>JACGCM010000580.1:1200000-1646916 GCA_014058105.1 Kingdonia uniflora
AGGTGGTTCTCGAAAACTGAAGCATGTGTTAACTTATGAAGAACAAGAAGCGAAAAGGCTTCAAACAAATGTTATTAGCGTAAGTTTGTTTTGGTACTAAAACATTTCAATGGTATCCATTACCTTATTCAAATGGTCTATAAACTGTTATAGCTACTCATTTGCTTGACAAATAAGTATTAGAGAATATGGAATGAGACTCATACATTATTTTATTTGGATTAGTTAATTAGATTGTTTTCTATTTCATTGGAATTATGTGAATTTCTGTTCTTTATAGATATCATAGAAATTGTACTTATCAACAAATTATTTTAGTTGGTGTTACATTTCTTTTGAACTAAACTTTGTTATTAACTGCCTGTATTTCTGCTGTCTTTTTTCACTTAAGGAGGATTAAAAAGTCAGATGGACCTTTGACAGGGGAAGTTGTACTGTACAACATTGTACCTTTGGATGCACTAGCCTTAACCAATGCTATTGGAACCTTTGCTGAGGTAAGTGAACTAAATTCATTTAATTAGTTTACTTTTGTTTGTATTAGTATTTGATTGATTTAGAAGGAAATGAGTAGTTATAGCAGTTTACTTTATTTTGTATTAGTATTTGATTGATTTAGAAAGAAATGAGTAGCTATAGCAAGCACAAGAGAGGCATGTGCAAGCAAAAAAAAAACAAAAAACAAAAAACAACCCCATCAACAACACCTGTAACTGTACATTAAGGACCTTTCATCACCACCCCTTCCTGTTGAGCCATGAGAGACTTAAAAAACATGGCCCTAATATCCGTAGCCCCTTTACCAGAAGATGAGACTCTATTGTGATGATGACATCCTCTCACGGTGTCTATTATCCTTTAAAACTTTATAGTATTTCCTTTGAGCTAAATAGACCAAATAGCAAAGGAGTTGAATTGCCACATGGCCCTTCCCTGCCAAGATAAGTTTGTTACGCACAAATATGAAAATCTATAACATTGCAAGAATGATTTTAGTTAACTTCTGCTTTTGTAAGAAACTTCTTATATATAACTGTTTTCAATATCGAGATATATATTCTGACATACCATGACATCTTTTTGATATCTTATATGTCGACAGATCCCGTGAATGGTCGTGATGTATATAAGATGTTAAAAAATTACATCTACAGAATTTTATCACGATATATTAACTTATTCTATTTATTTAACATTTACATTATACGCTGCTGATAAAGTAATCACTCCACAATAATTTGTTGTAAAACTGATGTCCATGATCTACCCATTGCCGCCCCTCCACCGAGCCTTCAGCCTTCGACGTACCTTCTTCCCATTTCGCGTATAAACACATCAAAGCGGTTTGTTGAGCTTGAAATGTGAGGAATTGTTCCATTAGCTCCGAGTCGGGGTTGGATGAATCGCTTGAATCAGATGAACTTGATTCCTGCGTAATTTCAAAGGCAGTTGACACTTGCCCCCAAACTGGCGTTTATACAGATTTGGCCTTCTGCAATTATTTTAGATACACAACAGTAATTAGATTTTAGCAAAATAAAAAGAATTTCACTGACAATCCCAAATGGAGAGGCTACAAAATTACATTCACATATTGTGCAAGCCTTACAACAACAGCCCTAATGTTAGAAGAATTCGGCTAAAAATAAGTTAGAACACCCATAACTACGTCAGTTTAAGATTTTATCGTGTAATCTCAAAATACATTGTAAGGTATATGGAAAGATGTCACGGTTTCTTCGGGGGTTCAAGCTCAAATGCTTCTTCTGGTTGCCTTTTCCAAAAAGAATTTGCTGCTTCAATCCATCAAGGATGAACAATAAGCTTTCCCCTTTTCTGAGCCCAATGAGCCTTGTTAGACCTGTTTCGAATGACACCACATACGTTACAGATTGAGTGCATTATGTAGTACATGTAGCACCCAACTGCTCTGCCATTAACCACAACTTCTGATTCTCGGGGGCTCTTCCCTCCTCCAAATATGGCTGAAGAAATATTTACAGTCTTTCACTACCTTTCTCCTAACACTTTCCAGAACCTAAAATGACGACAACAAGCGATTTAAATTAAAATTTTTTTAAGGATTTCATGATCATTGCACTTTAGGAAACATAGCATGTCAATTGCATCCATCTTATTTATAGAGCACCGCCACTTAGAATTGTCAAATAAAATGAGAAGTACTTTTCAAATAAATAGAAGCATTAGGCAAATTGTCTTTAGATAGCTAAGACTTTCATGGTTTAAATG
Organism: Kingdonia uniflora; assembly: GCA_014058105.1. Lineage (NCBI taxonomy): Eukaryota > Viridiplantae > Streptophyta > Magnoliopsida > Ranunculales > Circaeasteraceae > Kingdonia > Kingdonia uniflora. The sequence continues at coordinate 1,202,251 of JACGCM010000580.1, forward strand.
CCCATTTCAAAAGATAGATAACATGACCCAAAACCAAACCTTTTGGCACATTTTAGCTGCTCACCTAAGAAAATAATTTAAATGAAAACTTTTGATACGGAACATCTTGGTATTTATGTTAACCTCACAACGATACAGATGTGTGTGCAGGGTGCCCAGTTACTTATGACTTTAACATATTGAGGAGAACATTTTTTGCTGGTAAATAGACTTTGGCATTATCAGTTTCATGATGTCTACATCTCACCAAATGTTCTAATTCCTTGGGCAAGTTCACTTGGAAAAGGGAACACATCTTGGCTTTGAGGAATATATACAACATAGATAATAGGAATGGCCATTGAAGGTACTTTTATACACAAGAAATGAGACATGGTGTTTGAAGCCTTACCTATCTTACATCTCTGCCCACCAAATTGTCCTCATTATCCTGCCAAAAACAAAAACATTGAATCGGCAAAGGAAGTTTGTTAAGTAGTGAGTAGAAACACAAGAACAATTCAGTAGCAGAGCAACTAACCGAGTTGCAGAACAACTGGTGAACACGCTTAAGAACATTAAGAATAGCTGAAATTATGCTCTCACTCTCTACTTCATCTCTACTTAATTCCGAAAGGGACTTATAATTTAAGCCAAACTGGCGACCAGTATGAGGTTTTCTTTATGCTTGCTCCACACCTAAAATGGAAAACCAAAGAAGACTAAGGAACTTTTAAAGAACATTAACAACTCAAGCAGTTTATAATTGACCTAGCAGAGTAAAATATCCTAGATTCCATGATCTATAAATAACATCGTGCCTCTTACTATTACAGGAGATTTGATAGAGCTAAATAAAATATAAAATAATATTGACCAGAGACTGAGACACCAGAGTTGCAATTTTAATATCCCAAATGCAAGCCCAATCGTGGGATGGTCTGAACGAAGGTACTATTGGGTACCCTAAAGAGTCAGATTCCTCAATATAATTGTACCCGTTGTCAAGATTGCTTGGCTCAGTGCCATGGTGGTGTGTAGGAAGATGGTAGGAGTTGAAAACCTCACAATGGGAGAATTAATTATGGTATTAGGCTTCGAGCTGTATTTTAGGCCACCGTTCGTGGCTTGGTTACTTCAGGGCTTTTTGTACCCTTCGGAGTCACGAGGTATGGTTGCCTTCAGGTTTTGTACAATTGTATCAGTATGTACTCTTGAAGTCTTGATATTTACTCGTGATCAGATAGTGATATCTGTTTATACATTTGTATCAATATGTACTCTTGAAGTTTTGATATCTCTTTCTCGACATTCAATTATTATCACACAACTCAGCTCATCGTTAGCTCAACGTGGCAGTTAAAAACTATTTATCTTAGAAGCTGATATGATTCTACAGATGAAATCAAACTGCATGTAATGACAAGATCTAAAGCAAATTAAACTAGTACTTTTTTGTAACAAATCCTTTTGCTTCCCGCCAAATCTTTACATTTAATAATTAGTAATATTACCCTTATAGGTTTAATTGGTTTTAAGAGTTTCTTTCAAGGCTGATGATACATTTGATGCTTTAACTTATTATATGCTACATTGATGATGTAAGAAAAGTTCAAGTTTTATTTCCTCCAGGTTTCTTGTAATCGGTTAATAAGTTTTTATTTCATCTATGGGGTGCTTTAGTTGCATATTGTTCTTTATTTGGGATTTGTTGATTAGTAACCCAGGCAGGATGACTGTTGGTGCTGTGATTTCTGCTTTTGATGGAAACTTGATGGTTTCGGGGAATTGTATATTGTCTAATGTTCGTGACAACATTCTTATAAGTCCTAATACTGGCAACGGATCCGTAAATGGAGCTATTATCGATGTTAAACAGTTCATTGTGGAAGTCATCTTGTCTTTCCAGTGGGAAAGCTAGAGTAAGAAATTTGATCCCTTTATTGACGAATGAGTGAAGTTGTTTTGGTGATTTTTGATTTTTTTTTCATGTTTCTTTGTTGATCTATAATGTTGAAGATTTTATTTTTATAGTGTGAAATAATGCTCTAACGACAGGGGACTACATTTTATGTGTCTTTTCCGCTTCAAGCTGTGGTGATGATACAAAGAATGGGGTCTTGGGGAAAGGTATTCCTTTTGAGATGCAGTTTTTGATTGTTAAAGGGTGTGATAGTGGAGGCCAATCTGCAATTTATACTATCTTTTTACCTATTCTCGAGGGAGTCTTTTCGAGCTGTTCTTCAAGGGAACATAAATAATGAGTTGGAGATCTGTTTGGAAAGTGGTACTGCATGAAAAACTACTATTGTTTGGCATCTTTCTTACATATTCCCTTGTTTAAAATTGGTTTATTGGTTGTTCTTATTGTTAAATTTATGAATTTTTAACTTGCAGGTGATCTAGACGTTGAACAATTTGAAGGAAATCATTTGGTCTTTGTAGTAGCTGGACCAGATTCTTTTGATGTCATCACAAATGTTGTCATGTAAGGAGTTTAACGGGATGAAATTATGAGTCTGATTCGAAGTTTGTTTTATTTTATGATGCCCAAACTTAAATTCGGGAGCAGTTTCTTTTTCTGTCGCATGTAGCGTTCTTTAAAAAGATGATATTTAAGGTAGCTTCAAGCCCAAATCAGATCTTAGGACTAGATGTTTAACCCATTTTTGTTCTCCATTAGTATTGAAAGAAATCTTTTTATTGTAGTTACATAGTACAAATAAAATGCTTTGTTACACTATTCTTTTGATATTTCGGATTTGAAGATCCTAACATGTTATTAAATACATATCTTTTGCATAACATGGTAAATTATTGTCATTGGCTTGATCTTCTAAATTTTGCATAACATGGCTCAAATTTCAGTTGAGATAAACTTCAAACTCTTACAGGGCTGTTGAGAATCACTTGCAGACATTCTATCATCGTGAAAAGAAGAAGGTAAGATTCTTGGAAATATTTCAGGTTTTGATTGTTTCCATGGGATATATTATTAATGAGGGTTGTTGATGTGTCCATATATAGATTCCAGACATATTGAATTGGTTTGGTTGGCGTACATGGGTGCCTTCTATACGGAAGTTAATGCAAATGGAGTTACATAAGGGGTAAAGAGGTAGCACTACTCTCTATTATCATCATAAATTTTACTAAATCTTTTTTCTCTCAATACAAAATACTAATAACAGTATAATGTTTTTTCGCAGTTTGGAGAAATGATTTCCTTTCATCTGAAGATTATGAGCCTGCACTCATTCTTGAGAAAATAATTCCAGATCTAGATAACAAGAAGCCAGAGGACTGGGATGAGAGAGCTAAGATCCCTAATGTCACGCCCTAAAATCTAGTAATCGGTAGCTTGACCAATTACTAGATTTGAAGCTGTACAGGTCGGGGAATCCAAAGATTCTACCCCACAAATAGCCAAGCCGTAGACGAATTCTGGCTCGGCTATTCACATATAGCAATAATCATCAGAGTAAAGAAAGAATAATAACAACATAGCGGAAGCGAAAGACAAATATACATATCTCACTGAAATATATACAATGTCCAGAATAAAGTACAACGACATATGCTGAGATCACATACAAGAATGTCTAAACTAAAGAAGATCTGCAGCGGCCAAAAATAGGCTCCAAACTGGTTGAACCTCGCAGCCATCCAAGCTACTCAGCCTCTGAAATGGTTAAAATTACGAGAGTGAGCAAACCACGGCTCACTAAAACCTAACAAAGCTAAATAACCTACTAATAAGATAAGTGTTGAAGAAGAGAGAGAAGTAAATGAGATAAAGTAATAGATAAGGAGATACAAAATAACAACGAGGTAACTGTAATCCAGGTAAAGAGTTATAAGACAAGAGGAATTGAAATAAGAGTCAGAGAAAGGAATAACGATAAGGAAAAGATCAGAGGAATATATGTATAAAGTGATGATGATATGACATGCAAAGATGAGTAGGGATATTCCCATAAATATCCCCTAAATGCAAAATGATTTAATGTTTTAAATGTGTTTGCAATCCTATTATAATATTGGTTGATCAACCGCTAACATGATTACTTAAAGAGATTTGCAAAGGGGATACACAGGCGCGATTTCTTGTCTAGCTCGACCAAGCTAAGGATATTATCTCACTTGATCTGAGTGTCCTGGGCTTTACGACCCACGGAGCCTATCGTCCGAACTCTATTTAGTATTCCAAGGAATTTCAACCTCAACGAGGACTAAGTTCGCACCATTTCGACTCTGCCTCATACTATCCCACACTCCCGAATGGGTGAACAGGTATGATAGTGCCAGTGCCAACTCACCTACTATTTTAACCCGATTAAGGACATCCTAGAACCTTTCGAGGGTTAACCGGTGCGGAGTTCTTTTGTGTATCCAATCTCAATAAGTTAGAAGGCTTTAAAAGATGCGACAGATCCTGAAGATCAAAATATAACAGCCATTAACCCGACAACAATCATAGGATAGCCACCTGTCTCAGAGTATGGCAATAATCCTAAACACATATGAACTATGACTTTACTGTCATAACATCCAAATCTCATCAGTCTCTCAAGACTGGAACCCAGTGTACAAACAAACCATCAAAAAATGTACAGACAGTTTCTATCCAAGCTCAACGACCAACACAAACAAAAACTCAAATCACAGAAATAACTAACAAGTTAATAACTACTCAGGAGAATATATATATATAGGCTATACTATAGTTAATTCACATACCCTCTCTAACACAGAGTAATCACTCTAAAACAACACTAATCAACTAGTAGAAGGAATTTAGGGATGAAGGGAACTCGCCTGGTAATAATGTACGAATTCCACGGTAACCAAAATGGAACTCTGAACCCAGAATCACGATAAGGCAAACGGAACACTGAGCAAGCTAACACAACCAATAACGACAACAAACAAACAATCAATTTGAGAAATCAAACAATAAACTAAACCCTAGAAATCAACCCACGCCAAATGGAAACGAAAATGGACAGAAAGGAATAAAGAATTTCTCACCTAGGATAATGGCGAAGATCGCGGCGAAGCTTGGCGAAGAACCCGCGAATGATGGGGAAGATTAGGTCAAGAGTGTGGAGGAGAGGGGAATCGGTTAAAGAGAGGAAAGAGAGAGAGAGAGTTTGAGTGGAGAAAGGAAGTGAGGAAAAAGAGAGCATTAAACCCAACAGGTGATCAAAATGTGCCTCTGTTCAAATAAGAAATATTCCTATTCGAACAGAGAAAAATATTCCTATTCGAACAGAGAAAAGGCTTGTTCGAATAGAAAAGGTCAGCAAAAAAAGCTCAACTGCACAAGGAAGGGCTTATTCGAATAGAGAAACATCATATTCAAATAAAACAGTTCAGGGGAAAAACAACTGATCTAAGAAGGATCCTATTCGAACAGAGAAAAGTTCTATCATTACCATAGGTGTCCTTGTCTCAGTTACCGTGGTTATCTTGAGCATCATCTATAAGATTCTATTTGGTGGGAAGAAACCAGTCGTAAGTTTTTAACATTCTATCATTAATTTGTATGTCTGCATAAACTTAATGTCTCATTCTTTCACAATACAAATTTCTCATTTCTTACAATGTGCATATCCTATTGCAGGCAAAGGTGGTCATCGAGGAGTCAAAGAGCACTTCAAAGCCTTCCGATACAACTGACCAAGGAACTAGGGAAGCAAAGGAAGAAGAGACTGATGACGCTGCGGCCTCTCCTCGATGGAGGAATACCGGAAAGGAAAACTGAAGAGAAGCAGAGTTGTAGTTTATAGATTACTTCTGAAGAATTTTGAATTGAGAGAAGTAGTAGTGGTTCCGAGCTGAATTCTTGCTATAAACATCAAGCTCTTTAATTTGAGTAGTGAGGTCTTGAATGTAAATGACAGCATAATAATAAACCTTGTTACATTAAAAAATCTTACTCTCTTTCTTTTTTCCCATGAGAAAATTTAAAATCGCCAACATGTATAACAAAATTTCAAGTTATTGTAGGCACACGCGATAGCGTGTGCCCGATTGCTAGTTATTTAAGAAAAATCCTACCGAAAAATGAAATACTTTAGAAATGATCATATTACTTTATAAAAGAGAAATAAAACAATCCCAAAAAAGAAATAAAACAAGATAGAAAATTTACGGTCAATTTGCATGTTTGAGGCTGGCCTAACAAATGGTGATTGACTTTTCCTAATAGGGCATTAACAATGTCTTTAAAGGCATTACCAATGTAACTGGACTACTAATATTGGGTTGGTGAAACCCAAACCAAATGTCCCTAAGCTGATTAGGCGTTTATAAGGGTAAATTAGTAAAATGAAACGCTAAGGCTCTTAGTAGCATGCATATCGATTAGTATATGCGATCTTATCTTTAAAAGTTGATAGCTAAAACTCTTTTTGCTGAAGTCACCCACAGTAGCTAGGTGCATCCTGACGTGGCAGAGTATATTCCAAATCCACCCTCAAATCCACCCTATTTCCATCACAGCAGTTAGGTGAATTGCTGACATGGCACACACAAAATTCATCCAAGGGTGGATTTTCCACCCTGTGGGTGGATTTGGGGTGAATTCATGCAGCGCACTTCTGAACCGCGTGTTGGGTAATGGACGCTCCAGATTGAGCCACGTGGAGAGATATATTTTTTTAATTATGCCGTGCAGTTCAGAACTGCGCGTTGGGAATTTACCTTCAAATTCACCTTCAACTGTTGTGGGGTGGATTGAGGTGGATTGGATTCACCTTGAAATTCATCCAATCCACCCTCTTAACTGCTGTGGATAACATTATATGAAGATCCCAAAAATAATTCATAGTTAACCCAGTCATCAAATTCTCTGCATGAAATATTTTTCCTGCCAAAAGAACGTAATAAAATATTTTTAAATGTATATTGTAATATATATTGTATATTTTAATCTTGGAGTCCCATCATTTTCCAAATTATTTGGTTTTAATCTTGCAATATATATTGTATATTTTTAGTTTTAATAGAAGAGTACGACACGTTGGGAAGATAGTTTTTCTCCATGTAAAAGAACATATTAATTCTGTTGAGGACATTTTTTAGCTAATTTGTGACATTTTTTAACAAATTATTTTGTTTTAATCTTGCAATATATATTGTATATTTTGTACATTATCGTTAGCTAATTATTGTGAACCTAACCAGCACTTTGCTAAACCGAAGTGGATCTTTGAGAACTTAAAAAAGAGTCAGATCTGATGAAGTTTGAGATTATAACCGGTGCACTCTAACATATTCTCCAGTCATGATTTCGTTTAAGCTTATAATTAATGAAAATAAATTGGGGGGTAACACTAACTTATAAGCTTCAAACGAAGCCCATGCCTGTTTCAACTTCTTCGAGTTTCCTTGGGGATGGTAAACTCGGATTGTAGAGAGCTTCGAATTTGGGTGGTATTATATCATACAATATGGAAGGAAAAGAAAATAGTAACCTAAGCCTTTTAAGGCAGTAATATGATCAGCATGTGTTGCTTGAAGAAGACAGTCATTGAGCTTAACAAAAATTCGTCACAAAATTACTGCTCTGGGATTGTTAAAGGCTTTGAGCAGCACATTAGACTAAATCAATCCTTGAAGATATGGGTCAGAAGAAAGAGATACAAGAATACACGTCCTTGAAAGAACCAAGAGTACGGAAACGAGTGACCTAAGCCCCTCTAGATAACTCCAAATCATTCAATGAGGAATTATTCCTGCAAATTGGATACTCGCAGAAGAAAAATATCAGAGCAACAAAAGATTCAAAACTTTGGAACAATAATCGAAAAGGTAATCAAAAGGAAGGAGATACAAAAACATAAAACTTATATAAACCAACATATAGCTAGGTTCTTCTCCTTCAAAGAGAGAAGGAAGAAAGTCCAAGGCTTAATTACATAAACTCAAAAGTACTTCCCCAAAGGGTTGGAGTTCGAAACTTAAAACAAAGGGAAATCCCACCCATAAGGTAGTTTTCTTATTCAAAGCAAACATTACTAATAACTACCACATGACATCGAAAACATGCAAAGAGGGGAAATGTGCGGACTCTCACAGTGTAGCGAGAGACGGGCTGACACCCTCACAATTCCTAGCGACCGCAGGATTTTCGAGACGGAAGAAGTATTTTTCCGCATGAGTAGCAACTTGTGCCGGGGTCCTTGTTACTACAAAGTGTTTGACAATACTCTTCCAATTACCCTTCCCATGCTTCTTCAAACCCAAAAGGAACAGCCTAAATACATACATATTGAAACATGAAGAACAGATTTATTAATTAAATGAACAAACTTCATAAGAAAATGGTTTTAATAAGTCAAAGAAAATCTTCAGTTAAATGCAAAACCTTTTAGTACATATATAATTACGAAAGAATGTTCTAAAATAAGCTTAAATCACTAGTTCATTATCAAAATATTCAAAACTACATCTTTTCCTTTGAAGGAAAAATATCATAAACACTAGATTTAGATCATAAATTCATTTGTATGTTCTTGCTAATATTTCAAACTATTGTAAGAAGCCCAATGGGCGTTCAAACTCATGACCTCTTACTTGGTGGAGGGTCACACCACCATTCAACTAATAGCTCAGTTGCCAAAATGGCTCAAATCGCGAGAGATGATTGGGCAACAATGATACCGGAAACCCGGAAAAAGAGAAACAAAATCTGCATTGGAGTTTCTTGTTATTCTAACAAATAAAAAAAAAATTGAAAATAAAAGAAAATAAACAAGCACTTGCAAACATTGAAAAAACCAATTTTTAATCCAAATGAGTAAAATCTTACAATAAATTTGTTAATGAAAGGGGCAAGAACAAATCGAAAAAGAAGCTTATAGACCTAAAATGTTAACCTGTGTTCCTCTTCAGTCCAAGGATGCCCCCTTCTCCTAAGATGCTCCCTGTTAATGCTTTCCATTGTAACAAAGAGTGAGTGACTGTTAAAAGCTGGGTGTTGGGGTTCTTAAATAGTTTCGAAGAATGTCTAAATTACAGCCATTGCCCATAAGAAGAGAACTTGAGCTAAGAGATTTTGAGTCTTTTTTGGTATGTGGTAATGACCACAATGACCTTCTTTGTAACTAAAGAACTTAGACAAGAACCCAAAAATGTAGAAATAGAGGTTGCCATGCTTTCGAAGTATTGTGAATGCGGATTATAGGTTTAACATCGATCACGATTGTCATTCAAAGTAAGAAAAACATAATCTCTAATGTCTAGCAAAAAAGAAAGTGCTATCAGTCGTGGACAACTGTCAACACTTGACGTGAATTATTCCTCATTTTCTTAAAGGAATCAGTATTACGATGTACATTTTTATGGCAAGATATTACGAATCTCTATAGTTTGATAGTATTGAACGTTTGCCCGTGGTGACGAAAAAGATTCCATGAGAAAATATATTTTAATGCGATAAAAGAAACACTGGGAAGCCCAGTGACATAAACATCAAGTCAACGTTAACATTTTAATGATATTAGTTAAACTACATTGTTTCCACGTGACGCTAGCGACAAATAATCGAAAATATCTTAATCTTTACCAAGACAATTTCCCTATTTTTTACGAGTTCAATATAGGAAACCAGTTACCGCAGATTCTAACAGAAAGACGCCTAATACAACAATATTAACTATCTGCATTTAAGTGCACAAGTTTTGTCGCCAGTGTAAACTAGTTACTCTGCTAAAGCACATATTCTTAGCTTATAAGATCCATTCTCACAATTCACTTATATTTAAGAAATTGCATTAGAATGTATTTAGAAAATTTTGGGGGGAAATTTTGTCCCATGGTCGGAATAGTAGTAATGTAGATTTCAAATGGGCTTTTTAGGAAAGAAATTTAAAATGGTTCAATTCGTTGATATCTCGTAGCGATATTTCGAGAGTTAAGAAGCAAAGCACTCTCTTACACAAATGGATACCAAATTCATTTTATAGATACAAGTGTAATCACTCAAATCTTAATTCGTACCTAATTTATTTGACTTTGATAACAAAAATCCAATTATGTTTTGCAGTTTTACTTTTTGTAAAGTTGAAAATTTTCTTTCCATCTTGATAAGAAAAAATAGAACGTGTGAAACATGCGGCAGTGGGGTTTGTAACGTCACAAAGCAGTAGTTAGGCAAATGGTGACAAATTATGAATCGGTGAACATTTGCTTCAAAAAAGGGAAAATAAAACAAGAAATAAAACTTGGGGTCAACATAATCGAACATTTGTACGTAGAACCATGCACATTTGAGGCCGGCCGAACAAATGTTGATTTCTTTTTTCCTAGTAAGGCATTAACAATTTACAATGTAACTGGAATTTTGGGTAGCTGAAACCCCAACCTGATGTCCTAAAGCTGCTTAGGTCCTTTACTAAGATGAGAGACAAAGTGTCTTCCCCTAAAATAATGGTTGTAACTTGGAAGTTACTATCTCTACGACAATATTAAATTGGATGCTATGGCTGGATAATGTTTTATCTATGAGAATCTAAGACTCATGTGGGGGTCTGATGATGTTTAGGGATTTTCAACCCTTCATTTATCTCGAATGAGGCGATAATAATCTCAGCCGAACTAGGATGTACCAAAGAAAGTCACGCATGAACCATTGTGAGACCTGATATGCTTAAAGCATAAACTCTACTCAACTCTGTTTTGATTGATTTGGGTGTCTCTCAATTTATCACATTCTAACCCTAGGTCTTATCACTGAATTTTAGGGTAAGTTTATCATTGTCTAGGGTTTATCTTTATTTTTAAAGGAAATTAGTAATGGCAAAGCAATTACAAAGTATGGCTTGAGGTTGGAGTGATTTACCCTTAGAACTCTTACGTTTGATTTGCACGAAAATAATTCGCATCGCTGCGTTTTGGTTTTGTACGCGTTTTATGGCGATCGGTGGCATTGGAGAACCGCCATCTTTTGCCTCATCAACCACCATTATTATTGCTCCATAATAAAAATCAAAAGGGGAACTTTTACTTTTGTAAGTGATCCAGGAGGTTCTAGTCGAAGACCAAATATTAGTAAAGTCGTTCGAACGACTCTCTATTTCGTTTGAACGACTTATATTCATCCCACTGGAAATTTGGCCCAGAGCCATATTTCTTTCAAACGAGTTGAGTTTTTGTTAAAACGACTAGGGAAAGTTTTTAGGGTTTTGACCAATTAGTCGTAAAGTCGTTCGAACGACTCCCTAGTTCGTTCGAACGACTTTGGCAGTGTTTTGATTCTCAGGCGTTGTTTTGCCTCGAGATCCGTTCTTTTTTTTATTTTCGAGTTCCCTCTATATAAAGGGGACTTAGGTTATTTTCTTTTCTTATGTTAGATCTGAAAGAGTTATGAGAGAAGCCTAGGGTTTGAGAGTTTTCTTCTTGTAATTACTTCGTTTTAATTAATCAATTTTCTCTATTTTTCCAAACCAATTGTTGTTTTTCGTATTTCTCTACTAACTAAAGCTTCTCAATCGTATTGTGGATTAAGTGGTATCAGTTTTCCAGTTACGATCTTCGGGGGTTGATTGTGGTTTATGGTCCTTTAAGTAATCGATTTTCTCTATTTTTCCAAACCAATTGGTGTTCTACGTATTTTTCTACTAACTAAAGCTTCTCAATCGTATTGTGGATTAGTAAGCCCTTATACTAGTAAAACATATATTGTGGAAGTTCTAGAATTACGGAATAAAGTGATGTGCAGAGTTTTACAAGAGTGGTTCCTTGCAATCGAAACTTCTTTGGAAGAGATTTGTCTTGTGAACCTGTTTTCGAGAACCGTAATCAAACTTCCATCAGAAATGGGACATTTCTTCATGTACTACAGTGATATTCATAAGCTTGTTTCATCCTCCAATTCAAGTTCTTCAATGAACTATGAGATCATGTGCATCTATGATTGCAGCAATGAGCAGTGGATCCTTAATCGTACGTGGTTGTTAGAAATGGGTTTTGAGACAAGATGTATTTAGATTTTACGAGTATGATGATGTATTTGGCGGGTATCTACAACAGAATATTCTATATATGATGTGGATTGCTATGGATATATGAGTGCTATAAATGTTGGTTATGCCCCTAACAACGGTTGCAATCCCTCAATGCCGATCAAACACGGGCGAGTTTTATGCAAAATACTGCTTGTTATGGCGTCAGAAGACTTGTACCTTGTTGTACAATGTCGTCTTATATCGGCCTCGAAGACTTGGTTTTGAGTATTCAAATTCTGTACAACTGGTAAAAATTGGGCAAAGGTGGAAAATATAGGCGAACATGCATTTTTTTTTTGGGAAAAGTTTTCCTTGTCATTCTTGTTAGGAATTAGGGTAACTAATCCTAATCTCTCGCCCAAGAATGATATATGGAAATACCAATTGAAAAATTAAACGAAATCAAAACACAACAATATACCCGGATGAGGGAAGCGGAAATCTCTTACGGATAAAAAACCACTCTCCGCGAACAATCCACTATGATCAAATAGGTTACAAGCAATCTCTCCAGCTTCCTCAAGCTTTCTAATGGAGTCTCTCAAATCCTAGTTCTCTAAAATTAATCTCATAGAGATTGCGACCAAAAGATAGTTACCAAATAACCTAAGTCTCCCTTATATACTGGGAGACTTTTTACAAACAAAACAGATCACGAGGCAATCTCAGCATCCCAAAACAAACTTACAAAACCAGCCACCGCTGTTTTCGTTCGAACGACTTTAATTTCGTTCGAACGACTTTCAATATCGTTCGAACGACTATCAATCGAGTTCACCCTTAATAATTTCCCACTTGAAATTGAATCTACCGTAACCCATCTCAAGATCTCCAAATGAATTGTTCGCACTACCCGGACCTTCAATCATGAAGACCTACTTACGAAATTTCACAATCTTCAACAAATCTCCCACTTGAAATTTAAAATGTAAGGTTCCCGTAACTTCACCCATCTTCAAAGTAACTACATTTGTAAATGCGTTAAACTGACCTCTTCACGCCAAAGGCTACCGTACCATACAAAACAATGTGATAATGTTTTTGAATATTTTTTTCTCAAATTTTTTTTCTTCAAGAACATCCCTTTACAACCTTTCAAAGCCAGACCGTACTTATGCTTTGCAGTCACTGATGTAATTAGCCGTTGTCATCTCGATACCCAACTAGCTTCGGTATAACACCCAAAAAAAATTTGTAGTCCTTTCCATGTCATTAACGTACTCCATAGCTCCTAATCAAGATGCTGGCTATGAAGGTAGACTATTGAGTATTCTTAAAAAACAAAAATTAGCAATAGGGTGGTCTATAGTAGACTTGAAGGGAATTAGCTCGGCCGTGTGCATGCATCGCATCAATCTCGAGGAAGGTGCTAAAAATTTGCGCGAGATACAGCGGCGTTTAAATCCAACTATGATAGAGGTGGTTAAAAAGGAAGTTCTCAAGCTTTTAGACTCGGGTATCATATACCCCATTTCGGATAGTAAGTGGGTTAGCCCTGTTCAAGTTGTACCAATGAAATCAGGGATTACTGTAGTCAAAAATGAGAATAATAAATTAATCCCTACCCGTATGACCACCGGGTGGCGTGTTTGTTTCAATTACAGAAAATTGAACACGGTTACTAGGAAAGATCATTTTTCTCTTCCATTTATTGATTAAATGCTTAAACGATTAGCTAGAAAAGTCATTACTATTTTCTTGACGGTTATTCAGGATATAATCAAATCCCCATCGCCCCAGAAGATAAGGAGAAAATAACATTCACGTGTCCCGACGGGACTTATGCTTATTAACATATGTCATTTGGTTTGTGTAATGTACCCGCAACATTTCAACGTTGTATGATGAGCATATTCTCTGATATGGTTGATAAATTTATCAAAATCTTCATGGATGATTTTTTTGTGTTTGGTTCCTCTTTTGATGAATGTTTGCACCATTTGGAGTTCATGCTAGAACGATGTACACAAACCAGTTTGGTGTCAAACTGGGAAAAGTATCACTTTATGGTGATACAAGGGATAGTTCTTGGGCATATCATCTCTAACAAAGGGATAGAAGTTGATAAGGCCAATATCGATATTATTTCTTCCTTACCTCCTCCTCGGACGGTTAAGACCATTCGATCATTTCTAGGCCATGCAGGGTTTTATCGTCGGCTCATCAAAGAATTTAGCAAAATTTCTCAACCTTTGTGAAATTTACTTGCTAAGAACACTGATTTCTACTTTGATAATGAATGTTCTAGAGCTTATGAGAAGCTCAAACTTCTATTAACTTTGACTATAATAATTTAGCCGCCTAACTGAGATCTTCCATTTGAATTAATACGCGATACTGACTACGCTGTTAGAGTAGTTTTAGGGCAAAAAGTAGTTAAAAAAACCTTATGTTATTTACTGTGCTAGTTGCACACTCAATGATGCACAAGTGAATTACTCCACCACTGAGAAGGAGTTATTAGCCATTGTGTTTGCATTAGAATTATTTCGGTCATATCTTGTTGGGTCCAAAATTATTGTCTACACCGATCACGCGGCCTTAAAATATTTATTATCCAAAAAGGACACTAAGCCTCGGTTAATCTGATGGATCCTTTTATTACAGGAATTTAACATTAAATTCGAGATAAGAAAGGTACTGAAAATGTTGTAGCAGACCATTTATCCCGACTTCTGATCGAAGGTGGTGAAGATCTCCTACTTATCTTAGAGACATTTCCCGATGAACAACTCATGGCTATTATACAACTACCTTGGTATGCCAACAATGTCAATTATCTTGCTACTGAACGATTATTTGACCACTGGTTTAAGCAAAATAAAACCAAATTCCTACATAAGGCTAGATATTTCAGTTGGAACGATCCTTATCTATATAAGTTTTGCTCTGACCAAGTTATAAGGAGTGCATTCTAAATGATAAGTTCTAAAGCGTACTCATGTTTTGCCACACCAATGCCTGTGGAGGGCATTTCAGTGCTAAAAAATGGCTGCAATTTTTTTTAATCTGGTCTTTATTGGCCTACCTTCTTCTTCTTCATCTTCTTCTTCTTCTTCTTCTTCTTCTTCTTCTTCTCTTTAGTTTAATTTTTATTAATGTCTTCATTAGCTGTCAATGTGATGAAGTCCGATATGAGTAGCTAATCTCCTAGCTAAAGCTAGGATGAGGTCTCTTCTTGAATGAGTAATAATTGGTATTAATTATGTTATAATTAGTTTTCTCTTTGTGCTTTATGATTAATTAGTTAGTACATCAAATCGAAGGCCTGACCATAGCTTCAGTTTGGTGTACGATAACTTTGGATACAAACAAGTGTTACTAACCGTAGACTTGATTTGATGATCTAAAAAGATGAAGTACTAGAGAACTCACTCAAGCCTAGCCATGGTTGAGTTGATAATTCACTAAGACACTCTTCACCATCACTTAAAAGCATAACCACTAAATACTTGACCATAAATTTATTGGTTTATTTTACAATATCGTATGTGTCTTAACACAAATATATAATGGGTGGAGATATTAGGATCTATTTATATATCGATTAGTACTTTAAAAGGTAGATGCCATGTCCAAACCTTAGCTCTCTCTCTCTCATTTTGTTTTATAATTAACTTTTATTTATTCATTTTAGATTTATCTCTTATAAAATCGTAATTTGGCCAAGAAAGTATTTATTTTCCCAAACCTCATTGTGGATTCGATCCCACTCATCTGTGCTACAATTTGACAACCGTAGTTTGAGTGGGTACTTTGCTAGAGGACAAATTCACTTTTCCGGTCCACTTATCCATGTCTTCGTAAAAGAAATCATCATTGGATATCAGGTTAATAACTTGGATAATTTTTTGATTCTTCGCATCAAAATATCGGTCACCAAAATTATCGCAAACATATCCAATGAACATGCACAAACTAGACATATAATATAGTAATGATCTACTTCTAGAATAGACAAAAGAAGTATAAATGATTATATTCTTTTTCATCGAAGTAATCTCTTCTAATAGTCCAAGATCCAATGCATACCAAATCTTTATATCAACCACTGAAACTACAGAATCTACCCAAAATTGCTTTAACAACTTGATGAAATATTTCATACTCTGCTCCTTATCAATAATCTCACAGACCACACTTTCAGCCATACCAAATTCTCGTGGTATTATTGCGATCTTCTCAAGCCTTTAAATCCCAATAGATGCATTATCTATAATAAACCCATCACAGTAAAGTTGATCACCATCACCGTTAAACCCAAGAAACTTCAGCATTAAACTCGTCTCAATCTCAACCCAAGCTTTCCATGTAGCAAAGACATCAAACCGCTCCAATTCATTATTCAAGAAATATACACCAAGCTCTTGTATAAAATCAACAATGAGATTATTACTTTCCTTTACTTTCTAGGAAACCATGAAATCCCATATTATATTTTCTTTTCTTTCTAGGAAATCCTACTTTCCTTTACTTCAGCAAGACAACGTCATCATCTTCACAAAAGAATAAATCTATCGATTTTAACTTGTCAAGTCTTCCCCTCGAGAATGATGCTTTCATCCAATCTTTGCTCATGTGACCAAGATTCTCGTACCATACTCTAGAGTTCACTATAGAAGTAACAACACCAACAATCTCATTATTAGTGTTACATGTCTCTAAGACGACATCTTGCCTTTTGTACCAAGCTATAATAACGATAGCTTCCTTTGTGATCTAAAAAGCATCATCGCCCGAAAACATATTTCTATCCATACTAGACATATATTATATTGCACCGTGTCCGAACTTAACGAATTATCATTCGTTAATGCAATCCGAACATCTCCATTATCTACTATGTGATAACACTCATCATAGCTAGAAAATTCATATTTACCTGACATAATTTCCAATGGAGCATCTAAGTTTAAGCTCGACTTCATACAAACATCAAAATTCAACCAATATGACTTATCATGAGTGCAATGAATCACATTACATGGTTTATCCCGAAATTTGGATGTCATATCACACAAATAATTAGAACTAAGATTGGAAACGTGTTCTCAAAAATTTTACCTTCTTTGGAGAAAGGCACCGAACGTTTCTTTACAGATCTTATCTTCTTAGTCGATCTACAAGCCACCTTCTTATGACAAAATTTATCACAGTTCCAACATATATCCTGTTGATCATAACTTTATGCCTTTATGCACCTTTTGCTTCCATTCTCAATATGTTACTTTCTTTCCTCTAAGTTCAACATTCGAGTAATCACCCTCCAAAAGGCATTATGTGAGAATCTTCACCATATACTTCTACTACGCCACTGAAAGTAACCCGCGCTATGAGAATTTGAAATACTCGTAACACACTTATGAGAATCCAAATCACTCAAAGCCGATTCAAACATCTTTGATAGTTTGTCCATTATCTCTAACACCGTACTTACTTTAGGCAATTTAGAAGAAATAAAACTTGAGAGTGCTGAACAAACTTTACCTAGAACATCTCGATCTAGAAGCTCCTACTCCAAACAATCCATATCGGTCGGCTTCATCGAAATCCCTCATGATAGAAAATCACAATCCTCCGCATATAAAAGATTATCTACTTGCATCTTCCAAATCCCAAAGTTCAATCCATTAAATTCTTTGATTTATAATTTCTCCACATCGGCCATCGCTCTAATCATACAAGCCCTAATCTTCACTCTGATACTAGTTGTTAAGAATTAGGGAAGCTAATTCCAATCCCTCGCCCAAGACTTATAAACGGAAATGCCAATTGAGAAATTTAACAAAAATTGATACACAACGATTTACCTGGAGGAGGAAAGTAGAAAACTCTTTCGGATAAAAAATCACTCCCCACGAACAATCCATTATAATCAAATAAGTTACAAATCGATCTCTCAAGTTTCCTTGAAGCTTTAATAGAGTCTCATAAACCCTAGTTCTCTCTAGAATTAAACTCACCAAAAGATTACCTAAGAAACACACTAAGTATCCCTTATATACTTGGGAGGTTATTATATAAGTTAGGACTCAAAGTATGGATCACGAGGCAAGCTAACATCTTCTCTTCAAACTTTTAAAATTGAGTTTACGAGGTCTATTAGAATAGAAGCCAAAGTCTATTCGAATAGACCATGTTATGAGACTTTAATTCGAATAGACTTAGACAACTTTATATTTGAACAGACTAAAAAGTTTATTCGAACAAAATGTGTTCTGCCTCTTCTCTGTGAACAGACACAAAATCTATTTGAACATAACACCACAAAGTCATACGAATGATCTTTTCTTTTCATCTTCGATCCTCGTTCGTCTTACAAACTCTAATAAACATTGATATGCATGAAAAATGTTTATTTTTGTCCTTAAATTTACATGATCTTGAACATTATTTATTGTTTTACTAGGCCTAATTGAAGTATGTTTTTACTATTACAGTAAAGAGACATTTGTGACCAAACCTTTCTTAAAGCCCAACTCTAACAAGCTAAAGAGCTGCTAGAGATGACTAGTTGTCAAGAGCTGCTGGAGATGATAAGTTGTCAAGAGCTACTAGAGATGAACTAGTTGTCAATAGCTGTTGAAAGACTTAGTAGTCAAGTCTTGCTAAAATATCTCCACAAAACCAGGAGTTGTTGAGAGTTAGGAGAACTTTGTTAGGGGATAAAGATAGAGTTGTTTCAGTTATCTTTCATCTCTGGAGAACCAACGTAGCTTTATTCTTCCAGAGATAGAGAAAATTGTATTATTCTTTTGGAATAATCTTGGGAAATCTATGGAAATCAATTGTAAGTATTTTTATCAATTAGTTCTTTTTTATATTTATATTTACTAGATTTGATAATAGGAATCATGATTTTATCTATGCATCCCTGTAGAATGTCAACCCTAACCTATATTATAACACACAATTTGATACGGTCTATCAAATAGCGTCGTTGTCGGGGATACAATCGATTTTAAAATCATGTTTATGTTATTAAATTATTGTTCCATTTAACAAGTTTTTCGTTATTTTTATTAGTGATTTTTCTTTTGTTTTGTTCCACTTAATACATTTGTTTTATGTGCCGTGTTGGAAAAGGCAGAGCAAGACAACGACAACAGGCAGCGACAATTACTGTTCTCTCTATCCCAATAACTTCCTGAGGCCTCCTCTATTTTACTTTATTTTATATAAATCAGATAAATAAGATTTAACTTTCCTCACTTCTCAAAACTCTCTCTCTATATATATATATATATATAAATAGACTCTCAAATCGAGGCAACCCCAAACTCAATCTCATCTCCCACAAAATCTCTCTCAAATCACAGCAAACCCCTAATCCCCTCATCCCATCTCTATCCAAAACCAAATCTTTCTCTCTCTCTCTCAAAACACCGGCTCTCTCTTTCACAGTTTCTCTCAGCAATCGACGTTTGTGTTTGGGTTTACAAGATCTCACTAAAACTTCTCTCTGATTTGGGGGTTTTAATATCTATTTTGGGAGTTTAAAGCTCTAATTTGGGGGGTTTAAGCT
The DNA here is from genome assembly GCA_014058105.1 of Kingdonia uniflora. Classification (NCBI taxonomy): domain Eukaryota; kingdom Viridiplantae; phylum Streptophyta; class Magnoliopsida; order Ranunculales; family Circaeasteraceae; genus Kingdonia; species Kingdonia uniflora. The sequence goes on from JACGCM010000580.1 coordinate 1,221,769, forward strand.
TATCTTTAAAACCCTAATTTTCCTTCTTCCCTGAACTCGACTGTTGCTCAATTGTGAGAAGGTTTGTTCTTGATATTTTGATTCGTTTGGCTTCCAATTTTGCAAGCTTGGCGTTCCAGTTTCGCACCTTGCTCATGATAGATTTTGACCTAGGGTTTTGACTAATTACAATTCTTTACACCAAGGACATTCAGTAGTCCTATGAACCTATAACTGGTTGGTGTTGTAATGACTTATGAAGATTCTAGTAAGTCTCAATCTCTTCCTTGGTAAATGATATGTTTCTACTTGTACGTGCTGTTCTGGGCAAGTTCCAACCTGGTACTAGAGAACCCATATCTGCAAGGTTTCATTGTTTATCTATATATCATTAGTATTTGTAGGTTTGTAGGTGAAGATTTTAAATTATGCTTGTGACAGGGTTGTATTTCTTTTAGAGAAATATTGGGTTCTCTTCATTGGGGTAAATCGTATAACTGTTTCTGCTACAGCAGTTTACTTTTTTTACTCTGCTGCTATAATAGTTTACTTCGGTTTTGGTTTCTATTTTTGATTTATTTTATTGAAACTGTGAGTTAAAGTTTAAATGTTGTGTTGTTTTGGTATTTGATCAGGGGTTGTTATCGTCATCTTCATCGTCATGCAGTTTTCTTTTGTATAACTTTGTTCGTATCCACCAAGTATTATAGAGTTTGTTCTTGTGAAGAACAAGTCTGGTCAAACAACTATTATTTAAAAGCTCTACCTATGTATTCCTCTTATGGGAACGATGGTATCTTTTGCTCGATCTAGATAGTTGGGTAGCATTTCTGCTACATACTTGGTTTACGAACACAGACATACATAAGTACTATTTTTCAAGTTATTGAAGGAGATGGACATGGTTGATTAAAGCAAGCGACAAAGCCAAGAAGAATTCTAGTTGTTTAAATTTTTATGTGCTTTTAGCATTGTAAGGATTAAGAAAATGTTTGTGTAAAGTCTAATAAGTGACGCTCTGTAAGGTGAGAAAATTGTACTCTGTTGTAGGTACAACTTTGGAACCCCCACTCAGGCTAAAAATCGTTTCAACGCGTACTTTGTAAACGATCCTGAGTGGGCATTCCCAACGGTTTCACCAGGGTAACCAAACGTACCCCTAAAAAGGCTGCCCTATAGGTAATCATCTTTTCACCACACCCTTCTTATCGCGGTATATCCTTGTTCAACTATTATTTGATTGATTAAATGTTTAATTTTTGCAATAACGCCTAGATAAGGGTGAACCAAAATGGGTTTTCATCACCCATGCATTCCCACGTATTATGACTCTGGGAGTTCATCACCCAGTTTTTAATCTTTTTCGTATCGACAGTCCCAACCACTTTAAAAGATTTTAAGATAAGTAGCCATAAAAAACATAGTTATTCAAAAGGCTTCGCTCAGACCTGGAGCAACATGCTCAATAGAAAAACTTGATAAGTGGTAACGTTTTGGAGAACGTACGTTCCCTGGCATAGCTAGTGTAGAAAGGTGACTCTAAGCAATTCTCTTCGCCTTCTAGCGCAGGTGCATCTTGGTGACTAGACAGCACACGAGCTATCGCCAAAGCGAGTAAAAGTAACTCAAGTACAAACCGATATACTGTTAGGAGTAGTAGCATTGAACCCTGAGACCGGGTTCACAACTTAACTTAAAAAAGAGACTAGTAAAATTCTCTTGAGTGCTTGGATCATTCTTAGGTCTTTTAGTGTGTTCACATCTATTGATTGAGTTATATGTTTAATTGTGGTAACACCCAAACTCAGACTAAGAACGCTGCTAGAATCAAAATGAGCGGGACTGATGGGATTAATGGTCCCAAACCTGTTGTTAATAGAAACGGTCCCAAACCTGCTGCTGCGAAGAGAATCACTTTCCCAATCGAATGCATCCTACAGTTGTGGGTAAACCTTCGTGTATTGTGATTCCTAGAAATGTCAGAAACTTTGAGTTAAAACTGGGACTCTTGTCTATGATTTCCAAATTTTATGGCAGTCCCACTAAAAACCTGTATAACCATCTTAGGGACTTTAGAGATCATATACTTATTTTAAAGTTTGAACGTATTACAGAGGATTCTCTAAAATTACGTGTGTTCCCTTTTGCTATTATGGGAAACGCACGTGATTGGTTATACACTCTTGAAGAGAACTCTGTAAACATATTTGAACAACTCATTAAGGAGTTTTTAAAAAAAGTATTACCCTAACCACAAAACTGCTAAGATACTACAAAGTATCTATAGCTTCACGCAAAATCGAGGAGAGTCATTATATGACTACCTACAAAGGTTTAGGGATTTAGAGTAAGGAAGCTCATGTCATGGAATTCAATTGATTGAAATAGTTTAAACTCTCTATGAAGGTCTAGATTATGATACTAAAGTTTGTGTTCAGTCTATGTGTACGAGTACATTTTGATGAGAAAATTGACACCGAAGCTTTGAAATTTTTGAATGATATAGCAGATAAGGCCTACCAATGGCAAATGATGAGAGAGGAAAGACCTTGTCACAGTAAAAATGTGCACCAAGTGGACTCTAATTCAGAGTCTGCCACTCTTAGAACCATTTTTAATAAAATTAAGAACTTAGAGATCGGAAAAAGGGATAAACACCCTACCACTTCTTCTGTTAACCATGTGGCGATACCACTTTGTGTGGCTTGTGAGAGTTTGGACCATCTGGCTCAAGATTGCCCTGACGTGCTTAGTTTAAAATAAGGTAGGAAAGACCAAGCAAATGTCATGTATCAACATCCCAATAGCTAACCTTTTAATGGTAGATATGGAATAATAATTCTAACAACTCTAATTCTCGAGGAAGTAGAAATTACCAAGGAGGTTCTTCTGGTAGCACCCTTTATCAACCGCACAACCACGTAAACCATCACCAGTCTAGTTCCTCGTGGCAATAAAATCTGTCATACCAAGCTCCCCTTAATGTGCCTTATGTTCCTCCACATTATAGGAATCTGCCTACTCTAGCCACGTCCTTAGAAAATACTTTTAAGGCATTTATGCAAGTAACCTAGTCGTCTATTGCCAAGCTTGAGGGCCAAATTGGTCAAATGGCAACAGAGATAAGCACGAGAGATAAAAGAATTTTCCCTTGTCAAACTCAAGCTAATCCTAAAGGAATAACTAAACATCCTAGATCTTCTAATCATGATGGAGTCAATGCCATTATTTCTCTTAGGAGTGGTACAAAAGTGGATAATCTAGTAAAAATACCTAAGGAACCCGAGAAGGAAATTCAAAGTAAACTCATAAAAGAACCTATGAGTGAGGAAGAAACCACGATAACACATGTTCAGCCGCTGGCTCCTTTTGCTCAGCGGTTAACTCTGGCTAAGAAGGGCAATGCATTTATGGAGATTTTAATGATTTTTAAGCATTATGTGATTAATATTCCTATTCTTACGGCCATAAGGCATATTCCTAATTACGCAAAATTCCTTAAAGATCTTTGCACTTTAAAGCAGCGCATACATGCCCAAAAAAATACTTTCCATGTTCATGAGAGTGATGCGTCTATTCTTTTAGATGTACATGTTAGTTCTGTCATTTTGCGTAAATCCCTTCCCAAGTACAAGGATTCAGGATTCCCTAAAATTTTATGTTCGATTGGGACCCGTAAGATAGGAAGAGCTCTACTTGATTTAGGTGCCACCGTGAACCTCATTCCTTACTCTGTCTATGAGCAATTGGATATCAGAGTACTTAAACCTACTAATAAGACCTTGCAGCTAGCGGACCGATCCATTAGGATTCCTAGGGGCATAGTTGAAGATATGTAGATCTAGATTAAGCAGTTTGTTCATTCAGTAAACTTTGTCGCATTAGATACTGAGCCAGTGGCAAACCCTGAGGACAAGATCCCTGTGATTCTTGGTCGCCCCTTTTTGGCAACAGCTAATGCAGTAATCAACTGCCGCAATGGAATTATGAAGTTGACCATCGGGAACATGACAGTAGAATTAAATATTTTTAATGCGTCGCATTCCTATCTAATTCTGAACCACTCGAGTGTAATATGATATAGAGTCTTGTGAGTAGGACTTTTGAGAAGTCAAGTACCTCGGATCCTTTAGGGGCATTCTTGGCCCACTTTGATGGAGATTATAAGGACGATTCGTACATCTATGATGTGAAAGCCTTAATAGATTCGGCTTTAGAAATTTCAAAGTCGGAAGGTGAGCAAGAAATCTTAGATGTTAAGAAACCCATTCCGGAGGCTCAAGTAACCTACCCAAAGATAGAGCTTAAACCTCTTCCCTCTAACCTTAAGTATGTTTTTTTAGGACCAGACAAAACTATGCCTGTCATTATTGCCGTTAACCTAGAACCCCTTCAGAAAGAGAAGTTAATTCATGTTCTTAAGGGAAATACAAAAGCTATTGGCTAGAGTATAAAAGATATTAAAGGAATTAGTTTCTCAGTTTGCATGCATAAAATCAAATTGGAAGATAATGCCAACACATCCAGGGAAGGACAACGAAGATTGAACCCTACAATGGCCGAAGTAGTTTGGAAAGAGATTTTAAGACTCCTTGATGCTGGGATCATCTATCCCATTTCTGATAGTTCTTGGGCTAGCTCAGTACATGTTGTCCCGAAAAAGTTGGGAATCACCGTTGTAAAGAACGAGAATAATGACCTCGTACCTACTAGAACTCAATTCGGTCACTAGGAAAGATCGCTTCCCCTTACCCTTCATTGACCAGATGCTTGAGCGACTCGTTGGGCACAAATTTTATTGTTTCTTAGATAGTTACTCTGGGTATAATCTAATACCCATCGCACCCGAGGACCAAAAGAAAACTACTTTCACATGTCTTTTTGGCACATTTGCCTACCATCGCATGCCTTTTGGCTTATGCAATGCTCCTGCGACGTTTTATTACTTTTTGCCTCCCTAAAATAAGTTTAGGGAGGCTACTGTGGATGCTCTAAGATGAGTGGGCCTTTGTGATGAGTTTGACTCGTTAAACAAGCTGTTTTTATCACCGCACTAATTAGTCCACTAACTCTCCCACTTATCTATACTACTAAAGGAATTGTTATGCCATGAGAATAAATCTCGGTTGTTGATCACCCTACCCTACACATGTTGAGGACAATATATGTTTTAGTTTATAACACAACTGTTAGATCATGTAAGTTATTTACTCTACTCTCAAAATTTATTTAATACTAAAATGTCATATTTCGTATGTACCAAATTCCATTCAAAATAAGCATCTCAATCGTAATTAGGTAATGAAAGAAGGGGTATAAATGGAAGTTCAGCGCATAAATTTTCGTATATACGAAATTAGGGGTAGATTGGTAATTCTAAATACGAAATCATGGTCATTATGTAAATCTTCCTCTAACATATCGTTTCTCTAAACGAACAAAACTCCTCTCTTCCAAACCCACCTAAACTCCTTTCTCCTCTCTTTTCTCTTCCAAAGCAAACCCACCAGGCTCAATTCGATGTTGAAGCTATGAAGATCGTCTGAGATGGTTCACAACAACAACTCGATGTCTCGGAATGAATTGCTCGACTCGTTGCGTGCGATCCTGTAAGTTATCTCATATGTTGTTTGATCTCGTTGCAAATGTCAGATTGTACCTTATTTGATCCCAATTGTTTAGGTTTCAGTTAGCAATTTTGATCCTAGAGTTATAATAATAATTATTATTATTTGAATTGCGTAATCTCAATTTTTATGGCGAGTTCATGACTTTTAGCTGTGAGTTTTTCAAAGCTGAAATATAAAAGTTATCCGATTCGTAAAGAGAAACCCTAATTATGTTATTATACCTGAATCAATATTTATAATGTATGAATTGTATGTTTTGAAGTTAGTTTATACGATCTATGCGAACATAAATTTGAATCATCTATCAAGTAGATTTGTTTTTGAACCAGAAACTATTCTCATTACTTTATTTTTATTGGCGGAGCTCAAAGACATTAATATGATAGATCGAAGATAAAAAAAAATTATAAAAAAGAAGGAAGAATTACAATTCACATTTTTACGATTTATTTTTTAGTCCTCTTGCGTATACTTTTTTTTACACAGATGTACTTAGTTTATAGCGCTTCTGCTTCAACTTCAGTGGAGGTTCAAAAACTTCAGAAACTTGTAAAAGAAAGAAGAATTAACAATCTCAGGGTCATCTCGTAAAAAAAAAAAAAAACTTTGATGTGAGCCGATTTAATAAAATAAAATTAAATATTGTTTCAAGTACGGGTGAGAATTAAACATTTAAGAATGATCGCTATGAGTTAGCCTCTTTATTGTAAATCCCCCTTGCTCTGATCATTAAGATTGCATACATTTTGTTAAAATCTGAATTTGTTTGCCAAACGGTAATCAACTTGTTTTGAATATCCTGTTTTTTCATCGAAAGAAGATGCAGAAACACCGGGAACTTTCAAATTCATACCTAGATAGTACTAAATGGTTTAACCAAAAAGAATTTCTTCGTCACCAAACTATTATCATTCTATGTTATATTCGGTAATGTCCAATACGTAAACTGGGATTTCGAGCAAATTGAAATCCCAAACACCATTGTTTGGAACCAAATGATTAGAGGGTATGCTAAGAGCGAGACCCCGGAGCAGTCAGTACAGCTTTATAATGAAATGGTATGCGCAGAAGCCGAACATGATGCTTTTGTGTATTCATTTGTACTCAATGCATGTGCGAAAGTGTTGTTTTTGAGATAGGGGGAACAGTTGCATGGATGAGTGTTGTCGATGGGGTTATGTACGAATGAGTTGGTAGAAACAAATTTGGTTAACATGTACACGATGGCTGGAGGAGATACTGGAGTTATAAAGGCGAGGAAGGTGTTTGATACGACGACTCAACAAAACGTTGTTACGTGGAATTCAATGCTGGCAATGTATTTGAGGCTTGGCTGTATAGACGAGGCATAGGGAACTTTTGATGTTATGCCAGAGAGGAATGGGGTGTCGTGGATGACTATGATCGCTGGGTGTATGCATAGTAAAAAGTCTAGGCAAGCGTTAGCATTGTATCACCAAATGTGGAGAGCGCGTGTTGAAGTGGACGAGGTAACAATGGTAGCAACACTCTCCGCGTGCGCTGAGTTGGGGGATTTGGAAACAGGGTGATGGATACATTCCTATGTTGATAAGACTTTCGGTTCTACAAACCAACTAAAACTTGTTTCTTTAAACAATGCAATCATACATATGTATGCGAGAGTAATTGAAGAAGCTTAAAGAGTGTTTAAAAAGATGAAGTGGAGGAGCATTGCCTCGTGGACTACGGTTATCACGGGTTTGGCAGAGCTAGGGCGTGGGAGTGAAGCATTTGATGTTTTTTGTTCTATGCTAAGTGTAGGTGAGGGGGAAAGAGTACCCGATGAAGTAACTTTTCTTGGGGTCCTTTGTGTTTGTAGTCACACAGGAATGGTTAACGAGGGCCGTCATTATTTCAAGTACATGGCTCAAGCGTATGATATTGAGCCGAGAATCGAACATTACGGGTGTTTTGTTGACCTGTTGAGCCGTGTAGGTTTACAAGACGAAGCATATGAGCTTATTGGTACAATGTCTTTAAAACTTAACGAGGCCGTATGGGGTGCTTTGCTTGGTGGTTACAGGATTCATAAGAACATAAAGCTTGCAAGCTATGTGAGTGATAACCTGATATCCAAGCTCAAACCAATTGAAGCTGTTATCGGGTATTTCACGTTGTTGTCAAATGCTTATGCATCTGCTGATAGGTGGGTGGATGTTTCGAATGTTAGAAAAAAGATGGTTGAGATGGGTGTGAAGAAACCTCCAGGCCATAGTCTGATTCAAGTGAATGGTGTCATTCATTAGTTTGAAGCAGGAGACTGGGCGCATATGCTATCCATGAGGTGGTTGGCGAGATTACGATGCAGATTATCCTGGAATTGTAGTTTGGGTATGCATCACCGCATTAGAAAGACGGTTTAGGCCTCTGAGTATAGTAACATTTCTTTTAGAACTAGGAATACTGAATACCAATTAAATTAGGGATGATGATGGCGCATTGTGCAAGGCATTAAACAGCTGCAGATTGGTAGTGACTCGAAGTTAATAGTATACTACATTCAAATTCTTGATGTTCCACTAGCGTAAGGAGCTACATTGGGATTTTTGAAGAATTTTTCTTCATTAACAAACTCGATTTGGAGCCTTCATATCTTGTTAAGTATGCATCCTTGCTCACATGTAGCATGGAGAAGAGGATCATTCCAAGGTGGACGGTTCTTCAAGGTTTACTCTCCAAGGGATTCTTGATCAAGAATAAACTCAATATTGGTAACTCCTTAAAGGTATATGATTCAAGCTTCGTCAAACTGTATATGATTAAATATGAGAAAGAAGCGCCTGAACTATTGAATGTGTATAAAAAGGTAAGCTTTTAGATTTCTTGAGGCGATCTGAGATTAATTATGTACAATACATTAGATGAAGCTCTAACATAGGTATTTTCTAAACTTGTTGTCTTCAGTTACAATATGTGCTCTATTCTCGTGACATAAGTTGATATGTACTGAGGTTGCTTAAGTTTGACATAGCCTTTAACTTTGTTTAAATGTTTCTACATATTGCCTAGAGCTTAGATTACAACTTTTCATAAATGGGAGCTCTTGGTAGGATTGTCACCTCACTCGGTTAGCCTCTTTATTGTAAATTCCCCTGCTCCATCATTAGGATTATGTACCTTAAAAAAAACTAAATCTGATTGCTATATGAAAATGGTTATGTTTCGAAATTTCTTTTTTCGCATCAAAAGAAGGTGCAAGCACACATACCTCACATTACAAGGGGTTATGCATTACTTTAAGAGTGCCTTATATATTGTTTAGTTTAATCTTGAGCTGGGTGCTTGCAGCAATGAATGTACATATATAGGAATTTGTGGTATAATATGCTTTATATTGCTAATTAGATTGCTATATGATATGGGGTTGTGTTCTTAATGATGGGGTTTCATTGTTTTGATTGAATTTTAAGATTTTTCATCAGGTTTATATTAGATTGGTATGTGTTTTTGTTTTTGTTATTGTGTAGGTTTAGAATTGAGTCTATTTTACTGAGTTTCTGTTTGGAAATGAAAATTTGTACTAAAAAATAGCTTTCTTTAGGTGGGGTTTTTCATTTTTCTCCATTTTTATTGATATCATATGTATAGAAAAGGTAGTGGTTTTTCTTACTTCGACCTTAATGACTGTCATGAGATAAGATTTTAATTCAATTATCTCATGATTAGTCTGATATCAAATATGTAGAGGCTTTTTCTTTTAGAGATGGGCTTATATAGTATTTTAGTTTAATCTTGAGGTGGGTGCTTGCAGCAATGAATGCATATAGAATGAGATTTTTTTTGTAAAGTTTTATGTTATTAGTTGAATCGATTCATTTATGATATTAGCTTATATATATTTAGTTGAGTAACTGAACTTCTTTAGTTGTTGCTATCTATTTTCAGGTTTTTGTGTTTTTAATAGCACGGAAAATATCGTACTCGAAAGTATCATTCCATCAAACAACAATTGCCTCTTCAATGTTGTCGGGTGAGCTTCTGTTAGACATACATGTTTTCCATTGAGTTCTGATATGTTATCTTTTCATGAACTTGGTGTTTAAGATAAGAGAGAAAAACTGGATTACAAAATTTTTGCAACGAATGTTGCAAGAATGAAGAGAAACGAATCCCGTGTATCTATGTTGCGGTCATAGGCTCTATGAGGGGTCCATTCTTTAACTGGTGTGGTTGTTTGAATTGAAACCTTGAAGGAATAAACGAGATAATACCTGTCAACCTTTTTTTAAAGTGTATATTTGATTTGAAGTCTCTAAAGTTCTTAGTTTCTAATCTACATTACTCCTACGTTTTGTCACTTCCAAAGTTGAACGCTAGAATTCTAGAAAGATTTGAGAGAGTATTCCAGAAGTAATTTTGGTAACTACAATTAAAACACCTATTGTAGTTATATCATCTTTTTGGTACTAGTTAAATCTTAGTAAATCTAAGCACGTAAGCCACTTTTTCTCTTAGAAGGTTGCCTAGCGCTTAAGTCTTGCCTCATGCAGCTGTCATTCAATTTAGTTTTAGACTATGTTCTCTGACGGTAGTTTGTGTATAGTCGTTACATGACGGTAGTTTGTCTTAGAGAAATTAATAATTTCAACTAATGATGAATGGGTGTCTCTTATTTGAGTTTTCAGATTTGTTTGTAAATAATTAGACAATATTAATTGGTGGCCTTATTAGTGTACAACAATTGATGACAATTTATATGCAATTTGATTCTTCCAGATGAACTCGCAATGGAGGAGGTTTAAAAGAAAATAGGATGGGGGTTGAAACTATTTTTTGCAGGGACTGTAACATATTGTGCTTATCAGATCGTCCCTTACATGGGTATGCATTTTGTTTTCGTAAAGTGATCAAAAAATTTGATGATCATAAATAACTTCTTTAGTATCAAGTTTCCAAGACAATAATTTTTGAACATTTTCTACCATTGATGTTTCAGGAGACAATTTGATTGAACAATCGGTGAAACTCTTACGGGACAAAGATCCCTTATTTAAAAGAATGGAGCGTCAAGAATAATTCATTTTGCAGCTGATGCTAATCTCACAGAATGTGCTATGTTGATATGATATATTCACCTCAAACATCTTTTTTGTCGCATGTGGTTGATTATGCACGATAGTGTATGATCACTCGAGAAGTATATCTTGGGTTCTACATTTTTTACTCTTGAGTGTTACCTTTCCTGTATTTATTCATTTTTCCAAGCCACAACTTTGTTAATGAGCTTTATCTTCTTTCTTATTTTGATAAATAAGTAGTACACACCCAATTAAATAATAAATGAGTCGAGTCTGTTGATCCTCGAATTATATTGGATTTCTGTGGTAATTTCTTTATGATATAGATGAAAAGAGGATGCAAGTAGTAGAGCTGGGCGGCGCTCATGGTCTTATAAACATGTTGAAGGCTGTCAAAGATGATCGCACACGTAAGGAAACCCTAAGGGCACTTGTTGCCCTCGCACGTACTGGTCAGAGTTTGATTTTCTTGCAATGTCGCTTTTTTTTCCTACGTAACATTGAAGAGGCGATGTATGACAAACGGATATTTAAGTTTTTTGTTATTGTGACTAAACTCTTAGTCTTACAGGTGATGTCTATAAAGGTGTTACATTTTGCTACCAAGTTTCCTAGTTCATAGGATTCGTAACCCCAACTATTCTAAGATCGGCCTCAGTCATCTATGTAAAGTGTAAACTCACGTAGCTCTAGAATAACATATCTATATGACTATATGGTTATTGCTGAAATTAGCTCTTCAATAATCCTTTACGTCTGAATCCGAAGCGCAACGTTGACAATATTAGCAAATATCAACTCTAATTAGAAATAACATGTGTTACTGTATACTAGAGACTAAAAAAACTAAAACGGACTAAAACAAACATCGATAGGGTATTTATAGGGGATTTGAAGACCTTCTGGTTTAGATAGCATTGAAGTCGCCGTGAATATCTCTTGCGTCCTGAGAACTTGAATAAATAAGATTTTTCACCATACCCAAGAATTATGACCTATATGATCAGTAATGATGATTACCTTGTCCATGGTGAGGAATTTCATGGATGTGCTATAGAGGGCAACAAATTTAGCCTTTTTGGAAACAGTATAATAACTACTTAACGGAGTCTGTAAATATTACTATTAACTATAAGATTTGTTTTAGTAATTAATCCTATTACTAAGCGAGAAACATACTTTATCTACTGGCTCAATATTTCTTTGGTATTGTTAAGAAAAATGCTTCTACAAATTGTAGATATATCTGTTGGCTCCCTGCACCTAGCTGGAGCGAGCTCAGTTATTAGTTATACTCCAGACTCCTCTGAAGATGCCGAAGTAATGGGCTATAAATCTAGCTTACTGAAGAGGTTTCAAGATCTAAAATTCGACACAACGTCATGAGGGATATGTAAAGTACTTTTGCAGTGTAGTGCTCTATGTACCTGACAAATCTCAAATACGTTTGTTAAACATACATTATTGATCAAGCAGATACTCTGAATGTTTGTCTTGTATTTGGTATCTGGAAATGTGTTGGGGGCGGTACAAGCTTTCAGCCATGCAATGTGTTTTTAAAGTTGTGAATAACAGAAATATCGAATTCATCACCGGGCAAATCAGAAAATCGGCTAGACAAATATGATGTTTTAGAGCACCTCCAACAGAAGAGTATGTGATTCCGGTTTACCATACCGGTATTCCAGAACCGCATACTGTTTTTGTCCAATAGAGAATTACGATTTTAAGAGAGAAGTTGTGATGGGAAAGAGAGATGCCACGTGTATTAAAAAGTTTTTGACGCGCTCAAGAGTTTAGCGCCTAGGAAGTGGTATATTAGAGAGAGAATTTGTGATGGGAGAGAGATGCCAACTGTATCATAAAACTGTTTTGCAGTCCGATAATTATCCAATTATAAAAAATAAAAAATCTTCTAAATAGCGTTGACTGTATGAAGATGTAATCCCTCATTCAAAGCATTGATCTACTTTGCTCTTTTTACCGTTGTACTGCTATCACTTTGGACCGCCCAATATGGTTGGACTATGTTTTACTTATGAGGGTCTTCGATCAAGACTGACGTCTTGTACTCATGTCATTACTAAGTACTAAGATTTCAGTTCAAGCCAAAGTAAAGCAATTTATAGATAACCAAATCAACATCATGTTAAAAGCCTGTAAGTCGTCCGTCTGTCCAGTATCTTATGCATGATCAACTATTTCCAGTTACGTTTGAGAATTGTGAAGGATAATATTACCCTTGACCAAGTCACGGTAAAATCTCGACGACACTATAGTACCGGACACGTGCCTTCAACACTTAAACAATACAAATACAAAGACATGTGTCTTCAGCACTGAATAAAAATAAAAATGCCTTCGATGATGGATCGCCAACATTACAAAAGTCATTAAAAATTAAGCATATAAAAACCTGTTTAATAGTTTTTAATTCTCTAAAAAATTAAAAAATTAAAAAATTATTGTATCGCGTGTGCCCGACTGCTAGTGCTTATGAAAGAAACTCACCCCCTTCAGTATTTTCATAACTTCAGAACACTACAGTTCTAGTTTCCTCTCTCTCACTGTTCATCGATTTTCACGAGCTTTTATGAATCGGAGTACAATATAGAAGGTGCAAAGTATTGAAAGGCTTCTCTCCCTGCAAGAGGGAACCCTAGTTTCTAACACTCCGTCTTATCTTGGGGGCCACCATCCGGAGTAAACTGGCAATACATGGAAACGTCTTAAAGAGAGCGACATTGTCCGCGAACTCAACATCATCTCTTGTTTCAGTTCTGTTTCAGATTGTTCCACTGCTGTGATTACCTTCGGTTCAGACTATCTCATTTCGGCTTACTTCTTCATTGTTGGAAACGAGGTAACCTAGTAAATTTTTCAACAGATTTTGATTCACTAGACTACTATCTTCTATCGTGTCCTTATTTGCTTGTGGTAGGGAACTATTGAACATCTGAATCTTTATTTTCCCATTGTAAATTTGATGTGATGCACCAAATGGGTTCTTTTAAAGTGCAACATTTCTGAAGACATCTATGATTCTAATGTCATCAATGTTTTTCCAGTTTTAGACCAGATACCTCCTACATGAGGGAAGATATCCAAGAAATTGAGTTATGCTCAGAATTATTGCTAACACATCTCCTGTTTCTTTAGCTAGTGCGGGGAGGGACCATAATCAAAACTTTAGTGGCTTAAGCATCTTGCCAAACTTGAATACAACTCATTCTTTTTTGTCACTTTTGGTTGATCATAGTTATACCACAAATATTTCTAATTAACGCATAGATTAAGAAATAATCACCCCTTACTCCATTCGAGTGATAAAGACTATGCAGAATGAGCCTTTGCGGGGTGGAGGGTTAGGCTACACGACACAACTGAATTTTCAGAAATTTTACGATATAAATAATACGAAAAAGAGAACTGGGTATGTTACAAAACATCACGAGATGATAAAATAAATTTAGTTTATCATGTGTGCAACGGTTAATGTAGTGTTTTTTTTACAATTTTAGAGGGTATTTTGTCCATCAAAAATTAATGAAAATTACCTGAGTTAATTAAAGTCTACATATAAAAGTTAATTTTCCAAAACAAAACAAACATCATTTCATCTTCTTCATTACATACTTTTCTTCCAAATTAAACTATGTGTATTATTAGAGTTAAAATTTACGATATAAAGAATTTATTTTACGAACAAATCTAAAAAATTCTTTATTCCAGTCGTGCGGAGCACCGGGTTATAAAACTAGTTAGAAAAAGAACAACGGCGTATTTAAGGACTCAAAGATTTGAATTTGCATATTAGACACGTTTTTCCTTCAACAGTGACGAATTTATCTCTATCTATATTAACTCTTAAGATTTCTCTTATAGGGCACAAAATGCCAATATGACGTACTGTAGATGTCTGAAACAAATAAATTTATCTTACATAAGTAAACTGACGTAAAATCAAGTCGTGGAAGCGGAAACTTGAAGATTACGAAAACCTAATTAAAATTAGGGTTTTCTCTAAACACTAAAACTCAAAATAAACATAAACTTAACTTCAAATCAAAACTAAACAAAAGTTTAAATTGAAACCTAAATTGAACTAACTTCAAATCATCAACTTTAACAACCTCCCAAAAAAGATAACCTAGCCTCTCTTTTATAAAACATAAGGGGGTGTAAACTCAAATTATGAATATTCTAAAAACTGAAAAAAGTACCCTCTTAACCTTGTGTTGGATAATTAGAAACTCCATAAAACCTACTAAATATCTCTAGTAGAGAGGCTTGAATCAAAAAAATATAAATATAAATAGTCCGTTGACATGTGAGAAACGAACATGTGAGATGATTCACATCATAAACACTAAACAGTAGTTTGTATGGGATTATTTACCAAGCACATACGAGACAGGTGAGCAAGGAGATGATGTAAGGAAAACATGAGAACTTCTCCGTAGATTTACGCTTTATGATTCTATGAAATGTTATTCTGCTATATATGGAAGGAAAAAAAACACAAATATTGAAATTTTAGAGATGCAAAGTGAAATCTTATTTTGTAGAGATAATAAATATGGTAAGAATTTACGCGGGAACAAGCAAAAGAAACAGAGCAATGCCATTCCCTAGAATCCCAAACAAGAAATGCAGAATCATCCTCATTTGTACTTTGCTGGAATACCGAACAGCCTCAAAAAGCAGAAAATTTCAGATGAGTTATAGAAAGCTTCAGAGAGAGAAAAAAAAAAGGTACTTTTAGAAAAGAAAGAGATAATAGGTACTTCATAGGTACCTTAGTGGGAGAATATGCCCCTTTCTCATATAATTCTTAGGCCCCTTTATGGCTGATGCAATCATGCAAGGTATCTAGCACTAAACTTCTAACTTTGTTACTTTCTGAATCTCTAAAATCGTTTAATTTTCTCGAGATTGCCGAGATGGGGTGCTAGGAGCATCGGCAATCTTATCTTTATAGCACATAAAAATTTTCAGTTATGGCAAGAGCATAAAACTTATCTTTATTGCACATAACATCGATGAATTTGTAGTCGCCGATTAGTAACTTTTGTGACTCATAGTCCAAGCATCTTTGTGACCATGCTTGAAAAACACCAGTCTACCATATTTACAGTAAATGGTTACAATATTATAGTTAGAGACAGTTACTAGAGGATTGCTGGATACAACTGCCTTATGTAAACGATAATCCATAACATTACCTTGTTTGACCCCATTGTGTACCAAAGTCGACAACGAGGGGAGTATGATCATGTTGTTTTTGTTAAAAGTTAAGCTTAATTGGTGCACATTTTTCAAGGCCACAGGATACAGATAAAATATGAGAATGTTCAAGAAAATTGACCTTTCACATTCTTGTAACCTATTTTCGTTTTTCATTTTGTGTGGTTTATTAATTGACCAGATTTTGGGACATCTTGTTCGGGTTTCACATACCAATATCAATCCAGTTACATTGTTAATGCCTTAAAGATGAGATCTTTTGCCCCATTAGAAAAAATGAATCACCATTTGTTAGCCAGCCTCAAACATGCATGGCTCCTACGTACAAATGTTAGAGCGTAAAGACCGCAAATTTTCTATCATGTTTTATTTCAATTTTGGAGAAAAAAAAATACTATATTTCATGATAGACTTGTTTTTTTTGTTTTTTTTAATCTTTCGAATTTTTTTCCCTTTAGTTTTCTAACAAGTTAGTGTTTCATATTGCCTATAATGATTTTGATTCAAAAATATATCCAATTGTTAATCAAAATAAGGTTACAATTTGATGTTATCTTAAAAAATTGATAGCTAAAATATTTTTTGCTGATCTTATGAAGATCCCAAAAATAATTCCCTTGCGGTATAGGTAACATCAAGTCATCAAATTCTCTGCATGAAAAGTTTTTCCAGAAAGAAAATATTTTTAAATGGAGAGTCCGATCATTCACCAAATTATTTGGCTTTAATCTTGCAATATATATTATATATTATTAGTTTTAATAGGAGTACGACAAGTTGGGAAGATAAATTTTCTCCATGTAAAAGGACGATTTTTAGCTAATTTGTGAGATTTTATTTGTAGTTAACTAATTATTGCAAACCTAGCCAGCACTTTGTTAAACCAAAGTGGTTCTTTGAGAACTTAGGAAAGAATCGGATTTGATAAAGTTTAAGATTATAACCACTGCACTCTAACAAATTCTTCAGTCATGATTTCGTTTAAGCTTATAATGGAAAAAATAATAATTGGGGAGTTATAATAACTTATAAGCTTCAAACGAAGCCCAGGCCTGTTTCAACTTCTTTGAGTTTCTTAGGGGATGATAGAACATAAAGCTCGGATTGTTGGGAGATTCGAATTTTGGTGGTATATCATACAATATGGAAGGAAAAGAAAATAGTAACTCAAGTTTTTTAAGGCAGTAATATGATCAGCACGTGTTGCTTGAAGACAACAGTCATTGAGCTTAACAAAAATTCGTTAGTCCACTCAACAAGCTTACTGCAATGGGATTGTTTAAGACTTAAGCAGCATATTAGACTAAATATCATTGAGATAAGAAAGTGATACAACAATACACGCCCTTAGAAGAACCAAGAGTACAGGAAAACGAGTGACCTAAGCCATTCCATGTAACTCCAAATCATTCAATGAAGAATTATACCTGCAAATTGGATACTCGCAGAAGAAAAATATCAGAGCAACAAAAGATTCAAAATTTTGGAAAAAAGGGTAATCAAAAGGAAGGAGATACAAAAACATAAAATTTTTATAAACCAACATATAGCCCTAGGCTTAATTACATAAACTCAAAAGTACTTCTCCAAGGGTTGGAGTTCAAAACTTGAAACAAAGGGAAATCCCACCCATAAGGTAGTTTTCTTATTCAAAGCAAACACTAGTAATAACTACCCCACGACATCGAAAACGTGCAAAGAGGGGAAATGTCCGGACTCTCACAGTTTAGCGAGAGGCGGGCTGACACCCTCACAATTCCTAGCGACCACTGGATTTTCGAGACGGAAGAAGTATTTTTCCGCATGAGTAGCGACTTGTGCTGGGGTCCTTGTTACTACAAAGTGTTTGACAATACTCTTCCAATTACCCTTCCCATGCTTCTTCAAACCCAAAAGGAACAGCCTAAATACATACATATTGAAACATGAAGAACAGATTTATTAATTAAATGAAAAAACTTTATAAGAAAATGGTTTTAATAAGTCAAAGAAAATCTTCAGTTAAATGCAAAACCTTTTAGTAGATATATAATTACGAAAGAATGTTAAAAAATAAAGATACATATTTCCACGCTTAAATCACTAGTTCATTATCAAAATATTCAAAACTACATCTTTTCCTTTGAAGGAAAATTATCATAAACACTAGATTTAGATCATAAATTCATTTGCATGTTCTTGCTAATATGTCAAACTATTGTAAGAAGCCCCAATGGGCGTTCAAACTCATGACCTCTCAGTTGGTGGAGGGTCACGAGAGATGATTGGGCAACAATGATACCGGAAACCCGGAAAAAGAGAAACAAAATCTGCATTGGAGTTTCTTGTTATTCTAACAAATATAAAAAAAAAATTGAAAATAAAAGAAAATAAACAAGCACTTGCAAACATTAAAAAAACAAATTTTTAATCCAAATGAGTAACATCTTACAATAAATTTGTTAATGAAAGGGGCAAGAACAAATCGAAAAGAAGCTTATAGACCTAAAATATTAACCTGTGTTCCTCTTCAGTCCAAGGATGCCCCCTTCTCCTAAGATGCTCCTTGTTAATGCTTTCCATTGTAACAAAAAGTGAGTGACTGTTAAAAGCTGGGTGTTGGGGTTCTTAAATAGTTAGACAAGATTTTGCGTCTTTTTTGCGTCTTTTTTGGTATGTGGTAATGACCACAATGACCTTCTTTGTAACTAAAGAACTTAGACAAGAACCCAAAAATGTAGAAATAGAGGTTGCCATGCTTTCGAAATATTGTTAATGCGGATTATAGGTTTAACATCGATCACGATTGTCATTCAAAGTAAGACAAACATAATCTCTAACGTCTAGCCAAAAAAGAAAGTGCTATCAGTCGTGGACAACTGTCAACACTTGACGTGAATTATTCCTCATTTTCTTAAAGGAATCAGTATTACGATGTACATTTTTATGGCAAGATATTACGAATCTCTATAGTTTGATAGTATTGAACGTTTGCCTGTGGTGACGAAAAAGATTCCTTGAGAAAATATATTTTAATGCGATAAAAGAAACACTAGGAAGCCCAGTGTGACTGGTCGATTATAAACCGATGTCTTAAAAGACCCGCAAGTGCACGGTGTACCGATAAAGAAACACTAGGAAACCAGTTACCGCATATTCTAACAGAAAGACGCCTAATACAACAATATTAACTATCTGCATTTAAGTGCACAAGTTTTGTCGCCAGTGTAAACTAGTTACTCTGCTAAAGCACATATTCTTAGCTTATAAGATCCATTCTCACAATTCACTTATATTTAAGAAATTGCATTAGAATGTATTTAGAAAATTTTGGGGGAAAATTTTGTCCCATGGTCGGAATAGTAGTAATGTAGATTTCAAATGGGCTTTTTAGGAAAGAAATTTAAAATGGTTCAATTCGTTGATATCTCGTAGCGATATTTTGAGAGTTAAGAAGCAAAACACTCTCTTACACAAATGGATACCAAATTCATATTACAGATACAAGTGTAATCACTTAAATCCTAATCCGTAACTAATTTATTTGACTTTGATAACAAAAATCCAATTCTGTTTTGCAGTTTTACTTTTTGTAAAGTTGAAATTTTGCTTTCCATTTTGATAAGAAAAAATGGAACATGTGAAACATGCGGCAGTGGGGTTTGTAACGTCGTAAGGCAGTAGTTAGGCAAATGGTGACAAATTATGTATCGGTGAACATTTGCTTCAAAAAAGGGAAAATAAATCAAGAAATAAAACTTGGGGTCAACATGATCGAACATTTGTACGTAAAACCATGCACATTTGATGCCGGCCGAACAAATGTCGATTTCTTTTTTCCTAGTAAGGCATTAACAATTTACAATGTAACTGGAATTTTGGGTAGCTTAAACACCAACCAGATGTCCTAAAGCTGCTTAGGTCCTTTACTAAGATGAGAGACGAAGTGCCTTCCCTGAAAATAATGGTTGTAACTTGGAAGTTACTATCTCTACGACAATATTAAATTAGATGCTATGAATGGATTATATTTTCTCTATCATAATCTGTGACTCATGTGGGGGTCTGATGATGTTTAGGGATTTTCAACCCTTCATTTATCTCGAATGAGGCGATAATAATCTTAGCCGAACTAGAATGATGTAAACTGATTACGCGGAAGCCAATAATCAAGAAAACACCAGTTTAACAAAAGGAATTAGGTTCTTGAGGAACCCTAATTTTATTAACTAGAACTCTTGTTTTGAATAACTGAATTAACTAACTAAGAAACAAATAACCTAGACCTCCCATTTTATAGAACACAGGGGGGGTTAGAATTAGGAACCCTAATTCTAATTAAAAATAGAATTCTTAAATTGGGAAACTGCTAATAAGCTAAGCTGGTCCTCTCCAACAAGCTTTAAGCTTAAGACTAAATATAAAGCATTAAATAAATATAGGCCATATGGTAGGTAGAAGATCCTATGAGAGATGTGCTACATCAAACCCTCCCTTTGTTGAAGAATTCGACCATGAATTTAACCGGTCATTGTAATCGGAAAATAGGATAGGGTCCCTCTGTCAAAAATATGCCTCTAAAATCCATGAGTACTCTGAATCGGGCTTGCCCACCCATGTACCTTGTACATATGATAGACACCCCTCTTTGGCGTCTCATTTGTACTTTGCTCTTGGATGTGTCAATACGGTCATACTCATTTTGCTGTGGAAGAGGAATCGGCAACGTAATGGGTGGCACATGATTACCAACAAAAGGATAAAGGAAACTCACATTAACAACGTGAGAACGTCGCATATGTCGTGGGAGGTCAAGCTCGTAAGCATTCTCCCCAATAAGCTGAACAATATGGAAATGACCCATTCGTCGAAGGGCTAATTTGGAACCCACCCCGGAATGACGTTCCTTCTCGATATACAACATAAACAAATCACCGGGTTGAAAATTGATCTGCCGAAGACGTGTATCGGTTTGTGCCTTGTATGAGGCATATGTCTCTGCTAAACGTGTGCGTACACTCTCATGGATTTGCTGTATCGAACTAGCAAACTCTGCAGCAGAGGAAGAAACTGTAACTGTCGGGGGTATAGGTGCCAAATCTAGAACTGTATCCGGCGAACGCCCCTGGACAATCATGAAAGGAGACAATCCCGTAGGCCTATTAACAGTGTTATTAAAAGCGAATTCTGCCTGAGTGTGGGCAAATACCCAATCCTCTGGACTATCCTCAATCGTTGCTCGTAATAGGCTACCCAAACTTTTGTTAACAACTTCTATCTGCGTATCTGTCTGAGGATGAAATGCCGTGGAGAACTGTAATATACACCGTAAATAGCCCCATAGTGACCGCCAGAAATTCCCCGTAAACCTGACGTCTCTGTCTGATGTGATGGATCGTTAGATACTATGTAGACGAACAATCTCTCAAAAATACAAGGAATCAACATGAGAAGCGTCGTTTGTTCGAGAACATGGAATGAAATGTACCATCTTGGAGAATCTGTCGACGATAACAAAAATTGAATCAAGACCCTCTGTTGTTACTGGTAACCCTGTCACAAAATCCATAGAGACATCTTTCCATGGTGCTTCAGGAATAGGTAAGGGTGTGTAGAGGCCAGTATTTTGTTTAGTCCCCTTAGCTGTCTGATAAGCATAACACCGTTAAATGAATTGGTGGACATCACGCCGCATGTTAGGCCAAAAATACTTCTCTCGTAAAGACGACATCGTCTTGGCCATCCTAAAATGACCACCAAGTCCCCCACTATGTGTCTCAGTTATGACACTATCACGAACGGACGACGTAGGTATGCATAATGTAGTCTCATGGAATAAATAACCATCCTATATAGAGTACTCACCACTCCTCACACCTTCTTGTGCAAGACAATGGCCAAAAATAGGGCCGAAGAATTCATCTGTAGCATAGAGATCACGTAGTGTCTCAAACCCAAAACTGAAGCGCGGAAAGTAACAAGAACCTCTTTACGTTTACTCAGACCATCTGCGACCATGTTCTCCTTTCCCTTGACATGTTGAGTGTTGAACGTATAATCTTGGAGAAAGTTAAACCACTTTGCCTATCTACCTGATGTAACCCGCTACTGACTGTGCATATGTCGTAAAGCATCGTGATCAGTATGGAGAATAAACTCTCTGTGTACCAAATAGTGTCTCCAATGAGTTAGTGAGTGGACTACTGCTAGCAACTCAATATCATAAGTAGAATACCGTAACTGTGGACCCGGAAGCTTTTGAGCGAAATATGCAACTGGCTTCCCCCCTTGAGAAAGAACTGCCCCAATACCAATTTTGTACGCATCTGTATGTACATGGAACAACTGTGTAAAATCAGGTAGCGCTAGAACAGGAGCTGACGTTAACCTATCCTTAATTGTTGCAAAAGCCGCCGCTGCCTCTGGCCCCAGACAAATGGAACATTATGCATTAGGTCGGTCAGTGGTGTCATGATCGTGTTGAAATCCTGAATGAACCTCCTATAAAATACGACCAACCCATGAAAACTCTGAACCTGTGAAGTGGAAGTAGGAACTGGTCAATCCCTAATAGCCTGAACCTTATCGTCGCCAACTCGTATGCCGTCAACTGACACAACAAATCCCAAAAACTATACAAAATCAACCATAAAAGAACACTTCTTCAACTGAAGAAATAGTTTGCTATCCCAAGGACTCCAAGAATAGTGGTGATATGCTCTAAGTGTTCTTTCTCGGTCTTACTGTAGATCAGAATATCATCAAGTATACTACAATAAACTTGTTGATGTACTTGCGTAATGTCTCCGTCATCAACCTCATAAATGCTGACGGTGCATTAGAAAGGCCGAAGGGCATGACCATCCGCTCGAATAGCCCATTATTTGTCTTGAACGCCATCTTCCACTCATCACCTGGTCGCATACGAATTTGGTGGTACCCACTGCGAAGATCAAGTTTGGAAAATACATTGGCACCGTGCAAGCCGTCAATCATATCCTCTAACCGCAGAACCAGGAAACGGTACTTAACCGCAATTTTGTTGATAGCTCTACTATCAACACATATCCGCCAGCTACCATCTTTCTTAGGAGTCAAAAGAGTGGGTACTGCACATGGCAACAGCACATGGCAACATGCTCTTTCTTACCAGGCCCTTGGTACATAACTCAGAGACCTATTTTTGTAACTCTGCATGCTCTGCAGGCGCCATACGGTAATGAGGTAAGTTCAGGAGTGGGGACCCTGGAACAAAATCAATAGCATGTTGAATATCTCGCAAAGGAGGTAAAGCACTATCCGCCATGTCTTCTGCACAAACATCGTTGAACTCTGCAAAAATGGACTGTAAACAAGAAGGGACAGGTGTAGAGGGTGAAGAATACGTACTGACTGGGGAATATGCTCTACCACGAGATCGAGCATCTGCGATGAAACTGGCACTTTCTCGTCGGATGGCGGAAATAAGTGTTGGAGGAGGCATCAGTTCTAGGACAACTTTTCCATCACCCCATAAGAAGCTAAATGTATTTACCTCCCTATCATAATGTATCTTCCTGTTAAACATTCAAGGCCTTCCAAGTAGAATATGGCAAATATACATATCGACTACTGAGGCGTGGATAGTATCCTCATAGGTGTCGCCTATCGTGAATGTTAAGATGCACTCGTCTTCAGAATGCTTTCCTCCCCCTGGAGAGAGCCACGTAAGATCAAAGGGTTCGGTACTCAGAAACGTCTTCAACTTCAGTCTCTCCACTAGCTCCTTAGCCACTAGATTCTCCGTAGACAGATAATTAAGAATTATTTCACAAAGCCTCCCATTTGTAATGCACCGTGTACGGAAGATATTGTTGCGGAGCCATGAATTTAGATTACTTGGGTCAAACTTCAATATCTTATTTTCGGAAGCACATAGGGGAAGGGTGCGGACGGTGTCGCCGGGGTCGGGGTAGTGGTTGTTGGTCGGAACCCGTAACGAAATCTGCGTTGCCGATACGGTAGGTGTATAAGGGCGCCGTAGTTTTTTGGTTTTAGGGTGAATCCCATGGTTTGGTGGGTAGCATGTAGTGGTATTAAGAGATAGTGGTGGCCCCGGTCTCATCTCCTCATTTTGGGACTTGTTATTTCGATTTTGTGAATTATTTTTTATTGTTGAGGTGGGCCTGGGGGACAGTTTGAAACTAACTATTGTGGGCTATTGTGGGTTGTTGTGGGTTATTTTGGACGTGGGATGTGGACCTTGAACTTGACTTATTAATATGGGTTTAGTGCCCGACTCATATGGGTCAAAAGGGATACACGAACTCGTCTCTCCCACGATCTGTTTTTTTTTCTGTCGCAACTATCTTTGCGGTTTTGATCGCAGCTACAGTAACCGGGTCTTGAGTCTCTCCGACAGTTGGCTTAGGTTTTGCAGGGGGGGTCTATTAAGCCGTACAACGACGGTAACTTACTCGAAGCTTTCACCGCCGTGGACGTAACGAACTCACGAGGTTGGCGTCGATCCGCGACACTAGAGACGCCGGAGAATTCCTCGACGGCGTGGGGTGGGTTGATTTGAACGGACTTATTTCCATCTTTGAAAACTCGTAGGATTCTTTGAAACAGCTCGGATTGAGCACTCACAAGTTCTAAAAGAAACTCGTGTGTTGCATTCATCTCGTTGAATCGAATCGAAGGATTGTAAGATCGCTCTGATACCACTTTGATGTAAACTAATTACGCGGAAGCCAATAATAAAGAAAACACCAGTTTAACAAAAGGAATTAAGTTCTTGAGGAACCCTAATTTTATTAACTAGAACTCTTGTTCTGAATAATTGAATTAACTAACTAAGAAACAAATAACTTAGACCTCCCCTTTTATAGAACACAAGGGGGTTAGAATTAAGAACCCTAATTCTAATTGAAAATATAATTTTTAAATTGGGAAACTGCTAATAAGCTAGGTTGGGCCTCTCTAACAGACTTTAAGCTAAAGACTAAATATAAAACATTAAATAAACATAGGTCATATGGTGGGTAGACGATCCTCTGAGGGATGTGTTACATCATAGGATGTACCAAAGAAAGTTATGTATGAACCATTGTGTGACTTGATATGCTTAAAGCATAAACTCTACTCAACTCTGTTTTGATTGATTTGGGTGTCTCTCAATTTATCAAATTCTAACCCTAGATCTTATCACTAAATTTTAGGGTAAGTTTATCATTGTCTAGGGTTTATCTTTATTTTGAAAGGAAATTAGTAATGGCAAAGCAATTACAAAGTATGGCTCATGGTTGGAGTGATTTACCTTTTGAACTCTTACGTTTGATTTGCACAAAAATAATTTGCATCACTGCGTTTTGGTTCTGTATGTGTTTTATGGCGATCAGTGGCATTGGAGAACCACCATCTTGGGCCTCATCAACCACCATTATTATTGCTCCATAATAAAGATCAAAAGTGGAACTTTTACTTTTGTAAGCCCTTATACTAGTAAAACATATACTGTGGAAGTTCTAGAATTACGGAATAAAGTGATGTGCGGAGTTTTACAAGAGTGAATCCTTGCAATCGAAACTCCTTCGGAAGAGATTTGTCTTGTGAACCTGTTTTCGAGAACCGTAATCAAACTTCCATCAGAAATGGGACATTTCTTCATGTACTAAAGTGATATTCATAAGCTTGTTTCATCCTCCAATCCTAGTTCTTCAATGGACTGTGAGATCATGTGCATCGATGATTGCAGCAATGAGCAGTGGATCTTTAATCGTACGTGGTTGTCAGAAATGGGCTTTGAGACGAGATGTATTTGGATTCTACGAGTATGATGATGTATCTGGCGGGTATCTAGAACAGAATATTCTATATATGCTGTGGATTGCTATGGATATATGAGTGCTATAAATGTTGGTCATGCCCCTAACAAAGGCTGTAATCCCTCAATGCCGATCAAACACGGGAGAGTTATATGCAAAATACTGCTTTGTTATGGCGTCAGAAGACTTGTATCTTGTTGCACAATGTCGTCTTACATCGGCCTCGAAGACTTGGTTTCAAGTATTCAAATTTTGTACAACTAGTGAAAATTGGGCGAAGGTATAAAATATAGGCGAACATGCATTTTTGGGGGGTGGGAATTTTTCCTTGTCGTTCTTGTTAGGAATTAGGGTAGCTAATCCTAATCCCTCGCCCAAGAACGATAAATGAAAACGCCAATTGAAAAATTAAACGAAATCAAAACATAACGATTTACCCGGATGAGGGAAGTAGAAAACCCTTTCGAATAAAAAACCACTTCCTGCGAACAATCCACTGTGATCAAATAGGTTACAAGCAATCTCTTCAGCTTCCTCAAGCTTTCTAATGGAGTCTATCAAATCCTAGTTCTCTAGAATTAAACTCATAGAGATTACAACCAAAAGATAGTTAACAAATACCCTAAGTCTCCCTTATTTACTTGGGAGACTTTTTACAAACAAAACAGATCTCGAGGCAAACTCAACATCCCAAAACAAACTAACAAAACCAGCCAACGCGGTTTTTCTTTCAACGACTTTAATCTCGTTCGAACGACTTTGACGGAACCAAGTTTCCAACTTAGAAACAAGTATCTCGTTCGAACGACTATCAATCAAGTTCACCCTTAATAATTTCCCACTTGAAATCGAATGTACGGTAACCCATCTCCAGATCTCCAAATGAATTGTTCGCACTACCCGGACCTTCAATCATGAAGATCCACTTACAAAATTTCACAATCTTCACCAAATCTCCCACTTAAAATTTAAAATGTGAGGTTCCCGTAACTTTACCCATCATTAAAGTAACTACATTTGTAAACGTGTCAAACTGATCTCTTCATGCCAAAAGCTACCGTACCACACAAAACAATGTGATAATATTTTTGAATATTTTTTTTTCAAAAAAAAATAAAAAATCAAAAACATCATTTTGCAAACTTTCAAAGCCACACCACCGTACTTATGCTTTTACAGTCAATGATGTAATTAACCATTGTCATCTCGATACCCAAGTAGCTTCGGTATAACACCAAAAAAAATTACAGTCATTTCCATGTCACTAACATACTCCATAGCTTCTAATCTAGATGCTGGCTAGGAAGGTTGACTGTTGAGTATTCTTAAAAAATACAAATCAGCCATAGGGTAGTTTATAGCAGACTTGAAAGGAATTAGTTTGGCCGTGTGCATGCATCGTATCAATCTCGAGGAAGGTGCTAAAAATTCGTGCGAGATGCAACGGCGTTTAAATCCAACTATGATAAAGGTGGTAAAAAATGAGGTTCTCAAGCTTTTAGACTCAAGTATCATATACCCCATTTTGGATAGTAAGTAGGTCATCCCTATTCAAGTTGTACCCAAGAAATCAGGAATTACTGTAGTTGAAAATAAGAATAATGAATTAAATCTTACCCGTATGACCACCGGGTGGCGTGTTTGAATCGATTACAGAAAATTGAACACGGTCACTAGGAAAGATCATTTTCCTCTTCCATTTATTGATCAAATGCTTAAACCGTTAGCCAGAAAAAATTATTACTGCTTTCTTGAAGGTTATTCAGGATATAATCAGATCCCCATCGCTCAGAAGATAAGGAGAAAACAATATTCACGTGTCCTGACGGGACTTATGCTTATTAATGTATGCCATTTGGTTTATGTAATGTACCTGCAACATTTCAACGTTGTATGATGAGCATATTCTTTGATATGGTTGATAAATTTATCAAAATCTTCATAGATGATTTTTCGGTGTTTGGTTCCTCTTTTGATGAATGTTTGCACCATTTGGAGTTTATGCTAAAACGATGTACACAAACCAATTTGGTGTTAAATTAGGAAAAGTGTCACTTCATGGTGACACAAGGGATAGTTTGTAGGCATATCATCTCTAACAAAGGGATAGAAGTTGATAAGGCCAATATCGATATTATTTCTTCTTTACCTCCTCCTCGGACGGTTAAGGCCATTCGATCATTTCTAGGCCATGCGGGGTTTTATCGTCGGTTCATTAAAGATTTTAACAAAATTTCTCAACCCTTGTGCAATTTACTTGCTAAGAACACTGATTTCCACTTTGATAATGAATATTCTAAAGTATTTGAGGAGCTTAAACTTCTATTGACTTTAGCTCCAATCATCTAGCTACCTAACTGGGATCTTCCATTTTAATTAATATGCGATGCACAAATGAATTACTCCACCACTGAGAAGGAGTTATTAGCCATTATGTTTGCATTAGAAAAGTTTTGGTAATATCTTGTTGGGTCTAAAATTATTGTCTACACCGATCACGTTGCCTTAAAATATTTGTTATCAAAAAAGGACTCTAAGCCTCAGTTAATCCAATGGATCCTCTTATTACAAGAATTTGACATCAAAATTTGAGATAAGAAATGTGTTTAAAATATTGTAACATACCATTTATCCCGACTTCTGATCGAAGGTGGTGAAGATCTCCTACTTATTTTATAGACATTTCCTGATGAGCAGCTCATGGCTATTATACAACTATCATGGTATGCCAACATTATCAATTATCTTGCTACTGATTGATTATCTGACCACTGGTCTAAGTAAGATAAAACCAAATTCTTACACGAGGTTAGACGTTTCAGTGGGGACGATCTTTATTTGTATAAGTTTTGCTCTGACCAAGTTATTAGCAGATGTATTTTAAATGATAAGTTCCAAAGCGTACTCATGTTTTTCCATACCAATGCCTGTGGAGGGCATTTTAGTGCCAAAAAATTGGCTGTATTTTTTTTAATCTGGTCTTTATTGACTTCTTCTTCTTCTTCTTCTTCTTCTTCTTCTTCTTCTTCTTCTCTTTAGTTTAATTTTTGTTAATGTCTTCATTTATTGTTAATGCGATAAAGTCTGAGAAGAGCAGCTAATCTCCTAGCTAAAGCTAGGATAAGGCCTCTTCTTGGATGAGCAATAGTTAGTATTAATTATGTTCTAATTAGTTTTATCTTAGTATTTTATGATTGATAAGTTAGTGCATCATATCGAAGGCTTGACCATAGCTTCAGTTTGGTGTACAATAAATTTGGATACAAACAAGTGTTACTAACCGTAGACATGATTTGAAGATCTAAAAAGTGGAAACACTAGAGAATTTACTCAAGCCTAGCCATAGTTGAGTTGATAATTTTCTAAGATACTCTTCACCATTACTTAAATGCATAACCACTAAATGTTTGACCATAGATTTATTGGTTTATTTTACAACATCGTATGTATCTTAACACAAATATATGATAGGTGGAGATATTAGGATCTACTTATATATCGATTAGTGCTTTGAAAGGTAGATGCCAAGTTCGAACCTTAGCTCTCTCTCTCTCATTATGTTTTATAATTAGTTTTTATTTCTTCCCATTAGATTTATCTCTTATAAAATCGTAATTTGGCCTAGAAAGTATTTATTTTCCCAAACCTCCTTGTGGATTCGATCCCACTCATCTGTGCTACAATTCGACAACCGTACTTTGAACAGGTATTTTGCTAGAGTACAAATTCACTTTCCTGGTCCACTTATCCATGTCTTCGCAAAAGAAATCATTATTGGATATCACATCAATAAGTTGGATAATTTTTTGATTCTTCGCATCATAAGATCGGTCACTAAAATTATCACAAACATATCCAATGAACATGCACAAACATGACATATAATATAGTAATGATCTACTACTAGAATAAACAAAAGAAGTATAAATGATTATCTTTTTTTTTGTCAAAGTAATCTCTTCTAATAGTCCAAGATCTAATGCATACCAAATCTCTATATCAACCGCTGAAACTACAGAATCTACCCAAAATTGCTTTATCAACTCGATAAAATATTTCCTACTCTGCACCCTATCAATAATCTTACAGACCACACTTTCAGCCATACCAAACTCTCGTGGTATTATTGAGATCTTCTCAAGCCTTTCAATCCCAATAGATTTATTATCTATAATAAACTCATCACAGTAAAATTGATCACCATCACCGTTAGACCCAAAACACTTCAACATTGAACCCATCTCAATCTAAACCTAAGCTTTCCATCTAGCGAAAACATCAAACCACTCTATTTCATTCTTCAAGAAATATACACCAAGCTCTCGTATAAAATCACCAATGAAAGCATCAAAACCATGAAATCCCCCGTTGGAACTAACTCTAGTTGGTTCCCATACATCATCGTAAGTGGTTAAATCCCATATTCTATTTTCTTTTCTTTCTAGGAAACCCTACTTTCCTTTACTTCACCAAGACAACGTCTTCATCTTCAAAAAAAAAAAAATCTATCGATTTTAACTTTCCAAGTCTTCCCCTCAAGAATAATGTTTTCTTCCTATCTTTGCTCATGTGACCAAGGCTTAGATTCCACTCCACCCTTTAAACCCATGAGATAGCATAAATAATTAGAGTAAATTATGAGTTCCCATATCACATTTCCTTTGTCGGGAATATGCAATACATTAAAAGATAAAAAAGATTTATGATTAGGAACTACCCATAAACCACCTTATTCAACCATGGTTCGGTTGATAAGAGCGGGTTATGTCATCTTCTCTATGTTCCAAGCCATCTTGTAATGGTTAAACAAGATGGTTTCCTTTTATTCTTTACTCCCTCGAATCCAAGCTATGGTTAAGCTAGGATCGTAGGAAGAAGAATATGCATTAAAACGAAAAAAGAGAAAGTAACTACTCTAGTTATACAATGTTATTCTATACTAAGGCTACATTGGGTGGAGCTTCATCTAGCCTTGGCTAAGAAGATTAGTTACTCATCTCTTTGATCATTGTCATATTACTTGCTTAAAGGAAATGAAAAAAAGAAGAGAAATAATAACCTTTATTGCTATAAACTTTGATTTACACTCTCCAAGATGACCTCTCATGGGTGGGATTCCCCTCTTATTTATAGAGTATAGGAAGGGTTACAAAATATCGTCATTAATATAAAATCCATTAAACAATGCCTTAGATCATGCATAGATATTACAACTCATGAGAATAATATCTACATTTAATTATTTTCAATGGGCTTCTATGGGTCTTTGGTTGACAACTTCAAATGAGAATCATTGTTGGAGTGCATCACCCTTGTTCTTTGTTAAAAACTAGAAAAATGTATGACTTGTTTATCATGTGACCAATTTCTGTAAATACACACAAAAACACTATTAGTGTCACATTTATTTAATAAATGACTAGGTAGATATAAATTTAGGAGTTGTACACGTAAATATTACGTGTCTATCACTTCCAATCTTTGCTTATTTGACAAAGTTTCTCGTGCCATACTCTAGAGTCCACCATCTAAGTAACAATACCAACAATCTCATTATTAGTGTTACATGTCTCTAAGACGACATCTTGTCTTTTGTACCAAGCTATAATAAGGATAGCTTCCTTTGTGATCTTAATAGCATCATCACTTGAAAACATATTTCTAGTCATACTAGACATATATTATATTGCACCGTGTCCGAACTTAACAAATTATCATTCTTTAATGTAATCCAAACATCTCCATTATCTACTATGTGATAATACTCATCATAGCTAGACAATTCGCATTTACCCGATATAATTTCCAATGGAGTATCTAAGTTTAAGCTCAACTTCATACAAACATCAAAAGGTAACCAATATGACTTATCCTGAGTACCATGAATCACATTGCATGGTTTATCCCAAATTTTGGATGTCATATCGCACAAATAATTAGAACTAAGATTGGAAACGTGTTCTCAAAAATTTTACCTTCTTTGGAGAAGGCACCGAACGTTTCTTTACAGATCTTCTATTCTTAGTCGATCTACAAGCTACCTTCTTATGACCAAATTTACCACAGTTCCAACAAATATCTTGTTGATCATAATTCTATGCCTTTATGCATCTTTTGCTTATATTCTCAATATTTTACTCTCTTTCCTCTAACTTCAACATTCGAGTAATTACCCTCCAAAAGGAATCATGTGAGAATCTTCACCATAGACTTCTACTACATCGCTAAAAGTAACCCGCGCTACGAGAATTTGAAATACTCATAACACAGTTCTGAGAATCCAAATCACTCAAAGCTGATTCAAACATCTTTGATAGTTTTTCCATTATCTCTAACATCATACTTACTTTAGGAAATTTAGAAGAAATAAAACTTGAGAGTGCTGAACAAACTTTACCTAGAACATCTCGATCTAGAAGCTCCTACTCCAAACGATCCATACTGGCGGGCTTCATCGAAATCCCTCCAGATATAAAATCACAATCCTCCGCATATAAAAGATCATCTACTTGTATCTTCCAAATCCCAAAGTTTAATCCATTAAATTCTTTGATTTATAATTTCTCCACATCGGCCATCCCTCTAATCATACAAGCCCTAACCTTCGCTCTGATACTAGTTGTTAAGAATTATGGAAGCTAATCCCAATTCCTCGCCCAAGAATGATAAACGGAAATGCCAATTGAGAAATTTAACAAAAATTGAGACACAACGATTTACCTGGAGGAGGGAAGTGGAAAACTCTTTCAGATAAAAAACTACTCCCCGCGAATAATCTATTATAATCAAACAAGTTACAAATCGATCTCTCAAGTTTCCTTGATGCTTCAATGGAGTCTCTTAAAGCCTAGTTCTCTCTAGAATTAAACTCACCAAAAGATTACCTAAGAAACACACTAAGTATCCCTTATATATTGGGAGGTTGTTACATAAGTTAAGACTCAAAGTACGGATCACGAGGCAAGCTAACATCTTCTCTTTAAAATTTTAAAACTGTGTTTACGAGGTCTATTCAAATAGAAACAAAAGTCTATTCGAACAGACCATGTTATGAGACTTCTATTCAAATAGACTTAGACAGCTTTATATTCGAACAGACTCAAAAGTTTATTCGAACAAAACATGTTTTACCTCTTCTCCTTGAACAGACACAAAATCTATTTGAACATAACACCAAAAAGTCATACAAATGATCTTTTATTTCCGTCTTCGAACCTCGTTCGTCCCACGAACTCTAATGAACATTGATAAGCATGAAAAATGCCTATTTTTGTCCTTAAATTTACATGATCTAGAACCTAATTTATTGTTTTACTGGGCCTAATTGAAGTATATTTTTACTATTATAGTAAATAGACATTTGTGACCAAGACTTTCTTAAAGCCAAACTCTTGCAAGCAAAAGAGCTGCTGGAGATGACCAGTTGTCAAGAGTAACTGGAGATGAACTAGTTGTCAAGAGCTGTTGAAAGACTTAGTAGTCAAGCCTTGCTTAAATATTTCCACAAAACTAGGAGTTGTTGAGAGTTAGAAGGAATTTGTTAAGGGATAAAGATAGAGTTGTTTTAGTTATCTTTCATCTCTGGAGAACCATTGTAGCTTTATTCTTCCAGAGAGAGAAAAAATTGCATTATTCTTTTGGAATATCTTGGGAAATCTATGGAAATCAATTGTAAGTGTTTTTATCAATTAGTTCTTCTTTATAATTTCTATTTACTAGATTTGATAATATAAATCATGATTTGATCTATGCATCCCTGAAGAACGACAACCATAACCTATATTATAATACCCGATTTGATATGGTCTATCAAATGGCGTTGCTGCCAGCGATGCAATCGATTTTAAAATCGTGTTTCTGTTATTAAATTATTGTTCCGTTTAACGAGTTTTTCGTTATTTTTATTAATGATTTTTCTTTTATTTTGTTCTGCTTAAGGTATTTATTTTATGTGTTGTATAGGAAAAGGCAGAACAAGACAACGATAACAGGCAGCGATAATTACTGTTTTCTCTCTCCCAATAACTTCCTAACGCCTCCTCTATTTTACTTTATTTTATATAAATAAGATAAATAAGATTTAGCTTTCTTAACTTCTCAAAACTCTCTCTCTCTCTCTAATTAAAAATAGACTCTCAAATTGTAGCAACCCCAAACTCAAACTCATCTCCCACAAAATCTCTCTTAAATCGCAGCAAACCCCTAATCCCCATATCCCATCTCTCTCCAAAAATTAATCTCTCTCTCTCAAAACATTGGCTCTCTCTTTCATAGTTTCTCTCAGAAATCGACGTTTGTGTTTGGGTTTACAAGATCTCACTAAAACCTCTCTCTGATTTGGGGGTTTTAATCTATGCTTTGGGAGTTTTAAGCTTTGATTTAGGGGTTTTAAGCTCTAATTTGGGGGTTTTACGCTTTAGATTTCCTCTGATTTAGTCTCTCTAAAACAAATTTGATTTGGGGGTTTTAAGCTTCTCTTTCAAACCCTAATTTTCCTTCTTCCCTGAACTCGACTGTTGCTCAATTGCGAGAAGGTTTGTTCAAGATATTTTGATTCGTTTGGCTTCCAATTTCACCAGCTTGGCATTCCAGTTTCGTACCTTTCTCATGACAGATTTTGACCTAGGGTTTCGACAAATTACAATTCTTTACACCAAGGACATTCAGTAGTCTCATGAACCTATTGCTAGTTGGTATTGTAATGACTTATGAAGATTCCAATAAGTCTCAATCTCTTCCTTGGTGAACGATCTGTTTCTACTTGTACGTGCTGCTCTGGGTAAGTTCCAACCTGGTACTAGAGAACCCATATCTGCAAGGTTTTATTGTTTATCTGTATATCGTGAGTATTTGCAGGTAAAAATTTTATATTGTGCTTGTGACAGGGTTGTATTACTCTTAAAGTAATATTGGGTTATCTTCATTGGGGTAAATCGTATAACTGATTCTGCTACAGTAGTTTACTTCTTTTTTTTTTTCTGCATTTGATTTATTTTATTGAAACTTTGAGTTAAAGTTTGAATGCTGTGTTGTTTTAGTATTTAATCAAGGGTTGTTATCATCATCTTCGTTGCCATACAGTTTTCTTTTGTATAACTATGTTCGTATCTGCCAAGTATTATAGAGCTTGTTCTTGCGAAGAACAAGTCTGGTCAAACAACTATTATTTAAAAGCTCTACCTATGTATTCCTCTTATGGGAACGGTAGCATCTTTTGCTCGATCTAGATAGTTAGGTAACATTTTTGTTACATACTTGGTTCACGAACACAGACATACATAAGTACTATTTTTTAAGTTATTGAAGGAGATGGACATGGTTGATTAAAGAAAACGGCAAAGCCAAGAAGAATTCTAGTTGTTTAAATTTTTATGTATTTTTAGTATTATAAGGATTGAGAAAATGTTTGTGCAAAGTTTAATGAGTGACGCTCTGTAAGGTGAGGAAATTGTACTCCGCTACAGGTACAACTTTAGAACCCCCACTCAGGCCGGAAATCGTTTCAACGCGTACTCTGTAAGAGAACCTGAGTGGCCCTTTCTAATGGTTTCACCAGGGTAACCAAACGTTCCCCTAAAAAGACCGTTCTATAGGTAATCATCTTTTCACCGTACCCTTTCTGTCGCGGTATATCATTGTTCAACTATTGTTTGATTTATTAAATGTTTAATTTTTGCAACAACGCCTAGATAAGGGTGAATCAAAACGGGATTTCATCACCCATGCGTGCCCAGGCATTATGACTCTAAGAGTTCATCACCCGGTTTTTAATCTTTTCTGTATCGACAGTCCCTACCACCTTAAAAGATTTTCAGATAAGTAGCCATAAAAAACATAGTTATTCAAAAGGTTTCGCTCGAACCTGGAGCAATATGTTTAATAGGAAAACTTGATAAGTGGCTACGTTTGCTGGAGGACGTACGCTCCTAGGCATAGCTAGTGTAGAAAGGTGACTCTAAGCGGTTCTCCCTGCATTCCAGGACAGGTGCATCTAGGTGACTAGACAACACACGAGTTATCGTCAAAGCGAGTAAAAGTATTTCCCTAACCATAGAACTACTAAGATACGATAAAGTATTTATAGCTTCATGCAAAATCGAGGAGAGTCATTATATGACTATCTACAAAGGTTTAGGGATTTAAAGCAAGGATGCTCACATCATGGAATTCAATTGATTGATATAGTTCAAACTCTCTATGAAGGTCTAGATTATGACACTAAAGTTTGTGCTCAGTCTATGCGTGTGGGTTCATTTGATGAGAAAACTGACACCGAAGCTTGGAAATTTTTAAATGATACAGCGGATAAGACCTACCAATGCAAACGATGAGAGCGCGAAGACCTTGTCACAGTACAAATGTGCACCAAGTGGACTCTAATTCAAAGTCTTTAGAACCATTCTTAATAAAATCTAGAACTTAGAGATCGGAAAAAGGGAAAAATACCCTACCACTTCTTCTGTTAACCATATGGCGATACCACTTTGTGTGGTTTGTGAGAGTTTGGACCATCTGGTCCAAGATTACCCTGACGTGCTTAGTTTAAAAGAGGGTAAGAAAGACCAAGCCAATGTCATGTATCAATGTCCCAATAGTCAACCTTTTAATGGTGGATATGGAATAATAATTTTAACAACTCCAATTCTCAAGGAAGTAGAAATTACCAAGAAGGTTCTTCTGGTAGCGCCCTTTATTAACCGCACAACCACGTAAACCATCATCAGTCTAGTTCCTCGTGGTAACAAAATTCATCATACCAAGTTCCCCTTAATGTGCCTTATGTTCCTCCGCACAATAGGAATCTGCCTAATCCAACCACGTCCTTAGAAAATACTCTTAAGGTGTTTATGCAAGTAACCCAGTCGTCTATTGCTAAGCTTGAGGGCCAAATTGGTCAAATGGCAATAAAGGTAAGCATGAAAGATAAAAGAATTTTCCCTAGTGAACTCAAGCTAATCCTAAAGGAAATACTGAACATCCTAGATCTTCTAATCGTGATGGAGTCAATGCCATCATTTCTCTTAGGAGTGGTACAAAAGTGGATAATCTGGTAAAAATGCCTAAGGAACCCGAGAAGGAAATTCAAAGTAAACTCATAGAAGAACCTGTGAGTGAGGAAGAAACCATGATAACACATGTTCAGCCGCAGGCTCCTTTTCCTCAGCGGTTAACTCTGGCTGAGAATGGCAATGCCTATGAGGAGATATTTGGGATTTTAAAGTATTGTGCGATTAATATTCCTATTCTTACGACCATAAGGCATAATCCTAATTACACAAAATTCCTTAAAGATTTTTATACTTTAAAGCGGCGTATACATATGTCCCTAAAAGGCTTTTCATGTTCACGAGAGTGATACCTCTATTCTTTTAGATGCACATGTTAGTTCTGTCCTTTTGAGTAAATCCCTTCCCAAGTACAAGGATTTGGGATATCCTAAAATTTCATGTTCGATTGGGACCCGTAAGATAGGAAAAACTCTACTTGATTTTGGTGCCGCCGTGAACCTCATTCCTTACTCTATCTATGAGAAATTGGAATCGGAGTACGTAAACCTGCAAATAGGACCTTACAGCTAGCGGACCGATCCATTAGGATTCTTAGGGGTGTAGTTGAAGATATGTTGATCCAGATTAGGCAGTTTTTTTATCCAGTAGACTTTGTTATATTAGAGACTGAGCCAGTGGCAAACCCTGAGGACAAGATCCCTGTGATTCTTGGTCGTTCCTTTTTGGCAACAGCTAATGCGGTAATTAACTACCACAATGGAATTATGAAGTTGACATTCAAGAATATGATAGTAGAATCAAATATTTTTAATGCATCGCATTCCCATCTAATTCTGAACCACTTGAGTACAATATGATCCAGAGTCTTGTGAGTAGGACTTTTAAGAGGTCAAGTACCTCAAATCTTTTAAGGGCATTATTGGCCCACTTTTATGGAGATTATGAGGATGATTCGTAAATCTATTAGGTGAAAGCCTTATTAGATTCAGCTTTAGAAATTTCAGAGCAAGAAGGTGAGCATGAAATCTTAGATGTTAAGAAACCCATTCTGGAGGCTCAAGCAACCTGCCCAAAGAGAGAGCTTAAACCTCTTCCCTCTAACCTTAATTATATTTTTCTAGGTCCAGAAGAAACTATGCCCATCATTATTGTCGCTGACCTTGAACCCCTTCAAGAAGAGAAGTTGATTCGTATTCTTAAGGGAAATGCGAATGCCATTGGCTGGAGTATAGAGGATATTTAAGGAATTACTCCCTCGATTTGCATGCATAAAATCAAATTGGAAGATAATTCCAAAAAGTCCAGGGAAGGACAACGGAGATTGAAACCGACAATGGCCGAAGTAGTTCGGAAAGAGATTTTAAAACTCCTTGATGCTGGGATCATTAATCCCATTTCTGATAGTCCTTGGGTTAGCCTGGTACATGTTGTCCTAAAAAAGTTGGGAATCACCGTTGTAAAGAACGAGAATAATGACCTCGTACCCACTTGAATGATCACTGGATGGAGAGTCTGCATAGACTATAGGAAGCTCAATTCGGTCACTAGGAAAGATCACTTCCCCTTACTCTTCATTGACCAGATGCTCAAGCGACTCGTTGGGCACAAATTTTATTGTTTCTTAGATGGTTACTCTGGGTATAATTAAATACCCATCGCACCTGAGGACCAAGATAAAACTACTTTCACATGTCCTTTTGGCACATTCGCCTACCATCGCATGCCTTTTGGCTTATGTAATGCTCCTGTGACATTTCAGCGTTGCATGTTAATCATTTTTTCTGACATGGTAGAATAATTCCTTGAAGTTTTCATGGATGACTTCTCTTTGATTGGCTACTCATTTGACCAGTACCTTCATCATCTTTCTCTAGTATTTCTTAGATGCTAAGAAAAGAACCTTATTTTAAATTAGGGAAAATGTTACTTTATGGTAAAAAGGGGGATAGTTCTTGGGCATATCATATCTGAAAATGGAATAGAAGTTGACCAGGCCAAAATAGACATCATTTCTAACCTTCCCCCACCACAAAATGTCAAGGAAGTCCGTTCCTTTCTAGGACATGAAAGTTTCTACCGTCGTTTTATCCAAGATTTTAGTAAGATTGTTCATCCTTTAAGTAGCCTTTTGGCTAAAGATGTGGCCTATGATTTTGATGCACATTGTCTTGTAACTTTTGATAAACTTAAGACCCAGCTCATGACATCACCTATTATTAGACCACCTGTCTAGAGTGAACCATTCGAGTTAATGTGTGATGCCTCTAATTACTTTGTAGGCACTGTTTTGGGACAACGAATTGATAAACGTCCCCATGTCATCCACTATGCTAGTAAAACATTAAATGATGCCCAATTGAATTACACGACCACCGAGAAAAGAACTTCTAGCCATTGTTTATGCGCTAGAAAAATTTAGATCTTATCTTATAGGATCTAAAGTGATTGTTTACATGGATCATGTCGTACTTCGACATCTTTTGTCAAAGAAAGATGCTAAGGCACGGCTAATCTGGCGGGTATTACTTTTACAAGAGTTTGACCTTGAGATTTGAGACAAAAAGGGGTCAGACAATGTAGTAGCCGACCATCTTTCATGCATAGTGATTGAGTCTGTTGACGAGTCTTTACCGATTAGGGAATCCTTCCTAGATAAACAGCTTATGGTTATGAATTTAGTTCCTGAGTTGCCGTGGTTTGCGGACATTATCAATTACTTAGCCACATATATCATTTTTAATCATTGGACTAAACCTGACAAAGATTGCTTCTTTAGTAAAGTGAAGTGCTTCTTTCGAGATGAGCCATATTTGTTTAAGTATTGTACTGACTAAATCCTTTGGTGATGTATTCCCTAGTCAGAGTATACCAACATTTTATCATTTTTCCATACCCATGTATATGAAGGTCACTTTAGCTCTAAGAAGAGCGCGGAAATTATTTTGTAGTGCGGTTTCTATTGGCCTACCTTATTTCATGATTCGCATGCATTTTGTAAAGCGTGCGAGAGATGCAGAAAATGGGAGCCTGTTCTCGACGTAATATGATGCCCTTATCACCTATTTTAGTTATTGAACCCTTTGATGTTTGGGGCATTGATTTTATGGGACCTTTACCCAAGTCTTTTGGATATGAGTACATCTTAGTTATAGTGGACTATGTATCAAAATGGGTTGAAGCCATCCCTTCGAGAATGAATAACAGTACAGTTGTTCATAATTTTTTAAAAGAAAATATTTTTTTTCGAATAGGAACACCTTGGGCTATCATTAGCGATGGAGGGTCACATTTTAACAACAAAATTTTTGCTGCCCTTGTCAAAAAGTATGGTGTAACCCATAAGGTGGCAACACTTTATCATCCGTAAACGAGTGGGCAAGTGGAAGTTTTTAATTGGGAGATCAAAAGTATTCTCCAAAAGACGATTAACCTAAAATGCAAAGATTAGTCTGTAAGATTAATTGATGCACTTTGGGCTTAACGTACTACATATAAAACTTGTAGGGGCCTACCCCTCGATCTTACCCAAATCGATCTATTTCTAGTTCGAATTATCTCCATGTCAGACTCACGAATTTTATATATGACTTGTACAATCAACATTTCCACCTAGTCCACGAACTGATGAAGAACGTGGGTCAAGCTCAAACTGAAAAACTTGAACAAGTCAAAGACACATGTCTCTCAAGAAATCAATAGTTACTCAGTCAACCGCCACTAACCACATTGTTCAGAGAATGTGTTTTAGCATGATGAAGAACTGCGTAGAAGGCCTATATAAATAAAAAGTTCCAGAAGAGACAAGGACCAAAAAACTACACGAGAAATCACCAAGAAAACCACATTTTCTAGATTTTCAAAACATCAAACTTCTTATTCACAAGATCATGCATTTCTAAGTCAAGAGATCACTTGTAATAAGATATCTGCCTCAAGTAATAAAAGTCACTATTACAAAAACCCTCAACCCGAGGTCATGGTTTTTTACCTATTCAAAGGTTTTGCACGCTAAATCACTTGTGTCATTTCTTTCTTTATATTAGTTTGTGTCACAGGTACATTGGTGTAAGAGCTAATTCTAAGCCATTTCGAGCTTACAGAATTAGGCCATTACAAAACCCCAATTGGAATGTCACCTTACCGACTCGTTTATGGCAAGGCATACCATCTTCCTGTCAAACTTGATCATAGAGCTTATTGGGCAATAAAAATGCTTAACTTTGACACTTCAATGGCTGGGTCCCACCGTATGCTACAACTCAATGAGTTGGATGAGCTTCGAAAAGATGCATATGTATCCGAAAAGATATACAAAGAAAGAACCAAAGTTTTTCATGATAAAAATATCTTGCGAAAGACCTTTGAAGTTGATCAAAAAGTTCTATTATATTCTTCGCATCTTCATCTGTTTCCCAGAAAACTTCAATCCCGTTGGACCGGACCGTTTATTGTCAAAATTATTTTCCCACATGGAGCTATTGAAATTCTTAACCCTCGTACTGGTAACATTAATAAGGTAAATGGACGTAGACTTAAGCCATTTCATGAGTACTTTACGGATTCGAGCGAGGATTTGAATCTTCGGGACCCATCATATGCAACATAGATATCTTTATTTTTACCCATAATCTTATCTAGTTTCGGGGTACCTACAATTCTCTGGCCGAAGACGTTAAACTTAGCGCTTGTGAGAAGCAGCCCTTATCATGTTCAGGTAATATTTTTAGATTTTCTCATGTTCTTTTCATTTTTGACAACTATGGGGATACATGCTGATTCAGTTTGAGGGTGGGGGTAAATAAGATTTTTCTACTTTTTCCAAGATAAGTTGTTATTCTAGAGCATTCTGGTACTGTAGACACATTTTTTGTATACTCTGATCTTTAGACATTCTTCGAATCCTAGAGTTGCACTTGGGATATAATTATATGGTTATGGTTTATTTTAAATCGTAAATTTCTAGTGCATTAAGTATTTTTAAGTTTTTGGTACTATCATCCTATTAGACGTGTTTCAGAAGAAAATCACTTTTATAATTGTACTTCATGTAGTTATGTTATTAAGGTTTTGTTAAAACTAACTATCACCTTTTGATTAATCAACAGTTTGGATTAGGAAGAATCTGTAACGAGGGAGACAATTACCTAGGAATATTCATTTCTCATAAATTCATACAAAGGGTTTGTATGTATTTTCACAAATTATTGACTTCTTCACGAAGCTGACCTACTCGGATTGCAGTAGCCTACTCGGAGCCTTCTACCCCAGTTTAACACTCGAAGGCCACCTCGACACCTACTCTAGCATTTCGAAGCCCACTCATCCCATGAATAAACCTTCCAAAGATTATCCAAAGAAGAAGCTTCGACTCTGAACAAAGCCTCAAAGACAAACTCCACATCAACGTCAAAAACACTTTGACCATATC
Organism: Kingdonia uniflora; assembly: GCA_014058105.1. NCBI lineage: Eukaryota > Viridiplantae > Streptophyta > Magnoliopsida > Ranunculales > Circaeasteraceae > Kingdonia > Kingdonia uniflora. The sequence continues at coordinate 1,263,886 of JACGCM010000580.1, forward strand.
CGTATATGGTTGAAGTGTGACAAGACAGACAGCCAGCTCAATAGACAAGATGGCGGCGTTGTTGGTCCTTACAGTTACAGTGACATACCCAATAACTGCTACAGTGTCAGAGTACATAGATAGACCAAACAACTGTTACAGTGACAGATCTAACATTTCTGGCATCAATACCAACTCCGGGATACCTGCTCGATATCCGGATGGTACCCTTGTAATATGACCTAACCTTGGTGACTCAGCCCTTCTTATGTTCTATAAATAAAAGAAATGGGGAATCAAGGAGAGGTTATAAAAATCTTTCCCTTGAGCCCTCACTGTTTACCTTCGACCACCTTGTAAAAACCCAGAACTCGAACCTTCGACTACTCGACAGAAATATAAAATCTCTTAAAAATTCTCATCAGAGCTCGTGGAGCGTCACATTCTAGGCCTCCACGCAAGTATATTGTCAATAGATTTCTTATGCTATAGATTATATACTTGAGCCCCTTTGATTGAAGATAAAACCCCGTGGTGTAAGAGCTGACTTCCCCTCCTTACGAAGTTAGGCCAGTACATTTAGCACCGTTTGTGCTTCCCAACCTAAAAAATTCTTTGTTCATTGTCTCCATTTTCCGACTCCAACAGATTATTCTCAATGGCCTCACCCTCCATTCTAGTTTAACTCATATCGGTAACTCCGTCGATGGAGTGGTTGCCTAACTCGCCCTGCTTTCCCAGCAGTTCGCTCAGGCCGAGAGTGACACTACACACAACTTCACCCAGAACGTGAAAAGCACCGGCAAGAATTTGAAGCCGAACGGCACCGTCGTCTAGACGATGCCGAAAGACAAAACTGTGCCATTGATGAGCTGCGCAATATAGTTTGTGAGTTGCAGCATTTGCAGCCTCTAGATGCTCCTCTACCGTCCCAAGCACCCTCCCTGTCTCACATCTCCGTTAGAGACCGATTGGGACCCTTATCGCATATCCCATCACCTCCGGCTCACCGTGCCACCGAAGGCACTGCCCCTACTGTTCCCCCCACTACCTCCATCCACCATAGTATCTACCCCACATAAAACTCCTCTGATTCTACCCTTCGCTCCTCTAGACACCCTAAATACCGCCCTGCCCGAGAATGTCCCGTGGAGCGCAGCGCACAGAACATACTACACACTCAGCCTCATCACCCTCGAACCCTTCGATCACCCCCTCATCCTGCCTACTGCACGCGAGCCCAACTCCCAACTCATAGAGTCGACTAAATAACCCCATTTTCCCCAAACTCTTCACCATCGAGGTGCCTCCAAATTTCTGTGCTCCCAAGCTCAGTAAATACTGTAGCACCGACCCTCAATCTCATATCCTTGAATTCCAAAATGCTCTCAGCTACTACTCCACAGCCGACTACCTGATGTGCCACCTTTTCCCACAAGACTTACAGATAGCCCGCTACGATGGTACCATAACCTTTCCAGTGGCTCTACTCGAAGCTTTGATCAATTATCCCATCTGTTCATTGCACAGTTTGCCTTCAACAAAGACAGACAGAGAGGTCATTGTTGATGCCCTCTTCAACTTCAGAAAATCCAGCAGTGAAACCGTCAAAGCCTTCACCAAGAGTTTTCTTGACGAGTCGCGAAAAGTCGAAAACCTTAACTGTACGAATGTTGTACTAGCATACTTAAATGCTCTGCCAGACCACAGCCATGTCAATGAGTACCTGGTCCTCCATAAACCTTGAACCCTCGTGGAGATGCTCTCAAAAGTCAATGGTTATATCGACCTTGAGTGCCTCCACGAATCACGTAAACAGGGGTAACCTTGGACCACTACCATCAATAAACCACAACAAGGCCCACCTTCTACTCCCTCACCCCTGATCACTCCCGCCTCACAGGAGACTGAGAGCCACAAACGCCCTCACAATGATAATAATGTCGAAGCTCGCAGGAAGCGACCAAAGACGGTTCTCCCCGTGCTTAATGTCCCTCTCAGCACCCTTCTACCACAGATTTAGACAGGCCCCATATGGCGTATCCCTTTTCCCATCGAAGTAAAACTAGGTGAACCTTACTGTGCCAATCACAAGTATAACTGCCACCACACTAATAAATGTTTCGCCTTGCAGTGCTCTCTCAAAATCATCCTCAAAGCAGGTCGTCTACATCAGTATATTGCCGACCTTCCTAGTTAACTTGATAGATCATACCTCAAACCTCAACCCACTTTTGCTATCGACCCGGCCGAGTTCCATATCTACCGAATAAATTTTATTAAAGTCAACAATATCGATAGCAGCCGTTCCAAGAGTAAACGCAAGTGCGTCGAAGAGTGTTACAAACTTACTTACTAGGAGAAGCTGCCTGCTCTCCTGCCGGAATCAAGCCTTTCCCCTCGACCCGAAGGCATTTCTTTCATCGATTGCGATACATCACACGTACGTTTTCCAGATTCCGATCGATTAGTCATCATGATTATGATCGAACACCTCGTTCTCCACACCATGCTCATCGATACAGGAAGTACAACCGATGCACTTTTCCTCTAAACTGTCCAAGCCATGAAGAAAATAGACCTCATTACTGTAAATGTAGAACTCAAAGGTTTTAATGGGGCCACATAAGTTGTTGTTGGTCGAATCAGCCTCCCAGTTACTACCGGTCCAGTCACACTTCAAACCAGTTTTCTTGTCGTCAATAAGAAGTCAGAATACCTTGGTATCTTCGGGCGCGACTGACTCTATGCCATGCGTGCCATACCTTCGACTTATCATCAGACCCTTCATTTCATTACCCCATTTGGTACTTAGAATTTAAAAGTCTCTCAATGCCTCGCCTGTTCATGTGAGCATCCAGAAATCTATCTAACCTGGAGACTCGCCAGACTCCCATAGCAATCACTGTCTCCCTCTATCCCCATACCTTTGACAGATGCCACCTCACCAATTGAGCCTACTCTCTATATCGAACTCGATGTCTTGGTCGAGGTACATTCATTGGAACTTTTCTCGACGAGGCCGAGCGCCAAGAACTCACAGACTTCCTTCGAACAAACAATAATGTCTTTGCATGGACGTTCCAGGAGATGCCCGGTGTTGACCCCTGTTTGGAATGCCAATACCTCGATCTTATCCCCCATTCCACAGCAGTAAAACAGAAGAAGCGTACTTTGGCACCACGATTTCAAAAAGCAGTAAACCTCGAAGTCGACAAGTTCATAGCTGCAAGATTAATCAGAAAAATGAAATATGCAGATTGGATATCAAACATTATTGTAGTTCACAAAAAGAATGGCAAGATCAGAATCTGCGTCGACTTCACATACCTCAACAAACACACACTGAAATACAGCTTCCCCTTCCCAATCATCTCAGTACTCCTTGATGCCACTGCTGGACATGAGGGCCTATCTATGATGGATGCGGCCTTGGGTTACAATCAGGTACCCCTCCTTCCCGAAGATCAACTTAAAACTTCTTTTATCACTGAACAAGGCCTTTACTGCTTTAATGTCATGCCCTTCGGCCTTAAAAATGCGGGTGCCACCTATCAACGCCTCGTTACATCCATGTTTAAACCCTTGCTTGGCAGGTCAGTCAAAGTTTACATCGATGACATGTTGTGCAAGAGCCTCCAAAAATAGACCCACATCCAGGACTTAACTGAAGTCTTTTCGATACTTTGAACATACAACATGAAACTCAACCCAGACAAATGCCAATTTGGCATTTCGTTTGGTAAATTTTTAGGCCATCTTATCAGTAAATGAGGTATCGAGATCGACCTTACCCATATTCGAGCTCTCGTCGACATGCCTTCGCCCCAAACCAAAAAAGATGTCCAAAAAGTGGTTGGCAAGATAGCGGCCCTCAACCGCTTCATTTCCAAATCCTCAGACCGTTGTGCTTGGCTCTTTTCTCTATTACGCGACCAAGGCGTCCATAAAGTAAAAAAGAAAAACAACCCTGAGATTAACTAGACACCCGACTATGAACAGGCCTTTCTCGAACTCAAAACTTACCTCAGCCGACCTCCCATCATCAGCACCCCTATCGAAGGTGAGACACTCTCTTTATATCTCGTTGTTACAGATACATCTATCAGTTCAGTTCTCATTCGACTCGAATCAAACATTGAAAAATCTGTATATTTCATCAGTAAAACTCTAACACCCGCAGAAACTCAATACACAAAACTTGAGCGTTTGCTCCTCACCCTCGTATATTTGGCCCGTAAACTCAAACCATATTTTCAAGCCCACCCCATTCATATTATAATAAGTTATCCCCTTCGAGATGTACTCAGCAAAAAAGAGAAATTCAGATGAGTACAACAATAGTCTGTTTACCCTGGTAAACATGACATCACATTCGAGAAGTAGTTATCCCAAAAAGGTCAAGCAGTAGTAGATTTCTTTACTGACTTCCTAGTCGAAGATGCCGATTGAGAGGAACATGAAGATGACCTGACAGAAGACCAACCCGAAGCAACAGATCCATGGAACCCTACCGCAGGATGGCGTTTATTTTCAGATGGATCCGCTGGGCTTAATAGTTCAGGGATTGGCATAGTCCTGGTTACACCTACAAATGATCGAATAGAGAAGACGGTTAAGTTAAACTTCGAATGTTTCAATAACAAAGCTGAATATAAAGCTTTGATCCATGGCCTCCACCTTGCCCTCGAACTTGGTATCCCTAAAATTGTAGCTTTCATAAATTCCCAACTTGTTCAGAGGCATTACACCGGTAAAAATCAAGCTAACGGTCGCATGGCTAAATATGTCGTTATCGTTCGACAGCGCATAGACCGTTTCCCTAAAAAACTTTCTATCACTCACTACCCTTGAGGAGAAAACTGACATGCAGATGCCCTCGCCTATATTGCAGCTAAGTTAGGCCAATCAGAATCCCAAACCCTCCATATCGAAGTACTCGAACGCCCAAGTATCGACCAGATGGAAGTCAATGCCATCAATATTAGGGGCTAGAGTCTCGATCCAGACGACTGGCGAACACCTTTCCTCTATTACTTCAGCAATGTTGCCCTCCCAGATGACCCCAAAGCCAAAAGATCATTATTAGAGAACTATCACAGATACATCATTCACAAACATGAGTTACATTGCAAATCCCCAAATGGCGTCCTTCTTCGATGCATCTCTCAAAACGAAGCCTCTAAAATCCTAGCTGAACTCCATGAAGATACCTGCAGTGCTCATACTGTTGGTCGATTTATGGCCCTTCAAGCCGTCTCCCAAGGTTTATTCTGGCTCAACATGAAAAAACAAGTCGAAGAGTACGCCAAACATTATGAAAAATGTCAGTGCCACGCCCATTACATTCTTAGCCCTTCACAAGGCCACCATTTCAGTCAAGTCTCCTGGCCATTCAAACGCTGGGCCATCGATCTCATTGGCCCTTTCCCCAAAGCTTTGAGCAGCCGAGAAAATATCCTTGTTGCAACATATTATTTTACCAAATGGGCCAAAGCCGTACCTTTGTGCCGAACCCGAGAAGAAGAAGTTATCAGATTCCTATGGGAAAATATCATCACACGCTTTGGGTGCCCTCATAAGATTTGATGTGACAACGGTCCGCAATTCGTTGGGAGCAAAGTCAGAAACTTCCTTAAAATACACAATATCATCCTCTCACCCTCAACACCTTAATACCTCCAAGGAAACGGTCAAGTCGAGGCAATCAACAAAACAATAGTCGACGGTCTTAAGAAATGTGTCAATGCAAATAAAGGTCGATGGGTTTAGGAGTTACAGCATGTCCTCTGGGCCTATCGAACAACACCAAGAAAATCTACAGGTTGCATCCCTTTCCTTCTAGCCTACGGTACTGAAGCAGTGTTCCCTACCCAATTCGATGTACCCACACGAGATCCCAACCTCCCAGACGAATATAATGAATTTGAACTCGGATGCAACATGTTATAGATCGACGAGACCAGAGACTGAACCATCGCCAATCTTGGCCGTTACCATCTGTCCCTTCAGAAATCATATAATAGACGAGTTCGACCTTGAAGTTTCAGCATCGGAGACCTTGTACTTCGACGTGTCAACCAATCTTCGAAGCCTCGAAATGCTCATAAGTTAGCCAAATCCTGGGATGGACCTTATGTCATGTACGACAAAACTGATAAGGGTTCATACTACCTGATGACAGAAGACGAAAAAACCTCTACCTAATCCATGGAATACAATGCAGCTAGTTTTATACAATAGGCCACGACCTCTACCTTATACACCCGATGTAAATACAGAATGATTAATAAACAGTTTTTTCCATCCCCACTTTGTCTCCTATTTTCCAATGAATTTCTTGGTTTAACTTAGGTATCATGTCAACCTTTCGACCTGACTGATGCTTGGGGGCGACCTTGAAATTTTTCAAACCTCAAATTTTGAGCAAACTTGAGAGGCAAGGATGGTCGAAAGGCCGGACCTTCGAGAATGCATTGGGGGCAAACACATCTTACTTCGCTGTGGCTCAGGCTTTCGAAGTCCAGTGAATTTCTTAGTTAAGCCTGAGTATCATGTCAACCCTTCGACCAAACTGATACTTGAGGGTGACCTTGAAAATTTTCAAACTTCCAACATTCGAGCAAACTCGAGGGGCACGAATGGTCGAAAGACCGGACCCTCGGGAATGAGCTGGCGGTGAACACGTCTTACTTCGCTGTGGCTCAGGCCTTTGAAGTCCAGTGAATTTCTAGGCTTCCTCTAAGTATCATGTCACCCTCGGCCTGACTGATACTTGGGGGCGACCTTGAAAATTTTCAAACTCCCAACATTCGAGCAAACTTGAGGGGCACGAATGGTCGAGAGACCGGACCCTCGAGAATGTGTTGAGGGTAACCACGTCTTACATCGTTGTGGCCTAGGCCTTCGAAGTCCAGATTAATTCTTCAAATTTTTGGGAGTCAATCTCAAAGTTCTTCAAGGTTCAATCAATCTACAATCATTCGAGAGTTACAGCATATGCAAATATAATTATTCAGGGATATCTACAATTCTACTACACACAAGGTGCTTCAGTACATCATCAGAGAAGCAGTTTTCACACAAATCAATTCAAGTCATGTTCAGAGCATATATCAAACATCAAGCACAACAATTCAGTACAAATCAAGCTCACAAAAATTAGTTTCAAGTACAGTCCACATACCAATAGAAGCAGTACAGTACAAATCAATCTCAGAGCAGCAATTCTAAGCAATCAAATGTTCAAAGATCAAGTACAAAGAGAGATAAACAGTGTTCAAATATTACAACCCAATAAAAAAATTTATAAGAAATGGTATGGCACCCCAGTAAAATACCTAATATCAGAGTGGCTGCAGCTTTTCCCCCAGCAGATTCTTCAGTGCCAACACCCTCAGTACCTCCAGTAGAAGATTTTGACTCTGCACCATCGACGCACACATCAGTTGAAGACCCAGCAGCAGTACCTTTGAATACTAGAGCCTCCACACCACCTCCATCAGCAACATCTACCTCTATCCCCTCTGTTTGCAAAACATCTTCAACAACAGGATCTTGGGTAACAGGGAAGTGCTGCAGAGTTCCAGGATCAAACCCCATATCCTCTATGAACTCCTTCATCCTAACATTATCCGAAACTTTATCATCAAATTACCCTTGGTAACGCTCCTTTAGTGCCTTCTTTTCCTTCTCATGCTCAGCAAACTTCGACCTCCACACCTGCTCATGATTGAAACGTTGACCCTTCAATCTCTTCTCGAACGAATCAGTAATAGCTGCCAGATCTCACTTCAAAGTTTTATTCTTAGTACCTTTGAAACGTTGTCCCTCGAGCAAGCTCCAGACTGTCAGCCGCCTCCTGTAACATCCTCTTTAACACTTTTACCACCTTCTGAAAAGATTGCACTCAAGCACTAGCCTACTAGAATATTCAAGCTGTAAGTACCTTTCGAAGAATCAAGTACTCGAGAAAATATCAAAATCCCACAAACAAATAGGCACTTACCTGGTACATACTCCTCTTTATCTGCTTCGACGCCTCGTTTGGGTCATTGGCATAGAGTTCCGCCATCGAAACAGCCACAGCTAGAGCCTGATCCTCTCGCTCAGCCTCTATCATATCTTCGCCCGCATCCTCCACATCATCTTCCCCCAATGCCCTGCACCTTTTTTGTTGAGTAACCTTCGTCTGTTGTACCCTGGGAGACTTAGGAATAACCTTGCCTTTCCCTTTCTTAGCCTGGGTCGATGCTTTCTTCGTCCTCTATCTTGAAGCATCACTAGCTACTTCGGGCACTGTCGCTGCCTGCTTCAATACCCGTTGCGCCTTCGGAACATACTTTACCTTCCTTGCCAAATTATCCTCTTCCATTCCTTCAACTACCTTTGGAATACCTTTGTCTCCCCTCTTCTTCGATGGCTTCGACGTAATGGGTATGCTTCGAAGCAGGGAATCTATCCTTTTTTGCCTCTTCCTCTTGATACCAAGACTCTTGAAAATAAAATTTGCCCACTCCTTGTCTGAATCGATTAGGGCATCAATATAGTCCCTCAGAATCGCTCCAAGTCTGGCTTGAGAACCTACAGAACAAACAGAAATACGATCACAGTTTACTCGAGCAACGTATCAAAAAATCCCTCGACAAGAAACTTACTCGGATTATAGACTTTATAATGTAACCTATAAGGGTCCTCCCCTTCGGCATTCACATAATTACCCCGTACTACCACCAAATCTCTATTCCACCCTCGACCCGTCGAGCACAGATCAAACAACTAGGGCTTGTCTGCATGGCACTGGATGTGGTAGGTGCCCATATTCTGATTCGCCTTTCTCGAATAGAATGATACCACATCATACCACTCAATTAAACCCCTCCCTCACTCATCAATTTTGTATTCATGCCCTCGATTACCTTTATCATCTCATAAAGGTTCCCATTCATTTGAACTGGGGCAACTTCCCAGAAGTTCAACACTTCCTTCACATACCTTCGAAGGGGAAATCCCATCCTCAGTCGAATTTGGCCTCTATATGCCATGATACCTTCTCAAGGATTCGATTTAAAGCTATACTTTGACCCCGTAGAATATAATATAACCCCTACCTTCGACAACCCATGCTTAGCTATAAATCGATCTAGCCTCTGCTTCTCTCTATCTGGAACAAAACCAGTAGCCTCATCTGACTCAGTCGAATCCTTATCGCGATCATTTTTCTCCCCTTCACCCCTTTCACCACCCGAAGGCTCAGCCTGGCCTTCGCCTCTCTTTCTCTGTCCTCCCCCATCTCCTCATCACCACTACCCTCAGTCACTACCGTCTTACGACACCTACTACTTAAAACCCAAGTTTCAGGAACCACCACTGCCAGTGGGATATCTTTTGCTATGACTAGTTCTTCTATGTTGCTGCCCTCATCCAACGGAGTACGACCAGACACACTGGCCTTATTTTCTTTGACCTCCTCGTCTATCAGCCTTAATCTCGAAGCTTGATGGGTACGCATCTTATCCTACAGAAGAAGAGGCACGCAATTAGATCAATACATTCGACTATTTCGTGTTAATAACCCATTCTCATCTACCCTCTCTAACAGATACAAGCACAGTCGAAAACTCGACCCCAATCCCAGTCCCACCATTAATACCCTTAGAATCCTACATGAGCTAAAACCCTGACACATGATTTCCCCCTGTACTTGAACATATCATCAACACTACAAACCCAGAAGACTACACATACAAATATAAAAGAAAAATCCAAACAAAAACAAATAGAGATCAATCGACATATCTGTGTTAGCAGATGTACAATCAAAACAGCAAGCCAAACCGCCCTCAGCAACAACCCAGTAACCTCTCTCAAGCTTCACGAAACAATGGTGTATGTTCCCTTCCTCTCACTCTCTGGTTTTTCTGTGAACAGTACGTTTGTTATCTCCCCTATATATACCTCCTTGGAATACCAAAAATTGCCTCAATTTCTAAACCACTATCATTTGCCACTACCCCTGTTTTTCAGTTAAAATGTGTTTTGACCATTTTGCCCATTATTAGCCTCACGTGCGAATCGCAAGATCACATTCACTTCACTTTAAACTCAAAATAACTCAAACCTTCTGATCCTCACTCAAAGTTGTCCAATAAAATCTCTACATCAAATCAATATTTTCTGTAAAAAGTGGAAACATCATGATAACCTGTACGACTTACTGCCCCAAGAACCAGTATCGATCTGACAGACCATCTGTCTGGGCTGTTATTTTGTCCAGTCAAATCCAACAGACCTTCGACACACCCACTTCTTGAACACGAGTAATCGACTATATTGTGTCTCGAATATTCGTCCGCATACAACCTCACATTCAATTTCAAAATATATTGTATCTCGTGTCTCGTGTCTCCTACAAGCAGTTCAGAATTTTACTTTGGCAGTTCATAATTTTACTTAGACAGTTCAGAATTTTACTTCTATAATTTAGAGTTTTACTTTGACAGTTCAGAATTTTACTTTGACAGTTCAGAATTTTACTTCAATAATTCAGAGTTCTACTTCGACAGTTCAGAATTTTACTTCGACAGTTTATAATTTTACTAGTTCAGAGTTCTACTTCAACAGTTCATAATTTTACTTACACACAGTGCAAAAATATACTTCGACAGTTATCTTATCAACTCCTAATTTCATTCAACACAGATCAAAATAGTACAAATCAACCAAAAAAATCCAACTACCCCTACATACCATCCTATACAAATACCCCAATAGTCAAAGAAGCCCCTATTTCTCATCGGGACAATTCTTCTCGCATCCGGCCTCAGCAGCAGCATCTTCCAAGTCCACCATTTCATCAGCAAACGACTCCAGCAGAGACAACCGGTGGCCGAGAAACGGTCTAATCATCTGTAGCACCCCCCACCAATACACGAAGGGTATTCCAGCAATGGACTCCCCGGGCTTTGCTTCAAACAAGTCCGGCATCTCCAAGTCCAGGTCTTGATCTCCGACAAATCACTGTTGCAATTCCAACATCTTCTCCTGAACACGAAGAGCTTTTACTGCCACTTGGTCCTGGTTCTTGGGCTTGGAAGCATCGCCTTTGCTTTGGGAAGAAGAGGCAGACATTATGCTAAGAGATGAAGGAACAAACGTATACAATCCTCCCAGAAACAGCCTAACTATAATGAAAATCAGATACATTTACCCTTTCCTAATCCCAAGTCACTTTCATTACAGTCTTCAATTCTTCACCTTGAAAACTCAATAGTCCAACTTCTACAACTTCCCAGACATAACTGCTTCATCAGAACGCGTATTCAACCCTCTTTCCCGAGGACTTACAGTCGAACCATCACTAATCTTGAACCATCGACCCCTTTCTTTTTACCTCCTCTAACAACCCCTACGGTACAAACCTCGAGCTTCGAGTATTCAGAACCAGTTATTCATTGTAATCGAATACTGACCTATTTCCTTAACCAACACATTATAATTCGAATTCAATTTTACCCCGAAGGTAACCGTTTCCACATGTTAACATTCGAAGATATATGTTCGATACCGTGCCTACAATCTATTCGCATACATCGTTTATCAGACACCATAACACAATTTTAGTAACATTTGTTCTTATTGCATTACTTCAAAATACATAAACAGAGGAGACCTCCTAGTACAATCATACAACAATCTACAGAGATCAGCAAAACAATAACAAAAACCTTCTAAAGACAGTCCTACGAATTAAGAGAGAACAACCCATCACCACCACTTTGCCACCTCTTTAAGAAGAAGCCGCCCTATTTTTAGACGGGCCAGCTCTACTCGCCTAGTCCTGCTTCTCCAACTGTTCCTCTGCCTGAACAAGACACTCGACCAAGCTCAACAAATAGAGATAAAGTTTTTCAGCAGTGGTCAAATAAAATTTCATCTGCCCCCACAAATAAGAGTAGGACTCCCGTTAATGGGTTCCCCAGCTTCTAACTCCACCATGTCAGGCATGTCCCAATCGAGCTCATGGTTGCCGAAAAACTTCAACTTCAGCTCCGCAGTTTTCCACCCTATGCGACGGTCTCGGGTAAACCCCATCCTTTTTTGATAGTGGGCATTGGGCGTGGTGTCCATTACGTCTTTTCAGGAAACTCAGAGAAAGAAGATGACAGTGCAGCAAAAGAAGACTCTGCAACATTACCACCTTCATACTCAAATTTATAAACCTCATCCAACCCATTTATTACTCCATAACCACCAAAATTTCTTAATTACCCCTTTTGGAATTCCAATATACAACAGTCAACTTTTCAACAGTCAACTTTTCAACTCCCAATAACCAACAGTTTTTCTCAGCAAATGCCTCTACACCTATTTTTGAGACCCTTGCTGAGAGGGGGTGAATGTAGTAGCCAACTCGTAGCCTTCTACCCCAGTTTAATACTCGAAGGCCACCTCGACGCCTACTCGAACATCTCGAAGCCCACTCAACCCATGAACAAACCTTCTAACCCTTTCAAAGATTATCCAAAGACGAAGCTTCGACTTTGAACAAAGCCTCAAAGACAAACTCCACATCAACGTTAGAAATACTTTGACCATATTCGTACATGGTCGAAGTATGACAAGATAGACAGCCAGCTCAATAGACAAGACGGCGGCGTTGTTGGTCATTAGAGTTACAGTGACAGACCTAACAACTGCTACAGTGTCAGAGTACAGAGATAGACCCAACAACTGCTACAGTGACAGATCTGACATTTCTGGCATCAATACCAACTCCGAGATACCCGCTCGATATCTGGATGGTACCCTTGTAATGTGACCTAACTTTGGTGACTCAGCCCTTCCTATGTTCTATAAATAAAAGAGATGGGGAACCAAGGAGAGGTTATAAAAATCTTCCCCTTGAGCCTTCACTGTTTACCTTCGACCACCTTGTAAAAACCCAGTACTCAAGCCTTCGACTACTCGACAGAAATATAAACTCTCTTAAAAATCATCATCAGAGGTCGTGGAACGTCATATTCTAGGCCTCCACGTAAGTATATTGTCAGTAGATTTATTATGCTATAAATTATATACTTGAGCCCCTTTGATTGAAGATAAAAACCCCATAGTGTAAGAGCCGACTTTCCCTCCTTGTAAAGTTAGGCCCCTACACTAATTAAAAAAAATATTTATAATTCAAGGCCCCTCACAAGATTTAAAACTGAAAGAGGAAGAATTTTTACCAATTTCGAGACAAACCATGAATCAATGTGAAAGTAATAGACCAAAAATGTAAAAAAAGAGTCTCTACGAGTATAGTTGAGAACTATGTGAAGGAGAGCAAGCTATAAGTATAAAAGAGAAAATGAAAACTCAAAAGAAACGTCTTACCTTGAAAAACTTGTGTGGATATATATTTTTCCTGAAAGATCAATTAAAAAGAGTGAACAAACTATGGCATTTGTCGAACAAACTTCTAGATTTCTTCCACCATACTCAAGATAAGGCTAAGGTTATTTGGAAGGATTATCAAACACCTTGATTCCATAAACTAAATTCACTACACAAAAGGATGAAATTCTGAAACTTAATCTAATCTGATGGTAGTAAAATTGACTTGATAAATTATAAATGCATCTAATGGTTAACCCTTGTTTAAGTGTTATATCTTTAAGATGAATTTAATCTATTTTAGAGATACCAGGAGCAATAATTATTAGTTGTTTATAATACCAGAACGTCGGTGATAAAATTTTGTGGGTATATTCACTAAAAACCCTCATGAGACACAACTCGTCCTATAGAGGCAGCCTATAGGTTGGAAAGCTTGTTGCATACGTTAAATGCAATTGTAAGAAACAACAAAAAAGTTTAGTTTTCTTTTCTTTTGCTAAGGGACTAGCAATATGTTAGTTTGGGAGTATTTGATAGGCATGAAAAATGCTTATTTTTGTCCTTAAATTTACATGATCTAGAACCTTATTTATTGTTTTACTGGGCCTAATTGAAGTATGTTTTTACTATTATAGGTAAATAGATATTTGTGACCAAGCCTTTCTTAAAGCCCAAACTCTTACAAGCTAAAGAGCTGCTGGAGATGACCAATTGTCAAGAGCTGTCGGGGATGACTAGTTATCAAGAGTTGCTGGAGATAAACTAGTTGTTAAGACCTGTTGAAAGACTTAGTAGTCAAGAGCTATGTTTTTGAAAGACTTAGCTGTCAAGCCTTGCTAAAATATCTCCCCAAAACAATGAGTTGTTGAGAGTTAGGAGGACTTTGTTAGGGGATAAAGATAGAGTTGTTTTAGTTATCTTTCATCTTTAGATAACCACCGTAGCTTTATTCTTCCAGAGAGAGAAAATTATATTATTCTTTTGGAATATCTTAGGAAATTTATGAAAATTAATTTTTAAGTGTTTTTATCAATAAGTTCTTATTTATAATTTCTATTTAATAGACTTGATAATAGGAATCATGATTTGATCTATGCATCCCTGAAGAACGACAACCCTAACCTATATTACAACACCCAATTTGATACGGTCTATCAAACATCCACGAACATAATTCGAGTTCATTCCTCAACAAAAAAAAGAGATTTTAGCTTTGGTCTTGGCAGTTCAAAAATGTCAACCCCATTTATTAGGTAGGCAATTCGTCGTTCGCACCGATCATCAAAGCCTCAAACACCTTTGGGCACAAAAGATAACAATGACAGCTCAACAAAGATGGCTTTACAAGTAAATGGTTTCGACTTCGTCGTGAAATGCAAAAGAGGGAAAGAGAATACGGTTTCGGATGCATTATCGAGACAAGAAGAGCATAGGTCTCCTGCCCATAGCTATATAATCTCTAATCCAATCCCCAAATGGGTTGAAGCAATTAAAGAAGAGTATCGATCAACTCCCTCGCTATAAAAACTGTTACAAAATGTTAAAGGTGGTGAAGCCATTGGCCCATGGAGTATACAAGGTGATATCTTATTCTTCAAGGATAAGATTTATCTATCTCAAAAATTTCTCCTTATTGGTGATATCATTGCTCAATTCCACAACAACACACATGAAGGGTTCCTTAAAATAGTCTGCCAAATTTGGTCTTACTTCTATTGATCGGGCATGATGAGGTCACAAGTATAAGAGTTTATTAGGCGTTGGGACATTCGCCAACAACACAAGGTAGAATATCTCGCTCCAGCTGGTCTTCTACAACCGCTTCCTATACAAAATCATGTTTAGAAAGATATATCGATGGATTTCATCGACGGGTTGCCTATCTCGAATGGTAAATCTACCATCCTTGTCATCGTAGACCGGCTATCCAAGTACGCACATTTTGCTGCAATTTCACATCAGTATACTGCTGTAGGAGTAGCTCAAGCTTTCTTCGATCAAGTTTTTCGATTACATGGGATGTCTCGCTCGATAGTATATGACCGAGACCCCGCTTTCACAAGCTTATTTTGGAGGGAACTCTTTCAATTAAATGGTACAACTTTAATTTTAGTTCCAACTACCAATCTCAAACTGACGGTCAAAGTGAGGTGGTAAATCCTATATTAGAGATGTATCTCAGATATTTTACAGGTTCTCAGCCCAAGAAATATATTGGAAGGCTCTTGTGGGCAGAGTTTTGCTATAATACCAGTTTGCATACATCAATTGGGCGAACACCATTCGAGGTGGTGTATGGACGACACCCTCCCACACTATTGACTTATGCTACGGGTACGGCTAGGGTCGCTTCAATTGAATAAGAATTGATTGCTAGAGATGAAGTGCTTAAAGAAATCAGAAGCAAAATCGTTGAAGCTCAAGCACGAATGAAACGTGTTTATGACTCCAAGCAGAAGGAGTGAGAGAGTTCTGTTGGTGACATGGCTTACATGAAACTACAACTGTATCGACAACTATCTGTGTCTCTAAAGAGTAGCTTTAAGTTGCTAGCGAGGTACTATGTTCCTTTAAAAGTTCTTCAACGTATTTGAGTAGTGGCTTATAAACTCGAACTACCACCAACTTCACGAATTCATCTGGTGGTCCATGTCCCCCTTTTCAAAAGGAAAATTGGAGATAATATTGATGACCAACAAGTGTTGCCTACGATGAGCATCGATGAAGACAAGGTTCTTCATACACCAAAAAACTATCCTAGATCGTCGGGTTAAGAAGAAGAAATAAGAGGTTCTAATACGTTGGCATGGCTTTTCTCCTGCTGATGCCACTTGGGAAGATTGGGAGTTTATGAAGGAGCAGTTCTCCAATATCAGCCTTGAGGACAAGTCTGAATTTTAAAAGGGAAGGATTGTTACAATTCAAGTAGGTATTGAATAAATAAACAGGTTGTTTCAACTTGAACATGTAGTTATTAGGGTCAGAGAATTAGTAGGAGAACCTCAGGTGAAGTTGATAGAGTCCAATATGTAAGCTTTATTTAAGCATTTGATATGAGAGAAAGAAACATCTATTAATATCTCTAAACACTTTGTGTTTTTGTTGGAGGTTTGGTTCCTTCGAAGAACTAGTCAGGAGGCAAGGTTTTACTCTAATTAAACCAATTTTATTTGTAAAATTTTCTGTGTTCATAACATGTGGAAATCCCAGAATTACATAATAAATTGATATATATGTGGAGTTTTACAAGAGTGGCTCTTAAAATTTTTCTTGTGAATCCGTTTTTGAGAACTGAAATCAAACTTCCACCAGTATCACGATTTTTGGAAAAGCTTGAAGAAAGAAAAAGGTGTGATAGTGCTATTCATAGGCTTACTTCGCTAATCCTTGTACTTCCATGGACTATGAGATCATATGCATTGATAATCACAGCAATGAGCCTTGGATCTTTAATTATGGTTCTCAGAAATGGTTACGATTAAATATCTATATGGATTCCATGGGTACAACGGAAAATTCTGTGTTGTGAATCAATATGGATATGTAAATGCTATAAATTCAGGTTATACCCAAATAAAGCCTGTAATTCCTCGCCTGGGATCAGACACGGTCAAGTTGTATGCAAAATGCTACTTTATTCAGTCTTCCGAAGACTTGTATCTCGTAGCTGGAGGTTATCTTTGATTCTCGTCAAAGATTGGGTTTTTATTCAAATTTCGCACAACTGAAGAAAAGTGGGTTAAGGTAAAAATATTGGTGAGCAGACAAATTTTTATTTTTTTTTGGGGAACTTTTCCTTGTTGTTTTCGGCTCGTGATTTTCCTGAATGCAAAGCCATTACCATCTACTTTAGCAATGCTCAAATTGTTATATTGGAATATACCCACGTAGATGGCGATGACGGAAAGTACCTAAAGTCTATTCAGCATAGTGCTGCAGCTTCTGCCATTTAGATCATGCCATATCTACGGTGGTGAGAACAATTTTTTATGGTTTAGTTTCGTAATATATAATTTCCATATATAAACTGTCAGACTATTTTTTTTAGGTCTTACTATCATCTACAAATTCTGTACATGATGGTTGGATTTCATTCATTGAACTTTGCTTACGAAGATTTTTGCATATAATTTGACACGTGTTGCTCTTAGATTTTGTTGGGTTTAGAGCATTAACAACAGCCTCTCTATAATAGTTTGAGTATTTTTAAGGATTTTCAACCCAACTTTGATATGATGGATGTAACAGACTCCCTACAAAAATGAGCCACATCACAAAATTAACTACCTAAACCATTTCAAATTAGTTATATTTAAAAATAATAGGCAAAAAATAGCCTTATTTTTTTTTTCACATTTCAAGTAACTTTACACGTAATATAAGAGTCCTACGACCAAATATTTCTCTAGACTCCCATACTTGAGGAGAGAGAAAAAAAAAATAGGGATAAAGAGCCTCATAAGAGCTATAAAAGCCATTTTATTACTTTTTATTTTAGGGAGGCTGGTGTGGATGCTCTTATATCTCTAAAACTTGAAGTCTAAGAGCATCCACATCAGCCTCAACTTATTTGAGGGAGGCAATAAAGTTGAAAAATATTTTTATAGACTCCTTAAATTTCTTTTTCTCCCTATTTTTACACTCTCAATCCTCAACTATAAGGAGGGAGAAAGACCATTTGGGTAGCCAGTAAATGTTTCTACTTATTAGAGCATCCACAACAACCTCTCTATAATAGGGAGTACTTTTGAGGAGTTTCAACCCAACTTTGATGTTGTGGATGTAGCAGACTCCCTACAAAAAGGAGCTATATGTTTAAAAATAAGAGGCAAAAAGTAACTTTTTTTTTTACTTTAAACCTCTAAAATAACTTTAGACGTGTCACCAAAAATAGGCTACAGTAACAGTAGCACCAAAAAATTAAGGAGACGCTACAGTAGCGTAAAAACCTAACAAAAAAATAAAATTAAAAATAAATAAATATATATATATAATTATGTTAAACACAATAAAATAAAATAAAGAAATAAAATAATAAAAGAAATCGGTATTAGTAACGGTCCTTCGCACCGTTGCACTCACCGGCAACGGCGCCAATTTGATGAACGTTTTTTCAAGCGTTATATAATACCCTGCTCAAGTACGGATTTACCGTTGCAGAAATTGTGGAGTGGGGGTCGTACCACGGAGAGTAACAATATGCGAAAAACTAATCCTAGGCCAATTTATCGATGATTTGGGATTTTCTTCAAAACTAAGGAAATAAGATCAAATTAAAATAAGCTAGCCATGAATAAAGTTCCACCCAACGAAAATAGCAATAGATCAAATAGTTTAACTAGACGGATTTATGTAACAAAAATCCTGAATAGGGTATTTTTAGTGTAGATGTTAACCCTAGATCCATGGTTAGACATCTATGGTTTAATCATTTAGTTTCACTAAATCCGATTTGGATGAGAGATTCAACGAACTATGGTTAAGCTTGGTTAGATTTCTTCTCACGTATCTTTTCCCTTTATTGCCCTAAAATCCTACTTAGTGGTTATAATACCGGATTTTGGCAAAATATACTACATTCACTTTCTAACTATGGTTAAGCTTATAAGTGGATTATAGCTCTTAGAAGATATGCTGAAAAAGAGCTAATCCTAAAAACTATATATCACTATTGCTATTTAGATAGGGGATTCCTTTAGTAACTAGAAAGGGATTAGCCTCGCATTATCCCTAAGATCATCGCATTAAAATTAATAAAGCAAATAAAATATAGAGATAGAGAGAGAGAGATGCTTGAACAAAAAGTATTCTTGTATTTCTTCAATTCCTTCTAATGTGTGATGTCCAATTACAATGGGGGAGGGTTCCTTTTATAGGAGAATGAACCAAAATTTAGAAACTATACATTAAATTGTAAAGAATATTTTTACAATATCTTCTAATTTTACAACCAATCACCTAAGATTCTTGCATATAATTCTCTTAAGTGATGTAGAGATCTTTATTCATGGAAACTCTTGCTACAAAGTTTTACTTAGGTAGGGGATTCCCTTTAGTCATAACTAGAAAGTGATTAGCCTCGCATTATCCTTAAAATCATCGCATTAAAATTAATAAAGCAAATAAAAGAGAGAGAGATACTTGAACAAAAAGCACTCTTATATTTCTTCAATTCATTCTAATGTGTGATGTCCAATTACAATAGGGGAGGGTTCCTTTTATAGAAGAATGAACCTAAATTTAGAAATTATACATTAAATTGTAAAGAATATTTTCACAATAATATATTCTAATTTTACAACCAATCACCTAAAATTATTGCATATAATTCCCTTAAGTGATGTAGAGTTCTTTATTCATAGAAACTCTTGTAGATATCTTCAATATAAAATATCTTCAAGAATCTTGAATGCAATATACTCTTTGATTTTATTCTCCAAGAATATTTGTGTATATATTTCTTCAATCTTGAGACCAAATATATTATGTCTTTGACTTTTTGTGCTATGAACTGTTGAAAACATTTTTACTTTAATAAAAATACAAACAAACGTATATAAGTTCCCAAAATTAAATATAATGGACGATTAAAATACATGTTCTGGTATATTAAAAATGTCATAATTACACGCTCATCAATCTCATAGATGGAATCCAGAATTCCCATAGAAATATTAATAGCAAACCCTTTTACCGATATTAAAACAGCCCATTAAATGCAAATGGATGCCAACACTAACAGATCATCCCATAATGCCAAAGATGGTTTGCAGGGAAGGGTGCTACTTAGAGATGATAAACCAATCAAAATCAAATAAAGACGCAAAAAAGAAAAAGAAAAATCCAAGAGAAACATAATCATTAAACCATACTTGAGTGGTTTTACCAGCCCTGTTTCTCCAACTAAGATCCAAGTCGTGTTCGCCTTCGTCACGTGCAAAAACTCCTCCTTTTGAACCAAATTAACCAGAATGTTTTCCACTTTTCCAAAATCTCATAGTACCTCTATGAGTACGGACGCCCATTCCATCTGTCATGAGCCAAGCTTATACGGCTATGAGCTCAAAATTCTCAAGATTCTCATCTGCAGGTACAGATTCTCTGGATTCTCTGGAGTCAAACCAAACTAAATGCCAAACTTCTGGATTTTCTGCGCATTAGAATTTCCACATGCTCATATGAGACGCTATCAATACAAACTAATAAGCAACATGAACGCTTTAACAAAACAACAAGAACATGAAGAATACATCAGGGTAGAGCAACAATGTTCAAGCTTTCCATCATGCCATTGTAGATAATTTTTTATCTACATAAACCAAAGGAACTCAATTTACATTTACGGGACAAAAGGAAAGAAAAAAAAATGCATAGTTCTACCACAATGATTCAGAATAGTAACGCAGGGAGAAGTGTACATTATGTCACCTGCTTCACTGTAGAAACATGAAGCAATTTTATAAAGTAGTATAGATGGACATATAGTTTAACGAGTATACTAGTAAATTTCCAAACGAAAAACTTCTTAAATGTTATTACTTACCTAAGGTGTATCAATTCCATCCTGTTTTGTCTCCATTCCATCACCATGAGGATCTATTCTTTTCTTGATTATATCGTGTCTCTGCTAATAAGATAAGAAAACCGCAATAATGCTGAGAAGAATGAGCACAATTATCTAGCAACATAATAAGTACAACTAACAACAGTAAAGCAACATAATAAGTACAACTAACAACAGTAATCCATTCCACATAGTTATTACTAGAAAGAGTGATATTATACAAAGTCTTGTGTTTGATTTCACAGTTGCACTAGGGCCCAACATAAAGCAATGAAGGTGAACTATATGGTGTGCTCCTGGGTTTGAGAACCTGCAAGAAACAAAAATAGTTCGTACCTTTGATTGTGGAAATTGACTCCTTGATGCTAACTAACTGGTACAACAAGAAAGGCTTAATTTCACCAAAGTATTGTGGGGTATGAGATGAGATACTACAATTGGGGCAATAGATGTCTATTTTGCTGGCCAATTTTTAGGGAAGGAAATGGGACTGCAGACAGTCTGGTCTAGCCAAGCTAGGCAGTGACCAAATCTCTAAAGATTTTTGGACCATGATCAGCCTACACAGAAGCACAAGGGCAGCTCTAATAGATAAATTGTGTGTTGTTGTGTTTAGGACATAAATGATTTATGTATTCAAACATAGGGCAATGTTACTTGCCCTCCCCTTGTAACTTTTTTTTTTTGCCAAAAGATTTAAATTATATTTAGAAAAGGGACCAAGAATCAAAAGGAAAGGCAGGCTACAAACTCGCCCCACAAAGCAAAATAACCTATTCTATAAATCTCACAAAACATTTATCATACTATCAAATTACAACAAAATACCAATTAGCAATAAACATAGCATGCATCATATTATAGGCGTCAAAAGGGTACCAGAAGGCATATTATCAACTAATATCTCATCTACAAGAGTGAATAGAAACCACGTTATAAACTGTGGAAAGTGAAAACATATCAAGAGATTTTGCATCTTCAATGTGAAAGATAGAAATCAAAGGCTTCAATTAAAAAGACCAAGTAATATCATAGAAATGAAAGCTAAGTAGTGAATAGCATATATAAGATGGTTGTATGTACATTACCTTTAAGTAAATGTCAATAGCTTTGTATAGATAATCATGCTCGATCCTAGCAAAATCTGGTATAGCTTCAGCAAGTGCAATCAACTTCACTAAAGGTAGATTAACATCTTGAGCAATCTCCTGAATTTATCCATCCACAAGTTTTGCCACCCTTAGTTTCGAGCTATGTGATGCAGAAGATGATCTCCTACTCTCTTGAAACTCAAAATCAATATTCTCTGTAGATCTAGACCATCTTCTTTCGAACCCTCGTTTGATTTTTGGAGGGATTGTTGGGGGACTTTGTCCTTGCATCATGAAATGCTCTACGTGAAAAAGTGTCACGCCCCAAAATCCGCTTTCTGATAATAAATCATAAAGTACATTCTAAGGCTTGACAAGTCAGGCATCCCACAGATAAAACCCCACAAATGTATTATATTTCAACAGAAATTACATCTACTTACCAAAGAAACGCAGCGGAAAATAACTCAATATAAATTAAATGAATAAATGGATTAAAGTGAATAAAATCTCTACTAACTCTAAAAACGAGAATAAAACTACGACAATGAAATAAGAAATAAATATCATAAATACCCTACGACAGCTCAGCGATCCAAAGAACTCGAAAGAATCCCGAAAATGATCAACCAAGCCTCAGTAAGCAAAAACCTACTGTGCTCGACCTTCTGAAAAAAAATATAGCGCACAGGGCGTCAAGCAAGCACAATTATTACCGGTCACTGAACATGACAGACCGATCTATTTTACAAAAGTACTAGTGTGATATAATATCCTATAAATATATATAAATGATGCAATGCATTGAGGAAATGAGGTTCAATTATTAATGTTGTTTTTAAGCGCCGGCGCCAACCGGTATTATAAATAATTATATAGTATTATTAGGTGTGGGGAATAACTAGCAGACGATGTACATAGAGTTACTTTTAATTCAATGGGACCACACTCTCGCACCCTTCTGTCCTCAACAGAAGCGTATCCCTTATTGTCGAGCCAGGGATTGGCGGATTCTTTTTTAGTGAGCCAGGAATTAGCAAGAAAATCACCAGATCAAGGTGGTCAAGGAGTTTCAACCTACAGGTCTAAAGCCTGATTTATTTTTACTTTTAGGGATTTATGCCCACGGGGAGTATTCACAAAGAATAACAAAGCCGATATGTAACTGAGGAAGATTTTAAGGGGCTTACAACCCTGGAACACTGATAAACAGTCACCGAATCTTTTGTTTAGGGAATCGAACCCAAGGACCCTGACATCATAGCCCTACTGTGTACACGACTCTAAGTTATCCTATGCATGAACAATTTAAGAGACTGACACTCAATCAAAATGACCCATCTGTCCTTGCTCTATACGCAATGAGACTATATTATAGAATTGGTGATCTTATGCTCAATGACCTTTCTGCCCTCACATATATAGGAGTGGGTCTCAGTCGATGATATTATACATTAACTATTAATGATCCTTCTACCTTAAGTTAATAAAGGTTATATCAGTGAAGTCCTATAATAGTAGCTAAGTTAAACCTATTACAATTACATCTCTTGACACTTACACATTTAGGTTTATGCTTAGTACCCCCTTGATTTAACATCAAGGTCCAACCTATCCATCTATAGTTTAAGGGCTGAACACGAGGCACCAACTACTACACTCAACGCTATTGATATGGACCTAATATATATCAATACAAGCTACCTTATATACTAACCATATATGTATTCTAAGTATACTTTATACAAAGTCTATCTTACACTAAACATATAAATAATTTATGAATATATATTAAACAAAGTCTGCCTTTATTAACATATATATGCATTATGTATATAATACTATGAAAGTCTTCCTTATACTAAACATATAAGCATTCTGAAATATATACTATGCAAACCTGCCTTACTGAACATATAAGCATTCTGAAATATATACTATGCAAATCTGAAATATTCTAAACAAGTCTACCTTACTGAGATCAAAAGAACTATTATAGTATGGATTTAAAACTACAACAGAAGCAACTAATAGTTAAATAATATTATATCAAGCAGACGTATTGTTATAATTTAGAAGCAACTCATAGAAGCAACTCATAGAATCAACTATTATACTCCTTTTAAATCTAACAGACCCTGTTATGGTTTCCCAATAATTGTATAACAAACTATGAAATTTTACAGTTAAACAATTACGACGAACTCGCTCAATCAATAATCATATGTAATGATAACCTACTAAACATAGCATATTATCTATAAGTAAAACACTATTCCAATTAAAGAGCAATGACAAGTAATAATGGTACTTGCCTGATTAGGGATTAGATACAATCGAGGAGCGAAGAACGACTTGCAATGCTCGACAAAAACTAAATCCAACCCACTCCAAAACAGGTGCAAAAGAGAACTTGAAGTTAAGGGGAGTAATTCTCACAACTTAGTCTCTAAAGCTTTTCGTTGATGGAGGAGATAGAGAGAGAGATGGAGAAAAATCAGGGAGAATTTCGGTGAAGGTTTTGACCAAGTTTCCCCAAAAGTTAAAAGCTAAGAAACCATACTATTGTACACCCAAGTGTAAGTTAAGCAAAGCAACACAAAACACAAATAAATAAATAAAACGGGGCGCTACAAAAAGAGTAAAAAACAACTTGGCAAGTCAGTCGTTTTATCCCATATACGACTTTGTTTTATGTCGAAAAAAGTGCCGTAATTTTTGCAGTAGATTTTTGTTTACGACTTTTACTTGTGTCGTAATTTTACGACTGCAAATCATGTCGCAATATATGTCATTTTTCGTAAAATTTTCGACATATATTTTAGTCATTTTATGCGTCGTAATAATATGACATAAAGAAGAGTCACAAATTGTGTCGTATTTCCTACAATTTTCAATTGATTTATTTGTCGTTTTATGCGTTGTAATTTAACGACGATAAAATAATTTGTCAAAATTGTTGTATTTCTATAAATTTACGTCGGTAATGCAAGTTGTTTTATGCGTATTAAACACTTTCCTGATTGCGGTATAAGTTGCTTTATGTGTCGCATATACAAATTTAATGAAATATTTTAATTAAAAAATATATATACGTATATATTTTAAATCTTAAAACTAGATGGATTTGAACCATCGACCTCTCAAGTTAATGAGCGTTCTTCCAATTTTGAGCTTATAGTTCTATTGATGTGTAAATAAAAGTGAAAGAAAATTTGGAGCTTGAAGGTAATAAAACATGATCAATGCTTAGTATTTTGAACTATGTATACAAAGACGTGAAAGGAAATTTGAAGTTGGAAGGAAAAAAACATACCCAATGCTCAGTATTTTAGAATGAACATTGTACTCCTTATAGAAGGCAAAGGGGGCAATGCCTTAAAGAATAGCTGCCTGTTATAAAGCAAACAAGGATCATCAGCTTGTACTAATAAGTAAATAAATAATTTGAAGTAGACACCAAAATATAATAATTTGATTTATCCCATATCTATCACTTTGACTTCCATCATTAATTTGCAAAACTGCAGTCATCAACAATTCAATATACTAGATTTCAGCCAAAACAATATAGTTTGGTCAGAATGGTGGAAAGGCTTAAAGTTAAACAACGAGAGAGACAGTGAGGGAGTTACGTTTAAAGTGCCAATGTTGGTGGACCGATGAGGCACCAAACACCCATAAAGTCAGTAAGTTGGTTTCCACAACCAATAATATGCAAGTATGACGCCTTCAACAAACCTACAACAACATAACATGATTATGAATGAATCAACTAAAGCAACAACCTATTCTCTAAGGGTTCTAGAACTCTAGTAAAAGATCAAATCTCTTGATCACTCATTAGATATATTCCTCAAAAATCATCTGAATCTAGTTGCACATTATGTTCTAGCCTCTAAACTCAAGGAATAAAAACCTCATAGAGGGAAATTAGAACTGCATAATATTTTTACCTTAAAAACATGTATCAAGACTGAAGATAGCCATTCCATGATATAATAGCAGCCATCTGGATCCCCCACCTGGAAAAAAAAAAAAAAAAAAACATATAAATTTATTCTAGTTTTTGAATGAAGCTACACAAGATACTCTCCAAGGAAAGGGTCATAATTCTTATACTAAAGTTTCCCCAACTCTTACGACCCGCAAACAAGAAAGTCTAGATCCCTTTTCATGTTGAGAAAATTTAAGCACTATTTCTTTATATACCTGTAACATACCAATATCCAAGTAAGACCATAAGTCCAACATGGAACCGGTCTTGTTTGCAAAACTGAGCTCATTTCGACCATATTCTTCAAAATCTGGCTGTATAGGAGAAGGTGGTGAGCTAGGCTTCTTGTTTGGTTATAGAGGAGAAGGTGGTGAGCTACGCGAACCCAATTTGAGCCCACCTTCCAAAATTTGTTTTGCGTCGGTGCGAATACGCTTAACTTATTTTTGGTCCAATAGAGCTTGTCAACCCTTGAAGACACCCCAAAGATAATTCTTACCCAAAAATCTCCGGAAAGGCTCTGGCAATTTACAAGAAGAGAAGACTAGGAGCTCTCCATTATCAATCTCAGTCTTCAGAGCTAGATCGCGTTTGATAATGTTATCCACCAGCAAATCATAAGAATTTACATCTCTTCCAAGTTCTGGAAAGAAAAACAAAGCAATGTTATCGTCCGAATGTTCTAATAATTCAAAGCCTTTGGGCCAGGTATCCCACCTTCGTAGCATTTTCATTTGAAGTGATGGTTGCAACGACTTTGCCCCCAAAAAAGCTTTCAAGTCTGCTTTGGTTGATAGATGAGCCTTGAGACTAATATACCCAGGGTGTATAATTGAGCCTATCCCTAGATTCATCGTATACTTACGGGTCTTGGATCCTCTTTGCCACTTTTAGAATTTAGTAATATTTGTTGACTTTTTTTTAAATAAGGGAGTGATTTTGGGGATTTAATTTGAAGTTGAGCAAATTAAGGATTGGAAGATATTCTCCTAGATTAATACATAGCTTTGTAGATACGAGCTCCTTAGTTGTTTGCCTAAAAGATATTTCTTTAATAAAACCCTAGGTTTTAAAATTCAATATTTGACGAAATTCGAGTTATTTGCTTCGGCAACCAGATTTGTATAAAAATTTCAAGAAAAGTAAAGCTCTCAAATTATGCTTGCACATTAAGTTTAAGCGTAGAGAGTAGTAAACTAGCCATAACAAGTACAAGGATAAATGCAGAGTAAAGGAACAACCATTCCTTACAAATGATATAGTAAGACAAACCTGCATTTGTTCTCATATTCAGCTTTTTCCTCTGAGAATTCTAGCATTTCCCTTATGGCTTTGCATTCTTCTCTACTGAACTCAAGTTCATGCTTCACCTAGAACTCAACATATTTTCTGTCAACTTATATACTAGACATGACCACTGATATAAAATGGGAACATAAATCATTCACTGATATCCAATGTAAGAAGAGGATATATATAGTTATATATATATATTGTTTGTGTTTCTCAATGCAACTGCTGCACAAGTTCTTTTGCCACAGAATCAAGTGATCATCTATTTGTACATGGTCAAATTGCTACATAAGTGTGGGATTTTGCTCGGTTGCATGTGGTATTCACTATCAGTGCAAACCTTTTAATGTTAGACAAGCTGCATGGTTTCGGGCTACTGTTCTTAACTCTCATATGGGTATTGTAAAGGGGCTCATTCCCTCTCTAGTCACATGGGAATAATGGAAAGCAAGATGCAGGTGCAGATATGATGGAGTTAATATGGAGCCCAATGGTGTCATTAGAAATGTTTGCAATTGGCTAAAGGGCCTCAGGTTTAAATTCAAAATTAGGAGATACTGCAGTTTTCCGAATTTACTCTCTTTGCAGGTCCTTAAAATACATGCAATTAATGGCAAAAAAAAATGAAAAGAAAGATTACTATAGTCAGATGGAAGGAGCCTCACATGGGTGTATACAAGCTCAATACTGATGATTTAACAATGGGAAACACTAGCCAAAGTGAAGAAGGGGGTGTGGTCAGAGATCGCAATGGAAGCTTGGATTTTGCCTTCACTGTGGGGCTAGGACCAGGTACAAACACTACTGCTGAGTTGTTTGGCCTTTATCATGGTCTGCATCACTATTTTTAACAAAACATTCAGCCTGCTGCTGTGGGGGTTGACTCACTAATCATTGCAAATTGGTTTTATCATCTCAATTCAGTTCCTACAAAGCTTTCTGGCATATGGAAGAAGATTTATATTCTATGTTCATAGTTTTTGGCTATGGAAGAAGGAAACCACACTGCAAACATAATGGCCAAGATTGGGAGCTCTTAACATAACCATTTTTTTTGGAGAATGGTGAACCTGCCCAAACTTGCTGGAACTGCCCTAATCTTAGATAAATTAGGAGTTGCTCACATAAGAGAAAGATGATTCTAAAAGTTTTTCTTCAAGACCTGGTCATATGCCCTCTTGTACATTATTTTTTCACTTTTAATAAAACTCCAAATCCCCCATAAGAGAGAGATGATTCTTCAATGTACCTCTGATATGTCGTTTAAGAAAAGAGAAAGCTCAGATTTGGATATTTGTACTTTCTCCATAATGAATTCAAAGGAAGCTTTTTCCTTAGCAACCCATATTGCTTTCTCTTCCACCAGTTCTAAAAGTGCATTAGTAAGAAGCTGCATAAAGACCAAAATTAGCAGATTGTAAAATACTTCATAATAATATAAGAAAATGATTGAAAAATACCATTGCCAACTCTTCTTTTTCTACTGGCAATGACTTGATAGAGCTTTCCATATTCTCACATGAGGATTCAAATTCAGCCAATCTAACTCTCTGTTAATAAATTTATCCATTAAAACAAGAAAAACTACCAAAAAATTTTATCTAATTTCATACTAGTAATGTGAAAAATCCATTTTATGCCTTTTTATATATATATTTTTCTACTAATTTCCAACGAAGAAAATGTAAAAACCAACAACCAATAGTACCAGAAATACTATACAACTTACCATACTTGAAACTTCTTGCTCCAATTTTTCCAATTCAGAGTTTTTGGTGCTTAGCCTATAGTATGTAGCTTCAACATCAGAAGTTAAGACTTCGTTTCTAAGAAGTATCTCGTCCTTTTCTTTATTTGTTCTTGCTAAATCTTCTTCCAAAGAAGCAATTGTTGTCTCCATCTCAAAGGCAAGAACTTCTAGCTTCTTGTATTCGTCCTACAATAAAATATAAAAACAAGGATATAAGGATACGCTTCTGTATGCATTTCAAATAATGAATGTATTTGCAAATGTATTTGAAATGTATACATGTAAGGTTATAAGGATAAACTTATCCTTACATTCATTATTACAACCTATGCTGTCAGGGGCGCCGCCAGGGCGCTACGGGGCGGCGCCGAGGCGCCCAAATTTGAACCAACCGCTTCGCCGTAACATTTTAGCGCTCTAGGCGCTTCAGAGAACAAGGCGGCGCTGAGGCGGGGCGCCCATTTCAAGGCGCTAGGCGGGGGGGCGCCTTATGATATGGCGTTTTTTTTTTTTTTTTTTTTTTTTTTGAAAACTGCCAAATGATATGGCTTATTTTGTTAAAAAAAAAAAAAAACTCAAACTGCCAAATGATTTGGCTCATTTAAGTTTTATTAAAACAAAAAAAAAAACCCAAATCATTTACCTTTCTTCTCTCCTGCGTCTCTCCTCTCTCACTCTGCACCTGCGTCTCTCCTCTCTCACTCTCCACCTGCTCTCTCCAAATCATTTACATTCACTGCCGACGGCCGACGGGAACTCTGCCGATTTGGAATTACTCTCTCTCTCTCTCCGGCCTCGGCGTTCTTCAAGCTAACGACGGCCGACGGGAACTGCTTCTCGTGAACAGAGTCAATCAAGGTCTGTTCTACTTCTACTTCTAGTCAATCAAGGTCTGTTCTACTTCTAGTGACCTTTAATTCACACTTTTGTTAGCCTCAACACTTGTTCTTCATTTGCGTCAGTAAAACTGCAAATGCTAGGAGGACATTGTTAGCCTCAAAATAAATTTGAAGAAGATACATATATGTTTAATACTGTGTTTCTTCCTTTGTTTAATACTGTGATTTCTGAAAACAATTTCTTACTTCTTGACATCAGTTTTTCTTCTTTTCATTTATACCTCAGACTTATATGCTTTTGATGATATAATTTGGATGATATAATTTGGATGCGTATAATTTGGATTTTGGATGATATAATTTGGATGATATATGTTATTAAGAGTACCCTATATTGTTAAGACTTCAGAGTACCCTATACTGGTTGTTGCGTCTCTCTCTCTCGGCGTTCTTGCTGGTTGCTGCGTCTCTCTCTCTTGCGATACTGCGATCTCTTGGGGTTTGTAATGTCGGTGGAAGGTTCCCAGGGAAGTACTGGTCGGTATAGACCGACTAATTCGAATGATCCGGGGTGGGACTATGGTCAACCGGTAGATGAAAATAGAGATCATGTTAAGTGCGACTTTTGTGGTCATGTGTCGAAAGGGGGGATTAAGAGGTTAAAACAACATCTTGTGAAAGCTTCGTACAAAGGGACTATGTACAAAGACGTTAGGAAATGTGATAAAGTTCCACAAGATGTTGTTGATGTACTTAGAAGCTTTATGGAAGGAAAACAAAAAATAACCGAAGAGAAACAAAGTAAGAAAGACGAGATGATTAGAAACGTCAATGTGTATGGAAATGATGATGACGAGGTTGAAGAAGTTATGATTCAAATTCCTAAGAAGAGGAAAGGGCCTATGGATGCTTTTGTAGCCCCTATTGATGTGGATTTCCGCCCTAGAGCTCCTAATTCAAACGAAAACAAAAAAGCTTTAGAGAACATCCATGGTTACATTGCCGACTTCTTTTATGAAAATAGCATATCATTTAATTGTGTAAGATCAGATAGTTATTCCAAGATGATGCAAGCAATTGTCCAATACAATGATCCATCGAGTAAGTCTTTTATCTTACAAATTATTTTTTGCAATACAAGTTAAAATAAAATTGTCAAATACACTCTTAATCTTTTTAGTTTTAAATTTAATTTGTAGCTTTCAAGCCACCCTCATACAATGACTTGAGAGTCAAGATCTTGAAGAAGAAGAAGGAAGAGACCTCAAATTGGGTAGATAATTTTAAAGTTCATTGGGAAACTTATGGAGTAACCATCATGACCGATTGGTGGACCGATGGCAAGGGTAGGACACTTATTAACTTTCTTGTGAATTGTCCGAAAGGAACGGTCTTCCTAAAGTCTATTGATGGATCCGCACATATTCATGATGCGGAACTCATTTATAAAATGTTGAAAGATGTGATTGAAGAGGTTGGAGAGAAGAATGTTATTCAAGTAAGTCTTGAGTATTTATGTTTTTTCCTATCTTTGTTGTTTTGCTTAGACTTTATACATATTTGAATTTTTGTATACTTTTTCACTAGATATGCACGGATAATGCAAGTAATTATGTACTAGCGGGTGAATGGATTATGACGGAATCAAAGATTTATTGGATGTCATGTGCGGCACATTGTATAAATTTAATGCTTGGAGATGTGAGCAAGATGCATTTGGTGGATGAAACGGTTAAAGATGCGAAAAAGATTTCCCTTTTCATCTACAATCACAAACATGTGCTTCATTTGATGAGGAAGCAAACAAAGGGTAGAGAAATTGTAAGGCCGGCGGTGACTCGATTTGCTACCACTTTTCTATGTTTGCATAGTATGTATGAAAAGAGACAAGAACTAAGAGACATGTTTCATACTGTTGAGTGGAGAAATAGCAAGTGGCCAAAGCACCCTATTGGAAAAGAAATTGTAAAAAAGTTAAGAGTAATACATTTTGGAACAATATGCATACTTGCCTAAAAATTATGGCTCCTTTGGTGGATGTGATTCGAATGGTGGATACCGAGGAGAAACCTTCTATGGCTTATATTTATTCGGCGATTGAGGATTGCAAGCTTAAGGTAAAAACTAATTTGGGAGACCAAAACGATGATGACCGCGAGTTATGGAAAAAGATGGAAAAAATTCTTGATCGTAGGTGGTCTGGTATGCTTCAAAAGCCTTTGCACGCGGCGGCTCATTATCTTAACCCTCAGTATTATTATGCAACTCTTACAAGCTCAGATGAGATGGAATCAAATACTAAACTTAAAGAGGGTTTGTTAGATTGCATAGCAAAACTTGCTTTGGATGAGGAAGATGAAAGCCAAATCTTGCGAGATCTGATTGCATATCGTACCAAGGCTGGGAGGTTGGGAAAGAGGGGTGCTCAAGCTTGTGTAAAAACAATTGCTCCGGGTTAGTAACTTAGTATTGCTTTTAAGTTACTTCTTTTTAGTGTTTAGTAATTTTAAGGTTTTTTTGTTTTTATTCTTTTGATTTCTAAATTTTATGATTTTTAATATAGTGGAGTGGTGGATCACTTTTGGAAGTGAAGTTCCCGCCTTGTAAAGATTTGCTAAAAGAGTTCTAGGGCTTACTAGTGCGGCTTCTCCTTGTGAAAGGATTTGGAGTACCTTTGACAATGTAAGTTGCTTTTAGTATTTGTAACAAAATACATAATCAATTTATCTTATAGGTTAAAGTTTATTTCTCTAAGTTTTTATTTATTTATTTTACTATTGTAGATCCATACTAAAAAGAGGAATTGTTTGGAGCATGATCGGATGAGGGATCTTGCATATATTCAATACAATAGGAGGCTTAAAAAGCGTTATGAAGAACGCATTTCTGGAAAAGAGATAGACCCAATTGTGTTGAAGTCCTTCGATGAATGTGCGGAGTGGTTAGTTCCCGACGATGCGAGAGACGACATTGTGTTAGGGACGGACATGACTTATGGTGTGCTTGAGGACGCCGAAGATGGATTTGATGACCCCCCGTTGACTCGTACTTCTCGCACGAACACCGCTTCACATTGTTCACAAGAAGTGGCATCAAGCTCACGATCGACAACGCGTCATCTTCAAGACTCTTCCGACGATGATGATTACGATGTTGATGCGAACTACGGTATGGGTGATGGAGATGATGATGGCATTGACTCGGGATCCGATGAAGACATTTGATTTCATTATTCTAGCTAGATGTTTTTATTTTGGTTTTTTGGTTTTGCACATTTTGGATGATGGGGTTGAATTTTATTTTGGATATGCTAAAATTTTATTTTATGTTGAATTGATCTTCTATTAATCTATTTTAATGTTTGCTTCATTGTTTGCAATTTGGGATTTATCTTTTATGTTATTGACATATTACAATAATATATAACAAAAAATAATAATAATACATTGAGTCATTGCAATATATATATAATATACATTATGGGAAAAAAAATACATTGAGTCATGTTTGATACTTTAAATTAAATAATTATACAAATTTACAAATTTATACATATTACACACATTTTCCCGCCTAGCGCTCCGCCTCGCCTAGCGCCCCGCCCCGCCCTGCCAGTGACCATGCCCACTGCCTTGCGCCCCGCCCCGCCCCGCCCCTGACAGCATAGATTACAACAAAAATATTTGAAATGCTCACAGGAAGCAATTGTTCTTTATTTGTTCTTGAGATGGGAAGTAGGGCATCCAAATATATTTGCAAATGTCTGTCTTCGCCCTCTTTATTACATGGATCAAAGGAAAAAATGCTCACAGGGGAACCGTGGGCATCTGAAGCTATTCTGGACTGTTTTTCTCAAGAAAATTCACCTTCTTCATCGGAGACATCACTCATGATCAATTTTCTCTTTCGCTGTTTACTGTCTTGATCATCTTTAACAATTTTACTATCTTCGTCAGAGCTGCCCTCGTCATCAAAAACTGATCTTCTCTTTTTAAGATCTCTATGTCTATCACTATTCCCTTTACGAGTTTGCAGCTGACTATTATTTTCTGCCCAATCACTTTTATCTACAGATTCCAACAAGTTTTCTTTGGAACATTCACCCTTTTCAACAAATGGATGATGTGATAAAATGCATTTTCCATTGTCTGGGTTATCATGGGAATCTAAAGGTCTATCTATGTGTTTATCGGGGTTAAATTCACCAACTTCCTCAGAACTTTCCCCATCTTCATCGACTAATTTTTCCTGTATGTTTTGGTAATTCTGATCTTCATTAGCATGGTGTGCACACCTATCATCCTCCCCATTAATCTTCTTATCATCATCTGAAGCTATTTGCAAGCGTTTATCCTTGACAAATTCTCTCCTACTATCCTTGCTTGAGGAAGGGCAATTACTTCTATTTGGATCATGTTTGCACTTCTGAGTGAGCAATTAAGGATTTGATCCCATCCTCGTGATCCTTTTTCTTAATTTGGATATTTCTGGCAGACTGTACACCTCTTCATTTTTGAAGACTTCTAAAGACCGGTATTGAATTACAGTCTCTGATGGAAGATTGTGTGACAATAGTTGACACACATTACACACATGACCATGTGAAGTCTGCATCATCCGCATCAGGAATTATATCTAGTAATAGCGGTGCTCCATTGAAAGGCCACATTGGCTGCGACAAACTAGAAGCTCTAGATATCCTTGATTACCACATGTTTGACAAATATTATCCATGGCAGTAGCAGGTCCCCAAGTAGCACGCTAAGGAGAAGATCTATACTACTAGATCATCGTGAGATTACAGTAATATCTGTAATCTTACGATATGATCAGTAGTTATGATCGAAGAGAGTAGGGTTTGAAAATCATTTTTTGACAAAAACGATCTCAAAACCCTAGGTCTCCCAATGAGGATCCAAGCTCCAATATACTCAAGCAAAAAGATCATCAATGTAAACAGAATAATACATTGGAGAACAGCAATCTGAACCATTAAAATCCCCATACATACGCTTGAAAAAAGGGATTCTCATAACAAGAGTGTTAGGGAAAGTGGAGACAGAAAACT
The DNA here is from genome assembly GCA_014058105.1 of Kingdonia uniflora. NCBI lineage: Eukaryota > Viridiplantae > Streptophyta > Magnoliopsida > Ranunculales > Circaeasteraceae > Kingdonia > Kingdonia uniflora. The sequence continues at coordinate 1,298,847 of JACGCM010000580.1, forward strand.
GTATAATTGACCAATTAAGAGAAGAAGTCCTATAAGTAGTTCTAGACAAAATAGCGAGGAGTACTGAAACAAAAGATCTTGTTGAGTATCAGCAGCTTTGAATATGGTTCATGGTGTATGGGTTATTACTACAGATGAAGAGAAATAATAGCAAAGGAACTGCAAAGAGAGCCACAAATCTATTTTTTATATAGGGTGAAGATTTTCCACCATTTTATAAGCCATATGCAAAGATAATAGCAAGATAGAGAGGTAGTACAGTGATAATTTATAAAAAATGATAGTGAACATTAACCAGGTACCAATCATAAATGATGTTGAAGTCCTGAGAATAGCAGAGCAAGAAGAAAAACTTGCAACGAAACAATGTGCCATTCATGATAAGAGTTATAGAGATGATGCCAGATTCTATAACTATAAAGTACCATTTCTTATCACTATCAACTGGCCCTCAAGGAGGACAATATGGTGTCCTCAAATGAGCACGGCTATACTCCTGGGAATCCCCTTTGGCCAACATAAATGAACACAAAAATCACCACAAGAAAAAGCCTAACCTACCGATTTCAATTCACAACGACATCGCCTCTTCCCACATAACCCTCAAATAAACCAACCATATGAGATGTAAAGTCCGTTACTTCTGAGATCCAATCTATGGAGTTTCGTTCTTCCATCAATGAATCTCCTCCAGTAGAGAATCTCTTAGTCTTATTCCATCCCTAATCTCCCTAACCACTTTGCCTAAGAGTTATTCCACTATCCTCCAGCAGTAATAAAGCCACTGGATTCATTTATTATTTAAAGTTATCATAAATTTATCCAAAACAGTGAAACAAATCCAAAAAGAAGCCCTAAATCATTAAACACCCAGTAAAAAGGGGGAAACAAAATAAGCAAATCAATTAATCATATAAAAGGGGGAAATTAGATAATAGGAAAATAAAGAAGAAAAAATACCTCCAAGATTGGCTCAAACAGCAAGGAAAACGTTGTAGACTGCTAAGATCTTGAGGGATTTCTAAAGAGATAGAGAGAGAGAGGGAAATCATACCGAAGACAGAGAGAGGAATAGAGATATCATCTGAGTTTTGGTGAATGGCGAGGAAATCAATTAATCATGTAAATTGTAAAAGGATGGAGAAGATGTTTTTACAAAATTACAATCATAAAGGAAATGGGGAGCTTTGTTGCCTTTTTTTCATAAGGGATAGATAGAGATGAGAGAGATTGGAAGGCGAGAGATAGTGGAGAGATTTGAATGGGATTTAGCATGGTTATATATGTTCAGAAATCAAAACAACTTAGTTAACAGTCCGAAATTATAATATTTTGATAAAAGAAAAAATTAGATAAACGATGGGGGTTATCAAACCATGACTCTCAAAGGAAGTTGTAATTTTCACTCAAAAAAGGACAAAGCGGCAAGTCGTAAATAACTATCCAAAACTGTCGGTATTTACAAGTTTTCACGTAGAGATATCTTCATAACAATATCGACATCGTACAATGTTTCCTTTGAATTTGACAGTGAAGGTATTAAGAGGTCATTGACCCTTGCTTCCTCCAACTGCATTCCTGCTCTTTTTGTTAATTCGATCTTCGATGATGAAGAAGCGCCAATTATGTTTGCGACCTTTAAGAGCTTAAGCAAGATACTGCAAGACACAGAACATTTCTCCATTAGTAGTAAGCTTACAATTGTTTCTAAAAGTAACCAATTTTTTGAAGTTATCTCTTGATCCAACGATTCCTGACTATTTATATACCCTTCTTTAGAATATTAGGGAGCCAACGTGATGCATAAATCTGCAAAGCCTCACCTATGAGATAAGTAGGTACTTTACCGCTAGATTTGATAGCCAACATAGTTCTCCAGTAGAGGTCTATACCCAAATTTGTTATATCTTTAATCCATCGACCCCTAGAATCAGGTTTTTCCTTCTGGATATTTTTTTCCAGAGTAAGTACGTGACTGTTTCATCTTCATGGAACGAGTTAGAACACTTGAAGCAACAACATCAATACATCGGCTTGTGATTTCAAGATCTTCAGACCAAAAAGGTATAAATTTAGTGCTCTGAAAAGTTGATATAGAGTCCCTCCACCCACGAAGAAGGCATAAATTTAAGAAGACCTTAAGCTTGTAGATAAGATTCCCCTTCTCTATGTCCTTAGTCATCTAGAGATACTTAGCGACACATCGTACTACTGTAATATTTAAGTCACTAAGGGTAATGGTTATTCCATAGCAAAAATTTGTGCAGGTTTCAAAGGCTTCAACTCCACCGAGGAATTCAAAAAGTTGGACTATTTGCTACTGTGAGGAGTTGGAAAATTTGGAGCACAATTCTTGTAATCTCAAGCATTTGGAAAGCAGGGGAAACTGCGACAAATACATGTATAAAATAAACTGAAGCATGAAACTGACAATTCTGAAATTGAGTTTTAAAATCTCACCTTATGAGGCAAATACTTAACTCCTTCTACTTCAATTGTAAGATCACTAAAGACTTCTGTCGAAACAGACCTACAAGCACAAATCTAAACACCTTATCATACCTACCCTTACCCATTTGTGCTTAGGTTATCAACAAATTGGCTACTTATAATTACCAAGCCATTCACTATTTATTAATATGTTTTAGCAAAAAAATCTTGCTTTTTAGACACACACAATGTCCTCAGCTTTAGACATATGACGACATTATGATTTCTGCAGTTCTTTCGGAGATGCATAGATGTCAATACTGCCTCTACAAACTTTTTTTCAGTAGTTTTGATGCAAAAAAAATTTACCTCTTATGTTACATATAACTTGTTTAGTCACAGATATATCATTATTCTGAATGATCGTAGTATAACAAATCTAAAACTACCTATAAACAAAATGCATATTTTCAAATAAAGTGAGGGTAGCGCAGACATACATGAATCGTAAGGGAAGCAGGAATCAACATTTGAAGTCAACGCCTCAGGCAGATAACACTGGTGAAAATCAAGACAATGATGATAGCCAAATCCTATAGTTTACACGCCTCCTCTAGAACCTGTAGCAAAGGTTCTCAGTCTTGTCCACAAGAATTTTTAACATTTTCCCGCGATCAAAGATCCAAAAAATACAAACGTAAGCTTCTTAATCAATTTATGTCATGAGTTAGTTTGTTAAATAAAAAATATAAGAAAAACAACATTACCTTTACAACAATGTCCATCATCATTCCTTTGAATTCAAAAACCTGCGTCTTCACCTTTACAAGCATACTGATCTACACAGATGATCCACATATTATTGTATATATTCTTTCAGCTTTGATCTAAATAATCAATAACAATAACTTAACGCTAAATGGAAGAAGTTAAAAGCAACAGATGGATAAGAGAGTAGAAAAGAATTACTCTTATTTCTTGTTCAGATTGCTCTAGCTACAACCGTTACAACTTTTTCTCCTCCATACCTCCTGTTGAAATCATCTTTCATTCGATCCAGAAAGGCATTAGGAATTCATCTCCGAGTAGATTCAACTACGACGACCCACTGAGCCGCAATAGCAAATAAAAGATAATAACAACTTTCAAAAATGAGTACAAGTAGATATCAATTTCATCAAAGCACCATTTAATAATAAGAATCATGCAAGTATGTGCCAGCAATATATATGACATACAATGAGAACATATCCAACTTTGAAGAAATCACATAACCATCAAATTAAGTAGCACACATGTCCATTAAAAAAGTTAACTAATAACTAATAATCAAAGTATAAGTCCATAGTAAGAATGCATGCAAAGTCGTCCGAAATAAAATTTATCTCCGATACCAAAATAAACATTTGACGATCAATCGTCAAACTGAAGTAACCACTTGGGCCAAGCAACATAACCTCCTACATCAACCTCTCCAAGGGTGTCCACATACCCATCAGGCTTGATCAATGGACAAGTAGGACTAAAAATTTGAGGTAATAGAATTTTATAAAACCCGTCTCCCAACACAGCCCCATAGATGAGAACTGCAGGATCGATAGAAACCACCTCACCACGAGCAACTCTAGCCTTAATAACGCCATTCAAGGTACATTTTTTGTTGAGATGAAGGTTAGGTGGTTACAAATAAGATTACACAAATTTGTTTATTTTATCAATAACATAAGATATATGCTAAACTTAAATGAATATAAAAATCTTAAACTTTCATACCGTGAGAGGAACCTCACATGGAACCGAAGTTGGTTGTGAAGAACTGCAACTCGCTCCCTGAGACATGCTTTATAGGTGGATAATGTCAAAGCCCAACTAAAATGTAACTATATGATATATTTTTTCGTATAACAAAAAATATATTTAATATCGGAAATAGTAATTACCATAAGCATTTTTAGGTTGTCCTTGACTTCTTTTAGATCTTTCCGAAACATATTTACCTCATTGGTCAGCTGCAAATTTGTGTTACGCAAATCCTCATTTTGCTTTAGCAAATGCTTTGTTTTTTTCAGTAAAATCAGACAAACACTGACACCAAGTACAATCATACGTCCTTTACGGTCTTTATCAATTGTCTGTATGAAATTAAATTAAGTATAAGAAACATAAATTATACCATTTGATAAATTAAACGACACTTATACAACTTAAGGTTTTACCTTCGCAACATAATCATCAACACTAGTTGTTTTAGTTTTAAGATCCAAACGTTCACACTGCCTTATCTTTTCCTGGACAAATCAAAGGAAACATTAATACCTCATGATTATACTAGCAATAAAATTAACTACTTTTGTTATAGCTAAAGTAAGAAGACTGAGTAGTTCACTAACAACTAATACTGGGCACTCCACAGTTTTGTCTTTCTTAGAATGTGCTTTAATGAAGCATTTATAAACTAGATGCATAGACATTAGTAGATAAATTAACAATTTAAGCCAAAGTATATTAGAGCAAATAGATTAACAAGTAAGGTCGAAGCAATTAAATAAAGAAACTAACCCAAGTTATTAGAAAGTTAAACCAGCAGCTAAGAGGAGATTATACAACAACTATTGTTGGAAAATAGAAAAAGAGCTTTAGTTTTCTTTTTGGTTTGAATGGTAGAACTAAGTGTTTTGTCCCACATTGGATATGAGGGAAGCTCAACTCTACTATATAAGTAAGTTTAACACTTAACTAATTGTGATGTGTGTGAAAGTTGGTGGGTCGCACGCGCATGTGCGACCCATGTGTATAAACTAGCTTGGGTGCATAGGATACCCATGGGCTTGCTCGACCTAGGAACCTACTTATTATTTAAGTCTATGATTGGGCCATGGGGCCTTGGGCCATGAGCCCATGGGGATTCATTGGAACACTTAGTCACTTTTTTAGGTTTGAGGTATGAGTTGGGGTGTCTCCAGCAGACGCACCTTAAGGTGTGACTCTTGGTGAAGAGGCACTGACTTAAAGTGTGACCCTTGGCGAAGAGTCACCCCTATGCTCTATATAACCCAACTTCATTTTCAATTATTTTCATCAGTTTTTCAGAGTTTTTTTTAGTTATTTTCAAGAGAGAAAACATACGCAATCAAGGTTTGTTTAGCAGAGAGATAGAAGTGTTTTCTTCTCTCTATGACTAATCGTTATATCCTGGGAGACAGGGGCCTATATTCCTGTAAAGCACTGTGGCAGGAGCGAATCTGTCTTAAGGAGATAGTGTGTATACACTAGACTCGATCATCTCCTTAAGAGGTATTTATTTGTTCATGTAGATTGAATAACATCTTCTCCATGCCAGAGATTTCTTTGGGTGGGAATACAATCCTGAAGCGCTTTCCAGATAAAAATTTGAAATATGTGAGGTATCTTCATTTTCCAAATGGACCCCTAGTCTGTTTATGAAAATATATAAAAAGTGACATCAGTTGTTCTTTTAAGACTTAACAAGTTTATGGAAATATATTTGGAGGAATTGATCATAAGGCTAAGGATCGAAGAAGATAACAAATCCAACGATAAAAAGGATGTTATTCATTCTTACGATGCCAAGGTTAACATGGTCAGGGGAAACCCTAAACCCCATAAGAAAAATGGGAAGAAAGGGAAAAATGGGAAGAATTTTCTGTGCCCTAAGGGAAAAGACTTTAAGAAGTTCACAGGGAGTTGTTATGTTTATGGCAAACTAGGGTACAAGTCAATGGAATGCCGCATAATCCACAATATGATTGAGAAGCCTGCGTTAGTTGTGAAATATGAAGAACACCAATCGGTTTGGAAAAATAGAGAATTCAATTATTCAAGAACGAAGTAATTATAGGAAAAAAAACTCTCAAAAACCCTAGGTTCCCTCAGAACTCTTTCAGATCTAACTTAAAACAATAATCTAAACTCTAGATAATTAACTCTAGCCTAGGCTTACCCTTTTATAGAGGTTACAAGTCCTAGTTACAATCCAACTCGAAATCCAACTCTAATCCAACTCTAAAAGGTATTTAAAACTCTTAAAGTAGAACTGAAATTACGATAGTCGTTCGACAACTCGTTCGAACGAAGCCAAACTCGTTTGAACGAAAATATGCCTCTGGGCCAAATTCCAGAGGACATGACAACTCATTCGAACGACACTGAAAGTCATTCGAATGAAATATGGCTCTGGACCAAAATTTTAGCGAACATGTTAACTCGTTCGAACGACACTCCAACTCGTTCGAACGATATTGACAATTCTTCAAAAACATACTTGATCCTCTTGGATCATGGCTCCCCCATTTAGGAGCCTTGAGCTCATGCTCAAGCTAGAACTGGAGATGTGGGAAAGCAGCGATGCCCAATTCCCTGCTGTACCACTTTGACTTACTTGGCAGCTGACCCTTCTTCCCAACTCGGAACGAATCAATAGCACCCCGTCTTGTAGTATGAACCTTCCGCTCTAGAATACCATCCTCCGGCAGCGGATCTTCTCTTTTCATCCATAAGTCATCAACTGACGGTAGGTGAGTATCGATTGCAGAGTCTTCATCCAAAAGAAACAGCTCAAACAGCTTTAAATGCTCGACATTAATCACCGAATACATCTTCATGAAAGGTGGCAAATCCAACTAGAATGTATTGTCACCAATCTTCTTGAGTATCAAAAACGGACCATAACGGATAGGTTTGAGCTTCTTACCTTCTCCCTTAAGCCGTTCCTTACCCAAATGCAACCAAACGAGGTCGCCCTCAAGAAAAGTACACTTAACCCGATGCTTGTCGTGGCGAGCCTTATACTTCGCTTGAGTCTTCTTCAACTGAGCTTCAACCACCTCATGAACCTTACTGATCTTCTCAATGAAACGCTGAGCTTTAACCTGCTCATCTTCCTCCTTCCCTAACACCGCCTTATCGCCAAGACTAAACGCCAAATCAAAAAGGCTTTGCGGCAAGTACCCCAAACAAACTTCAAAAGGAGACTTCAATGTGGAACCATGAATTGCCCGGTTGAACGTAAACTAAAAATACGGTAAACTCTCATCCCAAGTTTTAGGATGCTTAGAATGAAATCCCCGTAATAAATGTACCAATGTGCGGTAAACGACCTCTATTTGCTTGTCTGTCTGCAGATGAAAAGTGTCACTTCTCTTCAACTTAGTGTTCATCATCCCCCACAGCGATCTCTAGAAATACCCCAAAAAACGGCTATCCCTATAAAAAATAATAGAAGAAGGGAGCCCGAAATACCTCCAGACGTCTCTGAAAAATAATCGCGCTGCTCCTTCCCCTGTGACCGTCTTCTGGCATGGAATAAGAACAATTATCTTGCTGAATCAATCCACCACCACAAACAAATAGTCATTTTTACACCTGGTCATGGGAAAGCTACCCATAAAATCCATCGAAATACTCTCCCAAGGTCGACTAGGAACTGGCAATGGTAAGTACAGTCCTATCTTCCTATTTGAAGGTTTCGAAGTATTGCATAACACGCAACCACGAACCACACGAGCAACATTCACCAGCATCTTCGGCCAATAGACATAATGCCACAAATTCAAAAGAGTCTTCTTAACCCTGAAATGACCTACCACCCAGGAACAGTGTGCCTCTCGAATCCATTATAAACGGTCGCCACCCTCAGGAATACATAGTAAACTGCCCCTGTAAATCAAACCATCCTTCAGAACATACTCACACGTCTTGCCCTACAACAACTTCTCGTAAATCACACTGAGCTCCCTGTCGTCGTCATACCCTGAAACGTACTCAGAAGGAACAATCGACTGAATCTGCATAACTACCAACAAAGCGAAAATGGTTGGCAATGGGGGTCGGGATAACATATCAACCATCTTGTTGTCCACTCCTTTCTTTTATTTGATCAATAAGGTAAACTGGTAAAGGTACGACATCCACATCATATGGCGAGCTTGCTGAAGCTTGGACTGCGTAGATAAGAACTGTAACGGTTTGTGATCGGAATGTACCACAACCTCCTTCCCCAATAAGTAACTCCGCCAATGCTTCACTGATTGATATAACACATAGAACTCTTTATCGTATGTATGATAGTTGCCTACTGCTCCTGTAAACATCTCAGAATGGTAAGCAACCGGCTTTCCATCTTGTAAAAGGATTACCCCCAAAGCATAGTCTGACGTATCTATCTCGACCTCAAAAGGCCGCTACAAATTAGGCAATGCTAATACTGGTGCATCCATAATCTTCTGCTTCAGTAACAGAAAGGTCTTCTCATGGTGATCTTCCCACACAAACTGTACCCCGGTCTTCATCAAAGAATACAACGGTACGGCTATTTGTGAAAAATGCCAAATAAATTTCTGTAAGTACTGACAATAAGCCATGAAACTCCTCACCTCCGTCACTGTACGGGGTCTAGGCCAATTTGTAATGACCGAGACCTTCTCTGGATTAATCTTAAGCTCGTCGCCACCAACAATAAAACTTAAATAGACTAGCTCCTATTTCCCAAACTCGTACTTCTTCCCGTTAAGAAAAAGCTGTTGTGATCGCAACACGCCCAACACTTTGCGTAAATGTCCAAGATGCTCTACCCATGTACGAATATATATTAAGATATTATCCAAATATACAATCACAAAATCATCAATAAACGCACGAAGTACCTCATTCATTAGCCGTATAAATATCGTCGGAGCATTGCATAACTCAAAAGGCATCACTAACCACTCAAAAAAGTATTGTTTGGTTTTGAACGCTGTCTTCCAAGTATCCTCCTCCCGGATTCGAACTTGATGGTAACCCGACTTAAGATCCAGCTTGGTGAAAAACCGAGTCATCTGCAACTCATCTAAAAGCTCATCAATTCGTGGAAGCGGATAACGATTCTTCGCCGTGATCTTGTTCAACGCCCGATAATCCACACACATCCTCCAAGACCAATCCTTCTTCTGCACCAATAACACCGGCGAACCACAAGGCGAGCAACTCGGATTAATAACTCCTTGCTCCAGGAGTTCGAGTACATGTTTCTTGATCTCATCAGACTCAATAATAGAAGTCCAATATAACCTAATATTGGGTAGTGGCTAACTATTCACCAAGGTGATATCATGCTCTACATCCCTCTTGCGCGGCATCCCTTCTATGCCCAAAAACAAGTCTCCATACTCCTCTTGCAACTCTCCCATATCGGTTTGTTGCTTAAGAGACATTGCCAAATTAGACAATACTATAGCCGACAGACCCTAGTAAACTGGTCACACCAACAACAAAAAATTGCCTATCGCATTAACCAACCTCTTCGCTTGAGTCGCTGTTACCAAATTACTGGTAGTGATATGTTCCATGCAAGCACTAATATGAAACTCAGTCCCATCCTTCACCAAACGATACTTGCGAGCACAGTAGTAAAGGATTGCATCTTGGTCCCAAAGATAAGGGCTACCCAAGATGACTTGACATACGTCCAACGGAACCACCTCACATGTCACTTTGTCAATAAACTTCTCAGTAATCACAAACTTGAACGTATACTGCTTAGTGATCTTCAACTCTACATTTTTCTGAATCTAACCCAAACCATACGGCTTAGGATGAGCCACAGTAGCCAAACCCATATTCTTCACCACCGCCTCCAAAATTAAATTCTTCTGACTACCCGGATCAATAATGGCCTCGACTAAGCTCTTCTTCACTTGAATGCTGACAAAGAAAATTTCTTCCCGACTCGCCTCGTCGATAACTAAAGGTTGCTCGAACATTAAAGTAAGCTTCGGATTTGGCTTATCTAAATTTGGAAGATCCACAATCGCTGCGACTAGTGCACGTTTCTCTTTCTTGCCATTCTCCTCCTTCGGCCGAAGCTCCGGGTGAAGTTTCCAACATGTATCAAAATTGTGCCCATTAGCCTTGCAATTACTACAGATAGTCCCTTTGAATGAAGACCCCTCTCCTTTGGACCCCCCTTTCTGATCAAACTTGTAATTAGCCTTGTACCCCGACTTGTTCTTGTCGTCTTTCTTGTCGCTCTTCAAGTACTTGCCTTCAATGGAAATTGCTTTAATGGTAGTGTCCTCGATATTTTCCACCTTGAAGAGCTTTAATTCTCTTCTAATAGACTCCGATAAACCCCCCGTATACTTCATGAACACGTCGTACTCATCCACGCCAACATCCAAAACTAACTCTTGGTTATGAAATTCCGTAGTGAATTATTGTACAGATTGCCCAAACTTTTGGCACAAATTGTGCCATTTATACCACCGCTCTTGTTCATACCCAATCGGATAGATTTGCTTCCTCACCAAAACCTTGAATTCTTTCTAACTCAGACTTTCGACATCATGTCGTTTCTGATAGGATTTCCACCACGTTAGTGAGTGACTTGTGAATTTCAAAGAAGAAAAATAAATCTTCTGAGCGTTGGAATATTCATTAATGGAAAAATAGGTCTCCAACCTATCTAACCAATTATCTAATTTCTCAACATCGACGGAACCATCGAAAACCAGAATCTCAATCTTAAAGCTAATACGAAGATTACGCATAGGATTCGGTGACTTACTAGAACCTGGGTGCTCCTTGACGGACTCAGGATCACTAGAATCATCGAATACCAGAATGTCCTTGTCACCATCCACCTCTATAGCCCCTTTCTTTTTCGAATGGCTTCGCCAACTCACCAAAACAAAATCCAATGCGAGGTTTGTGAGACGTAATTGTTCTACTAACTCCCCTACAGTACAAGTTAGGGTGGAAACTGTCATTTCCAAAACCGTGATTCTCTCGTTGGGATCACCCATCTCCAAATCGTCCTACTTCTTCGAATTAGGTTTACGATGGATCTTCAATAGATTAACGAGCTTCTCCTTTGTTTGCTTGAGACAGTCACGTGTAGAGACCATACACCACAATTAACCCCCGGAGAATCGAAACTGGAAAATTGATACCACTTAATCCATAATACGATTGAGAAGCCTGCGTTAGTAGAGAAATATGAAGAACACCAATCGGTTTGGAAAAATAGAAAATTCAATTACTCAAGAACGAAGTAATTACAGGAAGAAAAACTCTCAAAAACCCCAGGTTCTCTCAGAACTCTTTCAGATCTAACATAGAACAATGATCTAAACTCTAGATAATTAACTCTAGCCTAGGCTTGCCCTTTTATAGAGGTTACAAGTCCTAGTTACAATCCAACTAGAAATCCAACTCTAATCTAACTCTAAAAGGTATTTAAAACTCTTAAAGTAGAACTGGAATTACGATTGTTGTTCGACAACTCATTCGAACGAACCCAAACTCGTTCGAACGAAAATATACCTCTGGGCCAAATTCCAGAGGACATGACAACTCATTCGAACGACACTGGAAGTCGTTCGAACGAAATATGGTTTTGGGCCAAAATTCCAGCGAACATGTCAACTCGTTCGAACGACACTCCAACTCGTTCAAATGACATTGATAATTCTTCAAAAACATACTAGATCCTCCTGGATCACCGCAAGCGTAAAAGTTGACCAGAAAAAGGGAAAAACACTCAAGCACACATTGCTGAGATGGAGAACTTGTGTGCAGTGATCTCCAAAATCATCCTGGCAAGCAATTCCAGAGGATGGTTTGTGGACGGAGGGGCCACACGCCATATATGCTATGACAGGAGTTTATTTACTACGTACAATAAGACTGAACATGAGGAGAAAGTGTTTATGAGCAACGTTTCGAATATTATCGTTCTTTTTATATGGAAATATATTTTCAAAAAATATAGCATCTCGTGATTCAATGATGGTATTCTCATGCACATCATTTATTTTAGATTTGTATACGAGAAATTTATATGCACTACTATTATTGGCATTGCCAATAAACATACAGTCAATAGTTTTAGGTCCTAACTTAGACCTTTTTGGCAATGATACTTGTACCTTTGAAAGACACCCCCACACTTCTAAGAACTTATAGGAAGGCTCTCTACCTTTCCAGAGTTCATAAGGAGTCTTATCAATATTCTTGTGAGATAACTTATTGGGAATGTAATTCATAGAAAGTAACACTCCCCCCACAAGTTTTGTGGCAAACCAGAACTAATAAGCAACGTTATATTTTTCCTCTCAGCAACTCCATTTTGCTGAAGAGTATAAGGTGCAGTAGTCTGGTGTATAATGCCAAACTTAACACAAAGTTCTCCAAATGGAATAGAGTCGTACTTCCCACCCCTATCAGTTCTAAAAACTTTTATCTTTTTGATGAGTTGAGTCTCAACCTCATTTTTGAAAATAACAAACTGTATCTTGTACAACCATCTATGAAAGTAATAAAGTACTTCTTTCTGCCTCGTGTTTGAATAAACTTCAAATCGTAGAGATCACTGTGAATCAAATCTAGTGGCTCAGTTTTTCGTTGTTCAATAGAATGGAAATGTTGTTTTTCAAATTTTGCTTCAGCACATACTTTACATTTTTGTTTGCAATCAAGATTAAATTTAGATAACAATCCTAAATGGACTAATTTACGCAGCGAACCATAATTTACATGTCCTAATCGTTGATGCCAAATATTAAATGACTCAAACAAGTAAATAGAATTCCCATTCTTATTGATAATTGAAACAGGTTTACATAAGACTGCTAGCTTGAACAGTCCATCACACTCATAACCCTTTCCTATGAATACACTATTCTTAGTCATGATACATCTGTTTGACTCAAACACTAACTTAAAACCATTCTTGGTTAGTAATGTTCCGGAAGCAAGGTTGTAATGACCCGTATTTAATTATTCCTAATATTCACTCTTAATCCTATTCTTAGTCTCATTGACATATTAGATTCCTTTCCTTCACAATAAGTTCTGCATTCATTTTCTGCAGGGGTGTAGTCTTTCATCCATTCTACTCATCCTTTATGCATCCATTTATTCCTTTCGGTGGTTTAGTATTAGATTCATTTAGTAGTTTTGGGCGGTTCGGAGGTGTTTTGGAGTTAGAGGTGGTTTTGTGGCCTTGGGAGCCTGTAAAAAGTTTGGTAGTGGCAATTATGTATTGTGTGTGTGATTTGGGGTGGTTCCGGTAAACTGTTGGAGTGGCCGGTGGATTTCCGGGGTCGCCCGAGGAAAAAATTCCTTTTTGGGGGCTTAGGCGTTTTGGTTGTCGAGGGGCGGTAGAGGTGGTGTGTTCACCTTGGGGAACCTTGATTGGGTTCATAGAAGTGTTTGTGTGGTGGTGGAGGTGGTCCGTGGAGTTCCGGGGTGCCCGGGGTGGTCCGTGGTGTCTACCGGCAATTCCTTAGCTTTTCTGGTAAGTCAAGTTTTTGAACAGACCAGTTCTGTTCAAATAGGATCTTCCAAGGATAGTTTTCTTTCATTCCTGTAACATTCTGTTCGAACAAGCCTTGTCCTGTTCGAACAGGATCTTCCCTGTTCGAACAGAGGCGCGATTTCAGCTGCGTCTGGGTTTATATACTTCATTTTTTCATTCCTCTCTTCACTCCTTCACTATTTCCTCTCCCTAACCTTTTCCTCTCTTCTCCTCACTCCTAATCCAACCTTCCTCTTCGCTCGCGGATTCTCCCTCTGCTTCGCCATAATCTCTTTTCCTATCCTCGGTAAGTAATTCCCTTATTCCTTTCCGTCAATTCCGCTTGATTTGGCTTAGGGTTTGATTTCTAGGGTTTGGATTTTATTCTCGTTTCCTTAAATTGTTGGTTGTTTGTTGTTCCTGGTGTGTGCTAGATTACCAGGCGTTCCATTTTCTTTTCTGCGGATCGTAGTTGGGTTTCCGGGTTGGTTTTCTGCAGGACTCGGGATTTCCTTCAGGCGAGTTTTCCCTTCATTTTTAAATTCCTCTACTAGTTAATAGATGTTGATTAGAGTAGTACTCTGAGCATAGAAGTGCTGTGATCAGTTAGGGTTTATTTTCATATTACTTCTCCGTATAATTGTTAACTCTTTAGTTACTATAATTACATTGGCTTTGGGTTTTACTAGAAGTTGTTAGTGTAGTTACTAGTAGTTGCATTCTTGTTGTTGGGTTCAGTCTTCTAGAGACTAAAGTTGTTTAGTTGTGATAACGGTTAGGTTGCTATTTCATCGGTTTAGATGGTGCAACCGAGTCATTGGGTATTTTGTTTAGGATTGTTGCCACACTCTTCTGTAGGTGGTTATCCTATGTTTGTTTGCCGGGTTCACGGCTGTTATATTGTGATCCTCAGGATCTGTTGCATCTTTTCAAATCATGCAAACTTTTTTAACTTATAGATATCGGATACATAACAAAGCTCTACATCGCTTGACCTCCGATAGGATCGCAGGAGTCCTACATCTGGTTAAAATAGTAGGTGGGTCCAGGATGGATACTATCATACCTTTTAAACCCATCCGGGAGTGTGGGAAGGTATGAGAAAGTATTTACAATCCGGTACAGGGCTTATCCTTGAGGTTAAAATTCCTCGGAATGAAATACAGTTCAGACGTTGGCTCCGTGGGTTGAAAAGCCTGAAACACTTTGATCAAGTGAGTATCTACTAGCTTGGTCGAGCTTGAAAAAAAATTGTACCCATTGTATCCCTTTAATAGATCTCTTTAAGTCAAACATGCTAGCGGTTGATCAACCATTAATTATTATAATAGGATTGCATCACGTTTTCAACATCAACTCATTTAGCATTTAAAACTTAGCATATATCACATCATTGGCATATCATTGCATCTTTTCCTCATTGTCACATTCCCTCCTTTTCTTATATTCTTTATTCTTACTCTGGTTACTCTTATATTTCCTTTCTGTTCATACTACTCAGTTACTTGGATCATGAACTTATTAGTTACTATTATTCTAGTTTAACTTACTCTATCTGTTTCACTTCACTCTCCTTATCTGTATCTGTTTACTAGTATATTATTTAGACTTGTTGGGTATTCAGTAAGCCGTGGTTTTGCTCACTCTCGCATTGTTTCCCCCCTTTCAGAGGTTGAGTAGTCTGAGTTGCTGAGAGCCTCAGCAGTGTTTGGAGCAGTTGACGCTGCCGACTAGTTTTAGTTTAGACTTTTGTTGTTATCTCAGCGTATGTTGTTGTACCTTATTTTGGACATTGTATATATTTACGTCAGATATGTATATATGTTTTTTGCTTCCGCTATGTTGTTATTTCATTTCTTTACTCTGATGATTATTATTATATGTGAATAGCCAAGCCAAAATTTGTCTACGGCTTGGCTATTTATAGGGTAAAATTTTTGGATTCCCCGACCTGCACTACTTAGAATCTAGTAATTGGTCAAGCTACCAATTACCGGATTTTGGGGCGTGACAAAGGTTCTTGCGGATATCGGGCACATACAACACTTTATTCAAAGTAACTTCCTTTTCTGATGTGAATTTCAGAACTACTTTCCATTTTCCTTTGACCCTTGACGTCGAAACGTTACCCATAAACACTTTCTCCTCATGTTTAGTCTTATTGCAGGTAGTAAATAAACTTCTGGCATAGATAATATGGCATGTGGCCCCTGTGTCCACAAACCATCCTCTGGAATCGCTTGCCAGGTTGATTTCAAAGATCACTGTACACAGGTTCTCCATCTCAACAATGTGTACTTGAGTGTCTTTCTCTTTTTCTGGTCCACTTTTACGTTTATGGCATTCCATTGACTTGTGCCCTAGTTTGCCACAAACATAACAACTCTCTGTGAACTTCTTAAAGTCTTTTCCCTTAGGGTACAGAAAATTCCTCCCATTTTTTTCTTTCTTCCTATTTTTCTTATGGGGTTTAGGGTTTCCCTCGACCATGTTAGCCTTGGCATCGTAAGAATGAACACCATCCTTTTTATCGTTGGATTTGTTATCTTCTTCGATCCTTAGCCTTACGATCAGTTCCTCCAACTTCATTTCCTTCCTCTTATGCTTTAGATAACTTTTGAAGTCCTTCCAGGATGAAGGTAACTTCTCAATTATCACAGCAACTTGAAACGATTCACTTCACTTCATACCTTCTGCATGAATATCATGCAGGATAATCTACAGTTCCTGTACTTGACTGATTACAGTCTTGGAATCCACCATTTTATAATCCAAAAATTTGCCGATTACAAATTTTTTCAGTCTGGCATCTTCCATATTATACTTATGGTCTAAGGATTCCCACAGTTCCTTTGTAGACTCCATTGGACTATACACATTGTACAATGTGTTGTCCAACCCATTTAGGATATAGTTATGATACAGAAAGTTGGAATGAATCCACTCCTCCACTGCTGCTACGGTTGTTGGATTAGTTTCTTCCTCATTTAACTCGGGCTTCCTTGAGGAATTTTGCCAAGTTCAGAGTCGTGAGAAAGAACAACATCTTCTGTTGCCAACGCTTGAATTCAGTGCCATCGAACTTCTCGGGCTTCACCTTCAGAACTTGTGGGTTGCTCTTTTCACCCTCCTTTTCTTCAAGATTTACCATGTTTGGAGTCTTTGATCACAAAAAAAAAATAGTCTGTCTTAAGATTGTAATACCCAATCTGTATGAACAAATAAACACCTCTTAAAGAGATGATCGAGTCTAGTGTATACACATTATCTCCTTAAGACAAATTTGCCCCTGCCACAGTGCTTTGCAGGAATGTAGGCTCCTGTCTCCCAGGATACAACGATCAGTCACAGAGAGAAGAAAATACTTCTTTCTCTCTTCCAAACGAACCTTGATTGCGTCTGTTTTCTCTCTTGAAAATGACTAAAAAAAAAACTTTGAAAAACTGATGAAAATAATTGAAAACAAAATTAGGTTATATAAAGCATAGGTGACTCTTTGCCAAGGGTCGGACCTTAAGTCAATGCCTCTTCACCAAGAGTCACACCATAAGGTGCGTCTGTTGGAGACACCCCAACTCATACCTCAAACCTAAAAAAGTGACTAAATGCTCCAAGGAATCCCCATGAGCCCATGTATAATGTCCCAGAATTTTAGGGTATTTTTGTTTGTTTATTATTAAGTATTATTACTATTATTCATGTATCGTTATTCGTTATGCATCCGTGTTATTTCTTTTGGTAGGTTTTTATTAGATTCCTTTTGGTGTTCTGTTGGTTTCGGTAGTTTCGGGGCGGAAGTGTTCGTGTTTTGGTTTTGGGTGCCCGTTGTGGCTTGGCGGTTGTGTGATATTGTTGTGTGGTGGTGTGATCTCAGGAATCCCAGGGCATATTTGGGCTTCCCTGATGCTTTCCCCTCCTATCTGGCTTGTCAGATTCCTCCCGTCCATTTTTATTCCTTTCTATCCATTTCCTTCCTTTCTGACCATTTTCTTCCTTTCTGTTTATTTCTTCAAAAAAGATTCCTTCTGTCTTCCGTTAAGCTTCCATATACACTCCAAAACGTCACACATTTGTATATTATTCCTCATGAGTCTTTTCTATCCATTCCGCATCCATTTATTCCTTTCGGATAAGTTTCTAGCCGCTAGATTCCTTTTTCTGGGTTTTAGGAGTTCCGGTGGCCATTAGGCGGTGGAGGTAGTGTTTAGCCCTTAGGAACCCCTAGAAAGTTTGATATAGGTGCTTATGTGTTGTGTGTGTGATTTGGTATGGTTCCGGTGAGCCGTTGGATTGGCCGGTAGATTTCTGGGGTCGCCCGAGGAAAAAATTCATTTTTGGGGGCCTAGGTGTTTTGGTGACCGTGAGGCGGTGGAGGTGTTGTTTGCACCTTGAGAAACTTTGGTTAGGCTTGTAGAAGTGTTTGTGTGGTACCGGGGTGGTCCGTGGTGTTTCCGGGGTGTCTGGGGTGGTCCGTGGTGTTTCCGGAGTTAACTGTTTTGGTGCAAGGAAAATATATTCGAATTTTTTTTTTCTGAATAGTAAAAACAGCTTTTCTTTTTTCTTCTTAATTGAGTTTTGGGTTGTTTTGAGACCTCTCTTTCACTTTCCTCTCCCAAAGCCAACCCAAATCCCTCCCAAACTCCAATCCTCTCCTCTCCCTCTCCTCCACTCCCCTCTTCTCCTCCCTCGCTCATCTCGGCTCCAATTTGGGTTTGGGGCGATCCTCGCTTGTTGTTCGCGAGTGTGGTGGTTGGTGCTACTGATTTTGGGCATGGAGAGAGGGTTGCGTTCCCCTCGTCCATCGCCGTTCTTGGTCGTCATTCCTTGCCGAGCTTCGCCGCGATCTCCTCTCCAATCCTCGGTAAGTTTTCCCTATTCCTTTTCGTTCGTTTCGCTCGATTTCGGCGTAGGTCTGATTTCTAGGGTTTGGGTTTAGTGTCGTTTCTTAAATTGATGGGTTGTTTGTTGTTCCCCTTGGTTGGTGTAAGGTTTTCAGGCGTTCCGTGGCGTTTCTATGGATTTCGGGTTAGGTTTCCGAGTTGGGTTCCGAGTTGGATTTTCCGCCGGACTTGGATTATCGTCAGGCGAGTTTTATCTTCCTGAATAACTAGATTATTATCCTGATTTGTGAATTATAGAATTATATAGTTTAGTATAATTATAATTGTGACTAGGTTAGCATGTGGGTTTATTGCCTATGTCACTTTACTGGTTATCCGTTTAGCGTACCTTAGACGAGAGTGATTAAGGGTTTGACATGTTAGTAAAAAAAACCCGCAATAATATAAGTTTAGTTACTAGATAGAATCCGTAGGTTGTGATTAGCCAGAGGAGGTTATTCTCTGTTGTCGTTGATGTGACGATGACTCCTGAGATACATCTTAGACCGATTTCATTGAGGGTGGTTCTTGCGAATCCTTTCTTCGTAAGGGTAGAGAACAAAGGCATTTCTTAGTATGTTACGACACCTCAGCGTCGCTATGTTTAAATATTATATATATATATGTATAATATTTTGAGTACGGTATTGTTGGTTAGTTATTAGGGTGCCCAGCTTGTTTCAGGGCACTAGTAACTAGGTTTGGCTTTTAGTAGAGACTCTTAGACGGCTTGTGGTCTAGCCGCCATTTCTCTAAGATAGTATAGTTATGAGATTATAGTTCTCACCTTTTAGTATAACACTTTGGTTAGTTTGAGTTGCTGGATTTGGTTCCAGGGTAGTCTTGGGGCGGCATAGCTTCAGTAAGACTTGGTCTTTGATTCGGAGCTCATCCTCTTGCCTGCTATTGTTTTGATTAGTCTTAGGGCTAGTCTAGGTATACTCTGTGTTCTCAAGGCCTAGTCCTTGAGCATTGTCATTGTGATTGGTGGTTGTTTGGAATGTTGGATTCCATGTGGAAGTGTAATCTCCTAGACTGTTATTGTTTGGTGGTGAGCAGACGGCTTGTCCGTGGTGGTTGGTTGTGGATGTTAAACTTCCGATAGTTTTCTTTAGGATTGTTTGCTTATCGTGTTGTGACACTTATTGTCCTCATGATTCTTAGAGCTAATAGAGCTTACCCGTAAGCCTTCTTTCCCCGGGATGAGGCTGTTAGGGCTGTGTTCCCTTTCGTCATCTAGGAGGCACGTGAGACAGCATGGCTCAGTGTGATCCGTGGCTTAGCCAGGTGGTTTATGAAGTTGTACATCGCCCAAGATGTTGGAATGCGGCTGAAACCTCCTGTTGAATCTGGTTCCTGTACATCCGTGCTGGTGACTTATGTACATGACTAGGAGGATTGTGTGCTGTCCTGGTTGGGGATTGTTGGCTACTCGTTGGACACTGGTAGGTCACCCCACAAGTACTAGTCTGTGATTGACAGCTAGAGTACTGTTGTACTTGATGGTGATCTTATTGCTTTGAGGAATCTTAGAGATTGATGTTATTTAGATGTTGTGACAGTTAAGTTACTGTTTCATCTTGGTTTAGATGGTGCAACTGAGTCACAGGAGGGCATCTGTGTTGGTTTTGGTTGCCTCACTCTCAGGCAGGCGATTATATTATTGTGTGATGGCTGTGTTACAACAGTTGTGTTTTAGTCTTGAGGATTTTGCTCACAACCATAGATAATACTCTCGCCTTATCTTACTACGATTGGATACATAAATAACTCCGCGTTGGCTGACCCTCGAGAGGTTGAGGGGGATTCCTTAAATCGGGTTAAAATAAAAGGTGAGTCCAGGATGGATACTATCATACCTAGTCAGCCATTTGGGAGTGTGGGATTGTATGAGACAGTATTTACGATCCGGTACAGGGTTTATCCTAGAGGTTGAAATGCTTCTGAATATATGTATAGTTCGGACGTTGGCTCCGTGGGATTTGATAAATTGAGGTAATATCCCCATAGTCTGGTCGAGCTAGTGCAGTACATCGTACCCTTATATCCAACTATATCCGGTAAGGTAAATCTTTTTTCAGCGGTTGTCAGCCCACTTTAGTCATGGGGGCTAGCCCTTGGGTTGACATCGCTAAATCATTCTGCATCATCGTCATCATCATCATCAAGCAAATTATTGCATCTCTGCATACTTCCTTATCGTAGCTTCTTCTGATAGAAATCCTTAACCCTTTTTGTATTACATTTTATATAGAATCTTCTGCACTCGGGATAATTATGGGATTATCTCACTCCATCATATTATCATCATAACATATCATTGCATTGGGATAATTATGGGATTATCCTAGTTCATCATATTCTTCTCCTCTTATTCAAATTCCTCTTCTCCTAATTGATTTACTGGGTAATTAGATTCCTCTTCCTTCTGCATATTCCTCTCCTCTCTACATCTATTCCCCTCTCTTTTGTATCCATTTAAGTTATTAGGTTGATTAGTCTAGTTGGTTATTGTGAGCTTCAGGCTGGATTCTGGTTGTAGGCGATCTCGTTCAGCTTGTGATAGCTTCGAGATGGTGCCTGGTTGGGGTTTGGATAACCCGGTTGGTTTGTAGTTGGCTGAGGGTTGTTCACCCTTGCGTGTGATTGTATCTCTGAGGTAGATTGGTTGCACATGGCGCTGAGAGCCACGGTAGTGATTAGAGTATAGTTAGTGGCCCTTGGGACTGGAGTGTAGTTATAGTCTTAGCACTCCTTTGCTCGAGATACATATGTAAGTATAATTATAGTATAGTTAAATATAATCATTAGACTAGTTATATATCTATTAGATATTTATCATGTACCCTATATATTTGTATATATATACATTGTTTATCGTTAGATATTATTATATCATATTATCATTAATATTTATATCCATCTCATTGGTTAGTTTAATCGTTTAGCTATTCTTGGGAGTTAGTGAGCTTGTTGTTTGCTCACTCTCGTATCCCCCTTTCAGTGGTAGGTTGTTTCAGGTTTTAGTTGCTGCTGTGGTGATCTTTGGGGAGCTGAGCTGGAGGCTTATTCTCTAGTTATTACAGTTGGGCTTGCTGCGTAAAGGTTTGTAGAATCTTACGTTTAGATTTTGTTATCTTAGACTTCCGCTGTTTCTGTTTTCCTTTTGCTCTGTTGTAATACTATTGCGAATAACTGGGCCAGAATTTGTCTACGGCTCGGTTGTTCGTGGGGAGAATCTATGGATTCCTCGACCTGCACATCCCCGAATCTCAGTAATTGGTCTAGCTACCGATTACTGGATTTTGGGGCGTGACACTATGACCCAATCATAGACTTATAATAATAAGTGGGTTCCTAGGTCGAGTAAGCCCATGGGTATCCCATGCACCCAAGTTAGCTTGCGCACATGGGTCGCACATGCGCGTGTGACCCACCAACTCTCACACACATCACAATAAGTTAAGTGCTAAACTTACTTATATAGTAGAGTTGAGTTTTCCTCATATCCAATGTGGGACTAAACACTTAGTTCTACCATTCAAACCAAAAAGAAAACCAAAGCTCTTTTGTATTTTCTAACAACTATTGCTTCAACTAACCCATTGATGGAGTATTCAAACTTTATGTCTTTTTATGGGAAAAATAACCATCTTATGTCCTGAATTCTAATTCGTCTTTAAGCACGGAGAGGTTTTATGCTAATCTCCAGCCCATAAAATTATCATGCATAAACTACATGACATCATTCAAGGTGTAAAGTTGGCTACTACTTTGGGTATTTGAAAAAAACCGTCATGGTAGACGCTAACTCTGTAATGATATATATCATTAAAGGACTAGAACCTCTCCCATTAGGAGAACAAAGGGTACACATGTAAACTACACACCTTTACCTTCTTGTGCAGAATATGATGATTTTGAGGATTATAAAGTTCCCAAAACAAGGACTGCCTTCATTAAGATAAAAGAACCACAGTTGCAAAAAAGAAAGCCAAGCTACAACAGTATGGTAGTTGGAAGGTACGCTCCAAATAACTATCAAAACTTCAGAAGGATTTTGGATGCGAAAATAAGCAATAGATCAAGTTGTTAATGAAAATGATTTTCATCCGTGTATCTATTTAGATGATCCTTGTAAAGGCCATCAGGTGCCTGAGAAGGATTATGTTGTTGTGGCATTAAGGAATATAAGTAACGAAAGAGAACCAAGTATATGCAGATCAGTTTCGTTAACTGCATATTCCTGATAGGAGGTAAAAAGAAAATTCTACTGAGTGTGGAAAGGAACATGAGTTTGATAACAATGATTATCACCCAGGAATGATTCTTGATGAATGTAAAGAGACACCACATGTTCCATCCTAGAATCATGTCCTTGTACCAGAAATAAGCTCAAGTGAAGTGGATCTTTCAGAAAGAGTACTGAACCCTTCGATATCAGATCAGGATGAAGAGGATTACGAGAACGAGAACGAGAATGGTGACGATGTTCCTTATTTTTCTGACATTGAAGCATTGATATTATATGTATTTGGATCCTTTCTTCGTGCTTCAATAACTAAGTGTCGAGGTATCGATATGAGGATACTAAGAGAATAATCATAAGGTTGGAACAGGGTGCACATTCTTATATGCAAAGAGCTATTGCATCTCATAGTTCATTTGCAGTATTATATGGCCACCACTTTAAGCATTATATTAAGAAAACTGAGGTCTTGCTTGGGAGGGTAACATATGACTTTAGTGTTGATATTAATTTGGGAAGAGAAGGGTGTACGAACAAAATATCTTGACGCCAGGCAATTCTGAAGATGGATCTTTATGGTTGAAAAATCTTGCAAATTTGCGATCTTAGTCAGTAGCACAGAAGTTGCAACCGGACAACGTGTGAGACTTAGCTCAAGTTGTTTAATTGAGATAAAGGGCATGTGTTTCATGTTTGAATCAAATTAGAAGACTGTGAAGCGGTATTTTGCTACCAATGCAAGATGAGGAAGGGAAACAAGAATGCCAACTTTGATTGGACATCCAAAGGTGTTTTATGATGACATGGTGCCTTTAAAAGTTGTTTTATATGCCACGTCATGTGATTTTGTGCATCCGGATATGTAAATTAAGTATAGCTCTCCTGAGGGAGGTATCGAATTTTAATCCCCTATTTTGTATTGTACATATCCCTGTTTTAAATTTATGAAAAATCCAATTGCTTGTATCAAAAAAAGATCAAGTTGTGGCTCAGCAATTTCCTACTCTGAGAGTTGTACACAATTTGGGAATACAGATGCAAGTTCATCTCAATCTATTGTGTAGGATACACTAGTGCCATCCTAAAAGATGACCTGCTTTAATCACCCAAAACAGTCATCTATCGAGAAGCTTAGGAAAGAATTGTGTTCTATTTTACATGAGCAGCAATAGTGTTACTTTTCTGGATCTTCGGAAGAGGATTTAATTTATGGAAGTAAAAGCTCAAGTATATCAGACGAGATAGACTACGGGAGTTTTCTCATTAAAAATCCCAGCTCAAAAGCTATGGAGTTGGAATCATAAGATAGCTCCCTTACACTAGATTACAAGCTAAACACTATAAATGAGGCTCATTCCTCTTCTGATTCACTTCCTATACATATTGATTGTAAGAAGATAGCTCATATCAGAAGATAGTTCAAAAGCTATAAATAAAGCTCATATCAGAAGATAGCTCAAGTATATGTATTCCTTTTCATTTGGTATTTTTTCTTGTGGTTCAATGGTTTAGGAGGGGCTACCCACCGCATTCCATAGGGCTACAACACACTTCTATTATGTTCTATGTTGCTGACAACAAGACTCCTCCATATGACTGCTTTTTGACCCTATAATCCTTAAGGAAGAGTACTTATAGTATTTGTACTTTCAATGTTAATCACGTGTAAAGATTGTAATAGGTCTGTCTATTTTCAATCTAAAGTTTATAACTCAGAGAAATAGTTATGTTCCCTAGCTTCATGCCTTAAGTATTTTTCTACAAGAGCATGCTAGAGTTAACAGTCATACAGGTCATAATTGTTTTGGTTTGTTTATTTAAATTATGGTCCGGGGTCCATGCCTAAACCCCACGATTTCCTACCGAAAAAAATGCAAGCATTTTTCCCAATTCCCAGATAACTTCAAAGCTAAAATAAAAACTTACAATGTTATGCCGAATAACAACCATGCTGTTTCTACCCACGCATGCAGGTGCCTCTAGTTTCTTCCGATTGACACTATTCTGCTTACTTAAAGCCTACAATGCAAAATATACTAGTAACAAACTAGATAAATAATAATTCTTATAAATCATTATTTATCTATTTAGGACAAACCTGGAACGCAGTAGAATTGTAATAGTCTACAAACGTACGCCAATCATCAATATTAAAAAATCTAGGGGGCAACGCCGGCTTTCACCACCGTGGGATTTTTGACCTTCACATACTTCGTATATAAATCACACTTAAAATTTCTTCAAACTGCTACGATCCCATCTCTCAAGTACTCATGAGAGACATCCGACATATAAAAACTCCCCTGGGAAAGATTACAAAGAAAAACCCCAGAATAAAACATATAATAAAGCAACAAAATTCATTCAATGCAAAGTATATATAAATAAATTGAATCTTATCTCTAAATGTTTCATTATATATTTTTATGTTATCACGTGACACTACCTTAATGTCAGCATAGATGATTGGGATGTGTGTACGAGTTTGAACGCCAAGGGTTGTAACCAAATCATGATTATTTTGATCACCCTTATTTGGCTGGCCCAAATAATTTGCGCTTACAAATTTTTTCTCGCCATTGAGCAACATTGTTGAACCGCGAGAACGACCCCTTTTCCCTCCTACAGTTGGAGGAGATGATGACGAGTCTCCTAAATTAAGAATGGTACTTTCATTTTTTGTAAAAAATATGTTAATTGCAGATAGTGAATATTAAATACTACTAATAAATTAAACCTATATTACCATCACCCCCAGTGACCATCATATTACTCGCGTGTGTTCTTTGGGCGTCCATTAATCTATAAGAATCCCGAGGGGAAACAGCTGATAAAGCAATAATAATTGCATTTTACAAGAACAAAATTATACTAGAAAAATAAAATACATCAAGGAATTTTTAAATACCTGATGTTGAGACCTCAAAGTGCATAATCGGTTACAGAGTGGTTGAAGAGAGGTGAATTTATGATTTTGAATAGCAAAAACTAGATTATAAACAAATATAGGGATGGGTATCCACAAACATACTTTCTAAGGCAAATTACATATAACATTACTCGA
Organism: Kingdonia uniflora; assembly: GCA_014058105.1. Lineage (NCBI taxonomy): Eukaryota > Viridiplantae > Streptophyta > Magnoliopsida > Ranunculales > Circaeasteraceae > Kingdonia > Kingdonia uniflora. Next base: position 1,324,766 of record JACGCM010000580.1, read on the forward strand.
TTTAAGAAGAAAAAATTCAAATTTTTGTAGTTACCCAAAGCAACACAAGCTTGTTTAGTTTAGAAGCAATTGAAGAATTTTAATTGACTAATTATGGAGAGAGGTTTAGTACCTGATGTTGATTTCCAAGTTTCTTAAACTCCTTTTATCTCCTGCAATTCTTGAGAAATCGGGTAAAACATGATATCTGGAAGGTAAAAATTGAAAAAAAGGAGAAGTTGCAGAAATACAGGGGAGGAAGGGGGAAAATTGTCGCCAAAATTCAACAAAAAGATTTGGAGAGAATCTCAAATACAAAGATGATAACTGTAAGAAGGTGATAGTCGTGATTAGGTTCTTTTCGCGCCAATTTAAGGCGGAGAGATCGTGGTGAAACATCTTCGTAAGAAAGGAGGAGAAGTTGAATCGTGAGAGAAAGGGAGAAAGGGAGAGAGATGAGGAGTGAAAAAGTAAATCGCGATTTTTTTGAGGGCAAAGACGATATGGAATTAAGAAGATGCCAAAGACAACGGAAATCGTATCCATATATATAAATTGTTTCAGTCCAACCACAACAAACATCGTGTGTTGCTAATTCCCTACAAACAAAAACAACCAAAAATAATATATTAATAAAAGCAACAGCGACACTTATATTTTTTGTTGACAACAAAAGATCGTCGCAAATTACTGACAGTGATAACCTATCCCTAAAAGTTAAGGTAGTCTGTCCCCGAAAGCCCTTTTTTTGGTGGTGTGTATAATTCCTAACGGAGATCTTTTATGATATGAACCACTTATAGTGTAATGCAAATAACATTCTACGTGTAATAATGGTGCAAAAGTATTGGATCCTGAAGCAATGCACACGGTGGATAGTATCACACATGGTTTAAGATACCAAACATGAGGGATTTCAGGTCATGAAGCCAAGGGGTCAATTAGATTACAGCGGGAGTTATCACTGTTACATCAAGCTATAATGATGACATTCTCAATTTCGTTTACTGATGCTTAGGTTTAAGACAATGACTCTTAGCTGATTGTCTAGTCTTTTACTTTGGAATCCTAATAAGGAAATGGAGGAATCAAACTGAGTCGATATTTCGCGTCCTTGAATGTGACACGTACATGAAACAATTGTGAAGAACTCTAGCTTCTTAAAGTTTAGATTCTCTTGATACCAACATGAAAGATCAGCTTAAGACAGGATAACGACAATTTTTATTAGCTTTTAATCGTTTTGTAGCAACTTATCTCTTTAGAGATAATTCTACTTCAACGTCTCTCGAACATTTTAAAAGTATCAAGTAGTTGTAGGTAGATATACAAAAGGATAGACGCCTTCTATTTTTCTCCTTCTAAAATATGTTTACCGTCTAGAGCATTTAGCTAACCTCAAAGAAAAACTTTTCCCAAAAGCAAAAGAGCACTAACCATGGCTAATGGGGACTAAACAATACACAATTAGCAGAAAAAAGTGCTTCAAGAATAGCTAATGGGTACTAAACAATATAACAAAGAGACTAGTATAAGCCATGCTGTGTGTTTTTTGTTCGAACACGTGTAAATACCTTCGAAGCGACATAATAAAACCGCCGCCCATAAAAAAAACTAGGGTTCAATAATGAATGCCTAAAGAGAGTTCAACGTTCAAAGATACATGCATGTTCGATTCCTCCATGGTCGTTGGGTAGTTAAAGAGATTAGTATCCTTAATATCTTTCCATTAAGGACTTGTAATCATTTTTAATCATAAGAGATTGGATGGTTTCTATCTGTATTAGGGTTTCTTTCCTTTTTATCTTAAACCACACTAAGCATACAAATATTACCGCATACTAAAATATGTGTCCACTTTTGCCGAATCCTGAATTTGGTCGTAGGTCATGGTATCTCGAGATGGTGGTGATTAAAAATTTTTGCTTTGACACGAGTCTAGATCAGATGGTTCATTTTCCATTCTCTGTAAGAGCATCAGTTAGTTGCAAAGTGGTAATGTCTGTAGGACCTAGAGGGCATCGGTTGAATAATAGTAATGTCTATAGAGTCTACGGTGGAGATAACAACAAAATGAACAAAAAAAAAGGGTGATGCTAATGAGGTGTCCTTCCACGGCCTCCCGGGGGAGGTCCACACCGAAACGACGCGCATATTGCATTTTTTAGTGATGCTCCGTAGACGGTGGACCACCGGGTCCATCGCGTGTGATCGAGGCGGCGCAACCTAAAAGATTATGTTAAACATGGTGAAAACAATTATAGGAGAAACTTTTACCATCCTCTTTCATGAAGAATGGAGGAGAAACTTCATACGTGCCAATTAGTACAATATATACAACACATTTCAAGTCATACCGACACCATTCAGAAAAATCTGCGACTTCCAAGTTTCTTAAACTCTTTTTATCTCTTGCAACTCTTGAAATATCGGGTAAATCATTACATATGTAAGGTATAAATTGAGAAAAGGAGAAGTTGCTGAAATACAGGGGAAGAAGAGAGAAAATTGCCGCAAAATTTTAACAAAAAGATGTGGAGAGAATCCCAAATACAAATACGATAACAGTAAGAGGGTGATGGTCGTGATTGGGTTCTTTTAGCGCCAATTTAAGGCGGGGAGATCGTGGTGAAACATCTTCGTAAGAAAGGAGGAGTGGAATCGTGAGAGAAAGGGAGAGAGATGAGGAGTGAAAAAATAAATCGAGATTTCTTTGAGTGCAAAGACGACGGGGAATTAAGAAGATGCCAAAGACAATGGAAACCGTATCCATATAAATTGTTTAAGTCCAACCCCAACAAACATCGTGCGTCTCTAATTCCCTATGAAAAAATAACCAAAAATAATATATTAATAAAAGCAACAGTGACACTTATATTTTTTGTTGACAACAAAAGACCGTCACAAATTACTGATAGTGATAACCTATCCCAAAAAGTTAAGGTAGTCTGTCCCCGAAAGCTCTTTATTTGGTGGTGGACGCTTAGCTGTGTTGGGAAAACCGAGGGGGCAAATCGCACGCGGAAGCACAATACGACCAACAAGAACTCGAAGAACCAACCCTAACCAAAGAGAATTCGAATAAAAGCAATAAAAACACAACACAATGTTTAATTAGGTGGAAACCCTAAACAGGATCAAAACCACCCCCGACAAGCACGACAAATTTATTATCACACCAAAGGTTACAAAAGGTTACAGAGATCACTCAAACCTCACATCTACCCTTACAGATAATCCCAGCAAGAAACCCTAGAAAGAAAACCCAAGAAACCTCTCCAGAGCTAAACTTTAGATTTCTCAATTTTCTCTCTCTAACTCTTTCTCACAGTACAGAAGCCTTTAACATACACTATCTATTTATAGGCTTTCCATTAGGTCATCTTCGAAATACGCATCACGAGATAATCTATCGTTTTGGATCAAATCCCCTTCAAAACGAATTTAGAAACAAACAAACAAAGCCAAAGTTGTTCGAACGAGTCATGAGGTCGTTCGAACGAATTAGACAATTCCCTAGAATTTTAGCCTAAGTGTTATTTTCGTTCGAACGACTTCCCACTCGTTCGAACGACTTTCTTAGTTTTGAGCCGTATTCCTAACAATCTCCACCTCGGCGATAAAACCATTTCTTCTCCAGCATTCGTCGTGTATCCCTGTCGCTTCTTAATTAAGAAAATTACAGGAGTCTAGGTTTTTCCCAGACCCACCAATCGGAACCCACTTTCTAATCATCTTTGTAGACCGTGCCATTGCTCCACCTTGAATTAAATTTCCCTTTCGTGAAATCTCCATACCTCCCTTGGTACATGCAACCTACACATCTCCACCCATTAATTTACCAACCAATGCATACAAGTTCCCGCTTAGAACTCCCTTCATAATCAATTTTTTTTTATGATAAACTTTCATTACTCCACCTCGCCCGGAGTAATTGTAACCTTCATTATCTAACTTGGAAAGTAAAATTAGATTATGAGTCATACTCGGCACATGCTGAACATCATGAAGAACTTTGATGTGTCCATCGAACATACTCACGCGAATATCACCCACTCCCAAAATTGGCCTTCTAGAACCATCGCTCGTCGACACAAACTTGCTACCCTTATACCTTGCATAATTGCCGAACCATGCCTTGTGTGCACATACATGCGTTGTAGCAGCACTATCAAGCACCCATCATCTATCGTGGCAAGAACCATCAATGACCACCACGAGGAGTGCCTCCTCGCCATCATTGCTAGTAACCGTTGCTAGTTTGTTAGTGTCACTTTCGGAGCCTCTTTGTCGAACTTGCTCCATTACCTTTCCCCGCTTTGCAATCCGATCTATAATGACCTGATTGACCACAGCTCTAACAAGTTCCCTTTCTGAACCTATTAAAGCTTTTCTTCCCACTAACCACCATTGTAGAGTTTTTCCCAAAGGATTCGCTACCCTTAAGTCTTCTCTCCTCGGAAAGAAGCATACTTGTAACCTCCTCAAAATTGAAGGTTTCCTTCCCATACATCAACGTAGGTTGAAGATGCTTGAAGGAAGACGGAAGTAACCATATGAGTTGAACAGCCTTATATTCATCCTCAACTTTAACTCCGATCGATTCCAATTTCGAAACGATCCCGTTAAAAGAACCTAGGTGATCGCCAACGCTCGTACCCTCATTCATCTTAAGCGTATGAAGTCGTTCATTGAGGTATAAGCGATTCGAAAGACTCTTTGTTTGGTACAAACTTTTAAGCTTTTCCCAATGACCCTTTGCAGTCTTCTCTCCACACACGTTTGTCAAAATGTCCTTAGCGAGACAAAGGCGTATCCCGTTCGCAGCCCTTGAATCCAGATCTTCCCAGTCCTCTTCTTCATCGTCGTCCACTTTCTGGGCTGCTATACCTTCAAACAGAGTTTTAGGTATAGGCTTCGCTTTCAGTGCCTTGCGTAACCCGCCTTGAGTCAAGATATCTTAGACTTGTATTTGCCACAAACCAAAATTTATCTTCCCATCGAACTTCTCCACATCAAGCTTGATCGCGCTAGAATACTTAGATCTTCCCATCTTGCTACTCTACTTGCCTCCAACTTCGCTCTGATACCAATTGTTGGGAAAACCGAGGGGGAAAATCGCATTCGGAAGCACAATACGATCAACAAGAACTCGAAGAACCAACCCAAACCAAAGAGAATTCGAATAAAGACAATAAAAACACAACACAAGGTTTAATTAGGTGGAAACCCTAAACAGGATCAAAACAACCCCCGACAAGCACGACAAATTTATTATCACACTAAGGGTTACAAAAGGTTACATAGATTACTCAAACCTCACCTCTACCCTTACAGATAATCCCAGCAAGAAACCCTAGAAAGAAAACCCAAGAAACCACTCCAGAGCTAAACTCTAAATTTCTCCATTTTCTCTCTCTAACTATTTCTCACAGTACAGAGGCTTTTAACATACACTCTCTATTTATAGGCTTTCCATTAGGTCATCCTTGAAATATGCATCACGAGATAATCCAACGCATTGGATCAAATTCCCTTCAAAACAAATTTAGAAACAAACAAACAAAGCCAAAGTCGTTTGAACGAGTCATGAGGGCGTTAGAACGAATTAGACAATCCCTTAGAATTTTGGCCCAAGCGTTATTTTTGTTCGAACGACTTCCCACTCGTTCGAACGACTTTCTTAGTTTTGAGCCGTATTCCTAACTATCTTCACCTCGACCATAAAACCCATTATTCTGCTGCATTCGTCGTGTATCCTTGTCGTTTCTCAATTAGGAGAATTACACGAGTCTAGGTTTTTCCCAGATCCACCAATCGGAACCCATTTCTAATCATCTTTGTAGACCGTGCCATTGCTCCACCTTGAACTAAATTCCCCTTTCGAGAAATCTCCATAGCTCTCTTGGTATACGCAACCTTCACATCTCCACCCATTGATTTACAAACCAATGCATACAAGTTCCCGCTTAGAACTCCCTTCATGATCAAAAAACATTTATGATAAACTTTCATTGCTCCACCTCGCCCGGAGTAATTGTAACCCTCATTATCTAACTTGGAAAGTGAAATTAGATTATGAGTCATACTCGGCACATGTTGAACATCATGAAGAACTTTGATGCGTCCATCGAACATCCTCACGCGAATATCACCCACTCCTAAAATCGGCCTTCTAGAACCATCGCTCGTAAACACAAACTTGCTACCCTCACACCTTGCATAATTGTCGAACCATGCCTTGTGTACACATAGATGCGTTATAGCTGCCCTATTAAGTACCCATCCTCTATCCTGGCGATAACCATCAACGACCACTACGAGGAGTGCCTCGTCGCCATCATTACTAGTAACCGTTGCTAGTTTTTTAGTGTCACTTTCGGAGCCTCTTGCCGAACTTGCTTCATTATCTTTCCCCGCTTTGCAATCCGATCTATAATGACCTGATTTACCACAGCTCCAACAAGTTCCCTTTCTGAACCTATTAAAGCTTTTCTTCCCACTAACCACCATTGCAGAGTTTTCCCCAAAGGATTCGCTACCCTTAAGTCTTCTCTCCTCGGAAAGAAGCGTACTTGTAACCTCCTCAAAACTCAAGGTTTCATTTCCATACATCAATGTAGGTTGAAGATGCTTGAAGGAAGACGGAAGAGACCATATGAGTTGAAGCATCTTATCTTCATCCTCAACTTTAACTGTGATCGATACCAATTCTAAAACGATCCCGTTCAAAGAACCTAGGTGATCACCAACGTTCGTACCCTCATTCATCTTAAGCGTATGAAGTCGCTCCTTGAGGTATAAGCGATTTGAAAGACTCTTTATTTGGTACAAACTTTCAAGCTTTTCCCAAAGACCCTTTGCGGTCTTCTCTCCAGACACGTTTGCCAAAACGATCTTAGCGAGACAAAGGCGTATCCCGCTCGTAGCCTTTGCATCCAGATCTTCCCAGTCCTCTTCTTCATCGTCGTCCGCTTTCTGGGCCGCTATACCTTCAACCGGAGTTTTAGGTATAGTCTTCGCTTTCAGTGACTTGCGTAACCCGCCTTGAGTCAAGATATCTTAGACTTTTATTTGCCATAAACCAAAATTTATCTTCCCATCGAACTTCCCTACATCAAGCTTGATCGCGTTAGAATACTTAGATCTTCCCATCTTGCTACTCTACTTGCCTCAAACCTCGCTCTGATACCAATTGTTGGGAAAACCGAGGGGGCAAATCGCACGCGGAAGCACAATACGATCAACAAGAACTTAAAGAACCAACTCTAACCAAAGAGAATTCGAATAAAGGCAAGGAAAACACAACACAAGGTTTAATTAGGTGGAAACCCTAAAGAGGATCAAAACCACCTCCGACAAGCACGACTACCCTTACAGATAGTCCCAGCAAGAAACCCTAGAAAGAAAACCCAAGAAACCTCTCTAGAGCTAAACTCTAGATTTCTCACTTTTCTCTCTCTAACTCTTTCTCACAGTACAGAGGCCTTTAACATAAACTCTCTATTTATAGGCTTTCCATTAGGTCATCTTCGAAATACGCATCACGAGATAATCCATCGCTTTGGATCAAATCCCCTTTAAAACGAATTTAGAAACAAACAAACAGAGCCAAAGTCATTCGAACGAGTCATGAGGTCGTTCGAACGAATTAGACAATCCCCTAGAATTTTGGCCCAAGCGTTATTTTCGTTCGAACGACTTCCCACTCGTTCGAACGACTTTCTTAGTTTTGAGCCGTATTCCTAACAAGCTGACTGTATAGTTCTTTTACTTTGGAACCCTAATACGGAAATGGAGGAATCAAACGGAGTTGATCTTTCACGTCCTTGAATGTGACACGTACATGAAAGAATTGGGAAGAACTCTAGCTTCTTAAAGTTTAGATTCTCTTGATACCAACATGAAAAATCAACTTAAGACAGGATAACGACAATTTTTATTAGCTTTAAATCGTTTTGTAGCAACTTATCTCTATAGAGATAATTCAACTTCTACGTCTCGAACATTTTTTTAAGTATGTTGTAGGTAGATATACATAAGGGTAGACGCCTTCTATTTTTCTCCTTCTAAAATATTTTTACTGTCTGGAGCATTTAGCTAACCTCAAAGGTAAACTTTACACAAAAACAAAAAAGCACTAACCATGGCTAATGGGTACTAAACAATACATATTTTACAGAAAAAAGTGATTCAACAGTTGCTAATGAGTACTAAACAATATAACAAAGAGATTAGTATAAGCCATGCTGGGTGTTTCTTGTTCGAACACGTGTAAATACCTTCGAAGAAACATAATAAAAACGCCGCCCATAAAAAAAAACTAGGGTTTAATAATGAATGCTTAAAGAGAGTTCAAGGTTCAAAGATACTTGCTTGTTCGATTCCTCCGTGGTCGTTGGGTAATTAAAGAGATCAGTATCCTTAATGCCTTTCCATTAAGGACTTGTAATCATTTTTAATCATACTAAAATATGTGTCCATTTTTGTCGAATCCTGAATTTGGTCGTAGGTCATGGTATCTCAAGATGGTGGTGATTAAAGAATTTTCCTTTAACATGAGTCTAGATCAGATGGCTCATTTTCCATTCTCTGTAAGAGCATCAGTTGCATAGTGGTAATGTCTGTAGGACCTAGAGGGCATCGGTTGCATAATAGTAATGTCTATAGAGAGTCTACCGTGGAGATAACAACAAAATGAACATAAAAAAAAGGTGATGCTAATGAGGTGTCCTTCCACGACCTCCCGGGGGAGGTCCACACCGAAACGACGCGCATAATGCATTTTTTAGTGATGCTCTGTGGACGGTGCACCACCGGGTCCATCGCGTGTGATCGTGGCTGCTCAACCTAAAAGATTATGTTAAACATGCTAAAAACAATTATAGATGTGACAATTAGTACAATATATACAACACATTTCAAGTCATACCGACACCATTCAGAAAAATCTGTGACCAATCCGTTCTGGTTCTCTCGAAAATGACCTTAAAAATAGATGTGACACCCCATCTGGAAAATAGATGTGACCTTAAAAATACATGTGACATTATATCTGAGAACAATGAAATACCAAGTTCTCTTAAGATAATGGAATTTATTAGAAGTGATCATATTACTTTAGAAAAGGGATAGATAGAGATATATTCAAGTGGGTTTTAGATAGAGAAAGTGGGAAGCCTATCTATACTACTAAAGGAAAAGAAAATGAATGAGACCCAATCTCGGCCGTCGATCCGAATCCCCAACACAAACTTAGGAATATCAAAGCCTATCTTTATAACCTAAAAATGAGGAGCTATTGGATGCATTCGGCCAAAATCATTGAAAACCAATATTTTTCGCCTACCTAATTTACCATTTTCAACTTTTAACTTTTAGTCTAAAATAGGTATACGAAATTATCATATTTGAATTCTTAGAGGGTAGTATTGTATTCCTCATTTTGTATTACTTGACTATAAGAGTTTGGTTTCAAATATCCATCTCTATTAGCTACAATCAAACAAACGCGCATAAGTACCTAAAATTAAATATAATGGACGACTAAAATGCATGTTGGGGTATAATAAAAATGTCATAATTACGCGCTCATCAAAACTCTTCGAGCTGTGAGTAGGCTATTACATTCGCTCCCTCTCTACTGGGGCCTCAAAAATTGTTGTAGAAGGTTCTTACTAAGAAAAAAATGTTTACATGGGAATTTAGAGGTTTAAGTATGAATGCGCCAGTTTTTGAGATCTTGAATGGTTGATTATGTTTATTAGGGTATCATTAATGATCTCTTATTCTCCAATAAAAAGGAAGTTAAGAGTTGATTCAGAATTTCCATAACTCCGGTTAAGCTCCTTCTCCAAAACGTTTTTGCCTTCGTATAGTAAGATAAAAACATGCTATCAGAGCCAGCTAGAGAAAACTAAAAATCTTGTAGAGGCCAATGTGACCGAACTAACTAGACGATATTTTGGACGAAGGGATATGGAGCCCCCACTACTCGATCTTATTGACCTAAGCAGGGAAGAGTTGACCAGCCGGAACAGGAGGAAGCGGAGTCGTTCCGTTTCTAGTGGGGGATGATCCAGCATCATCTCCTTATCGTGACTGAATGGTCTATTACATTGAGGGATCTGGTGCGGCGGCTGATAAAAGCGGAGAGCGTTTTATGTAATGGGGAAGATATGGACTCGTTTATAATTTATCTGCTGTCGAATGTAATTGGTAGTTTGTGTTGTTATATCAATGAAGAAAATGTTGAAGACAAGGCAAATTAACAAATTTATTAATAAAAAAACAAGGACTACAAAGCTGAATAGAGAAGACCCAGACCATGAGGAATGAGGGAGACCTCTAACAATTCCCAAGGGGGTGCATCAACTAAATCAAAATCAAGGAAACGGGTACATATCATGAAACAAGGCAGAAGCAATAAAATCTGGAGCGACATCCCAGATGCAGAGAGAAGGTGAAATACAGATAGCCTTCTTAGCAATAATATCAACAACTACATTCCCTTCTCTAAAGATGTGCGATACTATGTAGTGTATAGAGCAAATAAAGTGTAAGCAATTCATCCATCTAATTTTAAGCTTCCAAGGGACCTTGAGCACATTATGAGAGAACATGTAAGCAACAAAAGAGGAGTCTGTTAGTATTTGGTGGCTGAAGACGGAAGAAAATGGATTAAAGCTGTAAAGATCTAATTATGGTAATCAGGTTGTTGGTCTGATGCAAAATTTTAAAGAACGAAAGTTGTAGGCATCGTTGATACGAAGCCAGGGAAACTAACAGGTCAGCAATTGGACCGTTGGATCAAAAGTTATATTATGTTTAGTTTGCTGGTAAGGAACTCGAGGCAAATTCGGGTACCAAATTTAAGTTTGAGTTGTACTCGAAGTAGAACTACCTTTTAAACATTTTTGGCCCTTTTGGGAGTGTTTTCTTGTTTTGGAATACTTCTACTTCAAGTAGATTAAGTATTGGAAACTCCTAGTTCATGTAGAAATAAGTTTTAGCTTTCTTTGGTTATAAAAAAGACCTATGAGGTTTGTAGAAACCTAACTTGAAATCTAGAAGGGATGTAGCCTCTATGATAGACCTTGTAAAGAGTTGGTCTTTACAAGGAGGAAGGTGGAGGGTCTTCTCTAGGGATTTGGTGGTGAGAGGGGAAGTACCTCTTGGTTGCTAAGATGAAAAATCAATTAAGAGAGAAGATTAAAAGGTTTCAAGAAGAAGGTATGCAACATGGTCTTTGTTGAGGTAATCTTTGGGTTCTTGATGGATCTCTTATTTTTCTTTCTCTCTTGTAAATCTATGTGAGGGTATTATGAAATTAGAGAATTCCATGTTCGTTGGAATCTCTTGAGGGCTTGTAATCAAACTTGGATACATAGTGGATTTTTAACTTGGTGGTGGGCCTTAATTAGGGTAAACCTCCGGTAAATATTGTGTTATGTGTGCATGAATTATTGTGTCTATGTTTCTTGGTTGATTAAATTGTATGCCATGAGGATAACGGATAAAACCAAATTGCACGTGGGGGATATATTCCGCACGTTCACCCCAACAGATTCCAGCTCAATCCATAAGTGAGAAATAATCTTAGTCTTAGCATGCTCTGGGAAAATGATCAGTGTAGTAAGCTCATCAAAGAAAGTAATTTGATCGCCAATACTAATCCCACAAGCAGAAATAAAATGGCCAAAATGATTTTTGAAGACTCCACCACAGCCAGCAACCCCAGGGTTCCCTTAGAGGCTTCAACTATATTGAGCTTAATAAAGAGGGCACTGGGGGCAGTCCAAGAAAAGGAGGTAACTTTTGTAGATGAAGGCAATCTGCCAATAATACCAAGCTGGTTTAAGGTACAGCTATCAGAAGGAAGCATAGTACATGAAGAAAGAAAATTTGAGTCTCTGATCCAACCCTTTTGGTTAAAAATGCTTTGAGAAGTAGAAATAAAGACATCATCAAATCTGATAGCATTCCTAGCTTTCCAGATAGCCCATAGGCCAGAAATAATAGCAAATTGCCAAAGATTACCCAACTGAGGGCTTAGGTTGTGCTTGATAGCCAACTTGATCAAACTATAAGGGGTATGCAGATTGAAGAGATTCCTCCCAAAAAGAGCAGCAATCCAGGCCCAGGTCACCTTGGCATAAGAGCAGTCAATAAAAAGATGTTGTGAGGTTTCTAAGCAAGAGGGCTGGAGACATAAGGAGCAACAAGAAACAATGACCATGCCTCTAGAACTTAGATTTTCATATGTTGGAACCTTCTCATTAAGTAATTTCCAAACAAATAATGTGCATTTTGGGGCAGTGGACTGAGACAATAACGACTTACCCCAGAAAACAAAATAGCTATGCTTTTCTAATTAACATGCTCAAAAGGTTCCTTGAAAGTAAGAGATCACGTGGTTGTATGTCTCCACACAAGCAAGTCATCAGTAGGAGAAGCGGGAATAGGAATCTGGTGGATCTCATTACAAAAGGCAGGGAAATGGTCTTGAAGGACAGTGGGCAGGCACCAACTGTTGTTATCCACAAAATGACACACTTTAGCCTTAAGAGCTCTGAGAGTGTTATTAGGAATATGAAGAGACAAACTAATAGGAACATAGAGCCACTCATCATTCCAAAACTGAATAAAGTTACCATTGCCCACAATCCATTTAGATTGAGATTGGATAGAAGGGAGCACACCCTTAAGACCAAACCAGAGAGAATACCTCTTAATATATAAAATAGAAGAGTTATTAGTGGCCAGGAATTTAGCTCTCATCATGCAAGCCCAATGGGACTTCTCAAATAACATCTCAAAAGAAAGTTTGTACATTGCAGCAGTGTTTAGAGAGGAGAGAACACGAATACCCAGTCCTCCCTCATCAACTGGAAGGCACATAACAACCCAAGAGACAGTGTTTAGGTCATGGTATCTCGAGATGATGGTGATTAAAGAATTTTGCTTTAACATAAGTCTAGATCAGATGGCTCATTTTCCATTCTCTGTAAGAGCATCAGTTGCATAGTGGTAATGTCTGTAGGACCTAGAGGGCATCGGTTGCATAGTAGTAATGTCTATAGGAGCTATTATTACTTAAAGTTACAGCATCGGCCTAGCCTTACCCTAAAAGCAAAGCTCTAAACGGAAAGAAAAAAAAAAAAAAAAAAACTTCGCTTAACCCACATCCTAATTCCTAACGTTGGTGATTATGCTTTTCCTTCCACGACCTCCCGGGGGAGGTCCACGCCGAAACGACGCGCATAATGCATTATTTAGTGATTCTCCGTGAACGGTGGACCACCGGGTCCATCGCAGCGCAACCTAAAAGATTATGTTAAACATGCTAAAAACAATTATAGGGTAGGGTTTAGAAGAACTTTTACCATCCTCTTATATCTCCAGAGGAGAAACTTCATACGTGCCAATTAGTACAATATATACAACACACTTATATCTCCGGAGCATAAAATACTGGTTCTACGTAACCTCACATTTCAAGTCATACCGACACCATGGAAAAAATCTGTGACCAATGCGTTCTGGTTCTCTCGATAATGACCTTAAAAATAGAAGTGACAAAAATAGATGTGACCTTTAAAATGCATGTGACACTATATCTGAGAACAATGAAATACCAAGTCCTCTCAAAGATATTGGAATTTATTAGAAGTGATCATATTACTTTAGAAAAGAGATATAGATAGAGATAGATTTGGGTGGCTTTTAGATAGAGGAAGTGGGAAAGATAGTTGACTCATCTTCAATGGTTGAAGTCTTCCCTGTGATAAGACTTAGTACTTGAGAGGGACTCATTTGAACCACGTGGGGTGGATGGCACTTTAACCTCCTCTTCAAACTTGCCTATATATACCCTTAGAGACCTTGTAAAATTCACTCTCAACACCACACTCTCTCTGTCTCTCACACACATTCAGCTCATCTTGATTGGGTTGTTTGGTGTTAAGAGAACATAATTATTAAGAGCTGAATTGTGTTTAGTGTGACCGATCAAATAACTTAAAATGGTATTAGTTCATCTACGTAGACTCAACATTCTCATTCTCTCTGTGTAAGAATATTTGCTTATTCTCTGTTATTTGATAGATGGGGGAGAATGCTGCAACAAAGAACCACCATCACCACCAGGTCTCTGATCTCTCAATAGAAATGCCTCCACAACAAGGACTTTCCAAGTGTTTTGACGACGATGGCCGTCTCAAACGAACAGGTACCCCTTTAACTCTCTCTGGACGTCTCAGTGTCGATATTCTCTATCTAAAGCTAACCAGATGTTTTGGTTTTGATCAGGGAATGTTTGGACTGCGAGTTCGCACATCATTACAGCAGTGATTGGGTCTGGGGTGTTATCTTTGGCATGGGCAATAGCTCAATTGGGATGGATTGCTGGACCAGTGATGATGTTCTTGTTCTCCTTTGTGATTTACTACACTTCATGTCTCCTCACTGAGTGTTATAGGAGTGGAGATCCTATAACTGGCAAGAGAAATTATACTTACATGGAAGCTGTCAGGTCCAACTTAGGTACACATAAAATTTAGCCATTTTATATGAACTAAAATTTACAATTATCTTTCATATTAGCTCTAAATTTGCCTGTCTTTTGGTATTTTTTGGTTCAGGTGGTGTTAAGGTGAAGATTTGTGGAACAATTCAATATTTGAACCTGTTTGGGGTTGCTATTGGATACACCATTGCCGCATCTATAAGCATGATGTGAGTATTTTTTTATTATCGTTCTTTTGTGTGTATATTTTTGGGATCTTTGGCTTAATTATTTGATTGGGTTTTCATTGAACAGGGCGATTAAACGGTCCAACTGTTTTCATGAGAGCGGCGGAAAGAGCGGGTGCCACTTATCGAGCAACCCGTATATGATAATGTTTGGAGTCGTCGAGATCTTCTTCTCCCAAATTCCAGATTTTGATCAAATTTGGTGGCTGTCCATTGTTGCAGCTGTGATGTCCTTTACTTACTCTTCTATCGGTCTCGGCCTCGGAATTGCTCAAGTTGCAGGTACCATTTTGCTCTTGATGTGTTTTGCCGCTGTCATTTTGACAAAACTATCCTCGAAATTGGTATACCCTAGTGAAAATTTGAGGGGTATTTTGGTAAAATAATGGAAAATTACCCGCTCACTCGTCTTTACTGATAAAACTATAATCTTCTATGATTAGAAAACGGGAAATTCATGGGAAGCTTAACCGGAATAAGCGTCGGTCCGATCACTGAAACTCAAAAGATATGGAGGAGTTTCCAAGCTCTTGGAGATATTGCTTTCGCCTACTCGTACTCCATCATCCTAATAGAAATTCAGGTACGACTCATACAAGTTCGTAAATCCAACTTTATATCTGAACTTCATCATTGACTAAGAGTATATATATTATGATTATCAACAGGACACGGTCAAATCGCCTCCATCGGAAGGGAAAACAATGAAAAAGGCGACACTCCTAAGTGTTATTGTGACTACGGCCTTCTACATGCTCTGCGGCTGCATGGGGTACGCGGCATTCGGTGATCAAGCGCCCGGAAATCTCCTCACGGGTTTTGGCTTCTATAACCCTTATTGGTTACTCGACATTGCTAATGCGGCCATTGTAATTCACCTGGTCGGAGCATACCAAGTCTATTGCCAACCCTTATTTGCCTTCATTGAGAAATGGGCATCACAAACATGGCCTAAGAGTGATTTTATCAACAAAAATTACAAAGTTCCTCTCCCCGGGTTCCGAGCGTTCAACTTCAACCTCTTCCGTCTCACATGGCGATCGGCATTCGTTGTGGTGACCACCGTTATCTCTATGCTTCTTCCATTCTTCAACGACGTTGTTGGGCTTCTTGGTGCTCTTGGATTTTGGCCACTCACAGTGTATTTCCCCGTCGAGATGTACATTGCCCAAAAACGCATCCCAAGATGGAGCACACAGTGGATTTGCTTGCAAACACTTAGCCTAGCATGTCTAATAATCTCGGTTGCTGCCGCTGCCGGGTCAATTGCCGGAGTTGTGCTCGATCTTAAAGTCTACAAGCCATTCAAAACAAGTTACTAAGAGGCGGAAGACATTGTGCGTCCAAATAGCCTCAAGATTTACAAAAGGCACAATGTCCTATACTCGGCTACATTCCTCCGTAACCCTGCAAGGTTAATGAGCCTTATAAAGTTTACAAACTGCCGAATCCTCCCTAATGTTGTAACCTTACACCAATATATACCCTAGTTGAATACAGCTAAGAAATTCATATACTTGTTGCAGATTTTGCATCTACGACACACGAAACCTCTCTTTCATGCTTCAAATTATAAATGTTCATTTGGTACAAAAGTTTAGAGATATGTTTAGGCCATAAGGCATGAAAACCCATGTCACTAGAATTAATAGCCTAAGTAGTTAAGGAAGAGTCAATCGGGGAGTTACACCAGTTACAGGGGGGAATCCCAGTTAAGAAATAAACCAAAACTATTACTCTGAAGTCTGAATAATAAAAAAGAAGAAAACTACGCAATTTTTTTCTCTTGTTCTTCCCTTATTTCTGCAATGACATCCCTGACCATTTATGATGTGAATCATCTCTCATGCTCGTTTCTCACATGTCAACGGACTATTTATATTTATGTTCTTTTGATTCAAGCCACTCTGCTAGAGATGCTTAGCAGGTTTTAGGGAGTTTCTAATTAACCAACACAAGGTTAAGATGGTATTTTTCCCAGTTTCTAGAATATTCCTAATTAGGGTTTACACCCCTTATGTTCTATAAAAGGGAGGCTAGGTTCTCTGTTTTAGAGGTGGTTAAAGTTGATGATTTGAAGTTAAGTTTATGTTTATTTTGAGTTTTAGAGTTTAGAGAAAACCCTAATTTTAATTAGGTTTTCGTAATCTTCAAGTTTCTGCTTCCGCGACTTGATTTTACGTCAATTTAGCATTACTGCTTTATAGGAATACTTAAAACATGTAAAGCTACAATGCTGTTATTTTTCCTCGATCATGTGAGATCATGTATATGCCATTATAAAACTTTCCCATTTTTTGGCACTCACAATATCATGAGGTGCAAGGCTACAACGCCATTATCTTTCCTCGACATTTAAACTGAGAAGTTTACAAGAAAAAAAAACATTTAAACTGAGAATAGTCTTGTCCACGATTCCTTCCTTCACACCATAATCTTTCCTCGCTCATAAATCGGACATTCAAAGATACAATACAAAACAAAGATTGGTAAATGGATACACATTATAAAAAGTATCCAATTCAGGTGACGAAAACTTTTGATTTTCCCTTTCTCCATTTCAAAAGAACTTAATTACTTCTTCTCTTGTTCTGCATAACGGTACTGCTTTAACCCATTTGGTGAAGTAGTCCGTGGCCATGTGGACGTGTTCTCTCTTACATGAAGCTTTTGGAAATGTGCCCACCATATTGGCAAACGAGCTCTGCATATTCAGCCATTTGACCGTTCACCTGGTTTTCTCCATTATAATGTCTTTGGACCAGATGTGAGTTAGTAAAGATGACTAAGTTAGGCACTCCCAATTTCGAGGGATATATCGAGACCATGGATTAAAGCTTCGTATTCGGCTTTATTGTTGATATATTTAAAGTTTAACTTGACTGCCTTTTCTAGGCAATCATTAGACGGTGTGACTAGGACAATACCTATTCCTGAACCATTCGGGCCAGCTGAGCCATCGGTGAATATCCTTCAACATGTATTAGGGCCTTTTTCTTCGGTTTGCTCATCAAGGATTTCGTCTCATGTTCTTCTCAATCAGCATCTTTTACTAGGAAATTTGCTAGAAAGTCGGCAACTGTTTAACCTTTCTGAGATATCTGCTTCTCGAAAGTGATATCCTGTTCGCCATGGTAGACAGACCATTATTATACCCATCTGGA
Organism: Kingdonia uniflora; assembly: GCA_014058105.1. Lineage (NCBI taxonomy): Eukaryota > Viridiplantae > Streptophyta > Magnoliopsida > Ranunculales > Circaeasteraceae > Kingdonia > Kingdonia uniflora. The sequence goes on from JACGCM010000580.1 coordinate 1,342,663, forward strand.
TTTATCTTTTTCTGCAAGGACTTCTCGAAGGGGGTAGCTCAGGTCACCCTTATTCGATGTGCTTGGAAGTATGGTTTAAGTTTTGTGGAAGTGTAGACGAGGTTAAGCAGAAACTTTTCGAGTTTCGTATATCTGGTTTCGACTGAGGTTAAGGTTTTACTGATAAAGTATACTAGTTTTTCGATGCCTTGATCTGTCTGTATGAGGACCAAACATAAATATTCACCAGTCACTGCGAAATAGAGGGAAAATAGTTTGCCTTCGAATGGTGTACTCGTTATTGGTGGTTGACCGAGGTAAGACTTGAGCTCGTGGAAGGCTTGTTCGCATTCTATTGTCCAATCGATGTCTGGGTTTTTCTTCTTAGTTTTGTGGGTCCCCTAACCGCGGAGGAGAGGGAATAACCAGGAGCACATGTCCAATGATTTGGAAATGAATCGATTGAGGGCGATAATTTTGTCAGCGACCTTTTGTATGTCTTTCTTTGTTCGAGGAGATGGCATATTGACTAGGGCCCAGATTTGCATTGGATCAATCTTAATACCTCTCTTGCTGATGAGGTGGCTGAGGAATTTTCCTGAAGAAATAATGAGCTGACACTTTTCTGGGTATAACTTCATTTGTATTATCGAAGTACAAAAAATAATTTGGTCAGGTCTTGGATATGGATGTTTTTGTGAAGACTTCGACTTCGACTTACCCAACAATGGTTTGAACATTGTGGTAACCAGTCGTGCCCATATTTTTAAGCCCAAAGGGCATGACATTGAAACAATATATATAGCTCTTGTTCTGTAATAAATGATGCTTTGATTCGAACCTTGGGCAGGAGGGGAACCTGACTGTAACTGATAAGAGGGTTTTCGGGGTCCTCTAGCAAAATACTCGCTCAAAGTACAATTATCGAATTGTAGCACGGATGAGTGTGATCGAATCTACAGGGAGGTTTGGGAAAGCAAATACTTTCTAGGCTGAATTACGGTTTTGTAAGAGATAAATCTAGAGGAAGAAATAAAAGCTAATTATAACACTTAAGTATAGAGAGAGCTAAGGTTTAAACTTGGCCTCGACCTTTCAAAGCACTAATCGATATATAAATAGATCTTAATATCTTCACCCATCCTATGTTTGTGCTAAGACACATACGATGTTGTAAAACAAACTACTAAATCTATGGTCAAGCATTTAGTGGTTATACTTTTAAATGATGGTGAAGAGTATCTTAGAGAATTATCAACTCAACCATGGTTGTGCTTGAGTGAGTTCTTTAGTGCTTGTTTTCAAGTGAGAATTATCAACTCAACCATTGCAAAACTACAGTAAAGTACATATTTTCCAAATATGCCAAGCTAACTTAATTGAGTCGCTAATAAAAAGATAGTACATCTAGCTTAAGATAGTATAACATATTATAGTGTATATTTGGTACAATTTCAAATTTTGGGCTATTCCATAATATTTATGCTAAGGTAAAATTAGCTTAAGTGTTTGAAAATTAGTCAAAAATATATCATAAATTGTCAAAGTGCCATTATTTCACTTTTCTTCAAAAAACAATTAAAGAAATGATTTCCTACCCCCAAACTTAAATGAAGCATTGCCCTCAATGTTGGAGAACAAAAAAATAAATGGAAGAGAAAACTAAAATGTCTCACCTGAATGTGTCAAGGGTTGCCTCCCAAGAAGCGTTAAGTTTACCGTCTTCAGCCAGACAAATGTACCCCCTTACTTAAATGATTTATAATGGTACTATAGAGGTACATAATATCAGTTTTGATATACTGGATCATTTAGAAATGTTATCTCTTCATCAAAAGTATAGGACTCTAACTACGGTTTTAATCGTTGGCCATTGACCTTAACAATATTTCCGTTCTTAGGATCTTCCACCTCTATGGCTCTATGAGGATAAACCGTTTGAATTAGTAAAGGGTCGTACCAACGAGAACGTAATTTCCCAAGAAATATATGTAGCCGTAAATTGTAGAGTAACACTTTCTTATTAGGCTCAAAAGTTTTGCGAACAATCGACTTATTATGAAAAGCTTTAGTTCGTTCCTTGTAAATTTTTGCATTGTCATAAGCCTCGCGACGAAGATCGTCAAGTTCAAAAAGTTGAAGTTTTCTATGGGATCCAACTTTATCTATTTTAAAGTTGAAAGCCTTTGTAGCCTAGAGGGTCTTGTGTTCTAATTCCACAGGTAAGTGGCAAGCCTTCCCAAAGACAAGTCTATAGGGTGACATACCAATCGGGGTTTTATAAGCTGTTCGATATGCCCAAAGGGCATCATTAAGACGACCAGACCAATCTTTACGATCGGTTCGAACAGTTTTTTCTAAAATTCTTTTGATCTCCCGATTGGATACTTCGACTTGACCACTTGTTTGTGGATGATTAAGTGTGGCAACTTTATGAGTGATGGAGTAAGTTTTTAAAAGATTTTGAAAGACACGGTTACAAAAATATTTACTACCATCACTAATAATTGCCCGTGGAGTGCCAAAACGAGTAAAAATGGTTTTCAATATTTTTACCACGGGCTTATGGTCATTCGTTTGACATGGCACCGCCTCAACCCATTTAGAAACATAATCGACTGCAACTAGAATGTAAAGGTAACCGCGAGAAGAGAGAAATGGGCCAATAAAGTCAATGCCCCAAACATCAAATAGTTCAGCAATAAGGATGTTGTTCAAGGGCATCATGTTTCGATGAGAAATATTCCCGGTCCTCTGGCACCTATCACATTTATAACAAAAGGTATGTGCGTCACGAAAAAGAGTAGACCAATAAAGACCAGATTGAAGGACTTTTGCAGCAGTTTTCTTAGTCCAAAAATGTCCTCCGCAAGCTAAGGTATGGCAAAATGTGAGTACACTATGGAACTCATCATTTGAGATGCATCTCCTAATCACTTGGTCGGAACAAAACTTATAAAGATAAGGATCGTCCCAACTAAAACGTCTAACCTCGTGCAAGAATTTGGCTCTATCTTGCTTTGACCAATGGGCAGGTAATCGTTGCGTAGTAAGATAATTGACAATATCGGCATACCAAGGCAGTTGTGAGATAGCCATGAGCTACTCATCAAGAAATGTCTCTAAGATAGGGAGAAAATCTTTAGCACCCTCAGTGAGAATTCGAGATAGATGATCCGCAACCACATTCTCAACACCTTTCTTATCTCGAATTTCGATATCAAATTCTTGTAATAAAAGAATCCATCTGATTACTCGAGGCTTGGCGCCTTTTTTAGATTGTAAATACTTTAAGGCCGCATGGTCGGTATAAATAATGATTTTGGATCCAACAAGGTATGATCGAAATTTCTCCAAGGCAAACACATTGGCTAATAACTCCTTCTCCATGGTAGAGTAATTTAACTGTACGTCATTGAGCGTGCGACTAACATAGTAAATAACATGAGATTTATTATATACTTTTTGCCCTAAAACTGCTCCAACAACGTAATCAGAAGCATCGCACATGAGCTCGAAGGGAAGTTCTCAATTAGGAGGTTGGATGATAGGGGCTGAAGTTAATAAAAGTTTGAGCTTCTCAAAAGCTCCTAAACATGTATCATCAAAGTTGAAATCAATGTCCTTAAGAAGTAAATTGCACAAGGGCTGTGAAATTTAACTAAAATATTTGATGAACCGGCGATAAAACCCAACATGCCCCAAAAATGATCGAATGGCCTTAACCGTCCGTGGTGGAGGTAAAGAAGAGATAATGTCGATCTTGACCTTATTGACTTCAATCCCTTTGTTGGAGATAAAGTGTCCAAGAACTATCCCTTGTATCACCATGAAGTGTCACCTTTCCCAGTTTAACACCAAATTTGTTTGTGTACATCATTCTAGCACGAGCTCTAAATGGTGTAAACATTTGTCAAAAGACGATCCAAATACAGAAAAATCATCCATAAAGATTTTAAGAAATTTATCAACCATATCAGAAAATATGCTCATCATACAATGCTGGAATATAGCTGGTGCATTGCACAACCCAAATGGCATACGTCGATAAGCATATGTCCCGTAGGGACACGTGGAAGTCGTATTCTCCTAATCTTCTGGGGCAATGGAGATCTGATTGTATCCAGAATAACCGTTAAAAAAATAGTAATGCCTTTTTTCGGCTAAACGTTCAAGCATTTGATCAATGAAAGGAAGAGGAAAATGATCTTTCCTTGTGACCGTGTTTAATTTCCTGTAGTCGATACATACATGCCACCCAGTGGTCATGTGGGTGGGGATTAGGTCAATATTATCATTCTCAACTGCAGTAATCCCTGATTTCTTAAAAAAAACCTGAACGGGACTGACCCACTTACTATCCAAAATAGGGTATATGATACCCGAGTCCAAAAGTTTAAGAACTTCCTTCTTCACCACCTCTATCATGGTGGGATTTAACCTCCGTTGCCTCTCGTGAGAATTTTTAGCCCCTTCCTCAAGATTGATGCGATGCATGCAAACGGCTGGGCTAATCCCTTTCAAATCTGCTATAGACCACCCTAGGGCTGATTTGAGTCTTTTAATGACACCCAACAATCTACTTTCTTGGTCATATTGAGGTTGGAAGCTATGAACGCAGGCAGAGTGTTAGAATCACCTGAGAAAGTATACTTCAAAGTCTTAGGTAATAACTTGAGGTCTAACTTGGGTGCATTAACAATGGATGTGATAGGCAAAGTAGTAGACGGTTCCAGAGGTTCAACATGGGGTCTCCATTTGGACTTGTTAAAAATAGGTGTTGAGTTGAATAGAGCATTAAGCTCTTCAACAATTAGATTTTCATCAAAGTCTTCACCAAAGTTCACAAGACATGATTCTAAGGGGTCCTTAGAAAATAATTTAGGGAACGAGTTGTAAAGTAGGGAGTTAATCATATTTAGCTCACCCATATCATCAGAATGAGGGACTTGAGTATTATTGTTAAAAACATTGAGTTTGATCTTCATGTCTTCCATTGATAGCTGTAAGACCCCATTAATGCAATTAATAATGGCAAGAGCAGTCGCATGGAAAGGGCGACCAAATATGATGGGAATCTCACAGTTAGGATTCTTTACATCTTCAGTGTCCAAAACGAAAAAGTCCACAGGAAAAATAAGAGTATCAACCTTGATCAGAATATCCTCAAGGATACCACGTGGGTATCTTGTTGACCTGTCAGCCAATTGAATTGTCATTCAGGTAGGTTCGAGTTCTCCAAGTCCTAATTCCTGATAGACCGAGTAAGGTAAGACATTCACACTAGCCCCTAGGTCAAGTAATGCCCTATCCACTTTGTGATCTCCAATTTTACAAGGGATGGTCGGGCTTCCAGAAACTCAAAGCTTAGGAGGGGTTAATGTCTCAGTTAAGAAGACTTTCTTGTGCACATTGATTTTCTATTTCCTAGTGCACGCATCCTTAAGGAATTTGGCATATGCAGGGATAAGCATGATGGTATCGAGTGCTGGAATATTTATATGAACTTGCTTAAATGTATCCAATATCTCGCCAAATTGAATCCATTTATTAGCCGGAAGAAGGAGTTGTGAATAAGGCACATTTGGCTCAAAATGTGCCTTTTGTAGGGAAATAGAGGAGGTAGGCAACTCCTTAGATTTATTAGAAGGTTCACTCGTACTGACCTCATCCTCAATAGCAGCGGGTGTTGGCTCAACCTTAGGCATTTCAACTCGGTTATCAACTTGTCTACCACTTCATAGAGTTGTAATGACATTAACCTGCTTTGGGATTGAGCTAGAATCAAGCCCCAGTGGTCCTTTTGGATTAGATACAGGTTGGCTAGGTAGCGTACCTGGTGGTCTCTCATGTAATGCATTTGTCAATTGTCCTATCTGAGTCTCGAGATTAGAGATAGATTGGGATGCAAAATTCTTATTCACCAAAGTCTGTTGTTGAAATTGCATAATTTGTTGTTGAAATTGTAATGCTTATTTTTGGCTTTCCATTGATTGTTGCATAAAGAGAGCAAGGGTTCTTCCAAAGATGGTTTGGGAGGAACGGGTGAGAACTGTTTGGATGACTGAAAGGATTGTTGAGATACCTGAGGATAAGATTGAGAGAGGGGATTCTTAGGTAAATTATGACCTGAGGTTTGTGGCTCTCCAAACCCTGAACTGGGTTGGTTGTTATTCCACGAAAAATTTAGGTGGTTCTGTTAAATTGGTTTGTACGGGTCAAAGGGCCTCTTATAGGTATTATTCAAAGTATTCACTTGATCTTGATTGTCATTTATTTCATTGAGCAAGGGGCACATTTGAGTCACATGAGTTACATCATAACAAGCGGTGCAACCCTGTTGCTGAACCTGGTTCATACTACCCTTAAATTGATTCGTAGCCATAGGCTCGATTTTTCGGGTAAGAGTATCTAATTGGGCTTTGATGGTTGTTCCCTCACTCACTTCGTATAAGCCACTTTTCTTGGCTGTACAAATATTTCTATGTGGATCAAAATCCCACTGCTGAGAGTTCTCAGCCAATATCTCAAGCTCCTCATAAGCTCTATCAGGTTCAAGGTCCTGGAATTTGACACTATGCATGGATTCTATCCTATAATGATTCTCAAAAGTTATTCAACGATAGAAGATCTGGGCTAGATGTTGCTTCTCAAAACCATGATGGGGACATTGTGAAAGAAGATCTTTATATCTCTCTCATGCCTCGTAAAATGTTTTACTCTTATTTTGAATAAATTCAACAACTGCATTTCTAAGAGATAAGGTTTTTCCCATAGAAAGCCATTTGGTTTTGAACTTGGTCTCCATTTGATCCCATGAATTGATAAATGCTATAGCCAATTGATCGATTATAAACCGACGTCTTAAAAGACTTGCAAGCGCACATTGTACCGTTAAGTAATTGGGTAAGCAGGGTCGTATCCCAAGAGACTTGTGGTGCGAATTATACATCGAGCTACTAGTTTTATCCAATAACAACAAGCTTGTGTAGGTTTTGAAATTAAAAGAAGAGCAAAAAAAATTACAAGATAAATTAGAGTGGAAACCAAGACATCGATTCTACTCCATCCGTTGTAACCTTGAGATAGTACACCAAGTTAAAATAAATTACGAGTTCCTGTATCGCATATCCTTGGTCGGGCATATGCAATACATCAAAATATATAAGAGATTTAGTAATTGGGAGCTACCCATAAACCAACTTACTCAACCATGGTCTGGGTCATAAGTATGGATTATGTTCTCTTCTCCATGTTCCTAACCTATCTTGTTATGGTCAAACAAGATGGTTACATAGATTTATTATTCCTCCTAATCCTAGCTATGGTCAAGCACAAGACGAAGGAATATGAATATGCAAAATTTCAGGATAAGGAGAAGGCAATTACTCTAACTAAGCGACATAATCTATATTAAGGATACATTGGGTGGAGCTTCTTCTAGCCTTAGCTAAGAAGATTAGCTACTCATCCCGTTGATCATTACCATACTATTATTACTACGATAAAATTAAAAGACAAGAGCTAGAGAAAAATAAGCTTTATTGCTATGAACTTTGATTTACACTCTCCAAGATGATCCCTCATGGGTAAGATTCCCCACTTATTTATAGAGTATAGGAAGGGTTACTAAAAATCACCATTAATATAAAATCCCTTAAAGAATGCCTAAAATCATGCATTACAACTCATGAGAATAATATATATATCTAATTATCTTCAATGGGCTTCCATGCATGGGCCTTTGGTTGACAACTTCAAATAAGAATCATTGTTGGAGTGCATCACCCATGTTCTTCGTTAAAAACTAGAAAATTATACGACTTGTTTATCATGTGACCGATTTCTGTAAATATAAACAAAAACACTATTAGTGTCACATTTATTTAATAAATGACTAAGTAGATATAAATTTAGGAGTTGTACATGTAAATATTATGTGTCTATCAAATACCCCCAAACTTATATTTTGCTAGTCCTTGAGCAAAAGTAAACAAAAACCATTCTGGAATGTCACACGGTTGCATTTAGCGTATGCAACAAGTCGTTAAACCCCTAGGTTTAACCTGGTGGACGAGTGTTGTCACGTGAGGGTTTGCAGTGACTATACCCACAAAAGTCAATAATGACATTTTAAACAATTCTAGAATACACGACTCATTTCCAATGAACTTAACCTTACTTAGCTGTGACAAAAATATACCAATAAAAAAATCCTTAAACTTGCTATTCGCCCAAGTATATCAAAGAATATTTTAAGCTTATCCGAAACTAGAGGTACTACTTCAAGATTAGAAAGAGATTCAAGTATTTTTCTTTAGCTATATTTGAGTGTACAATAAAAATAGTTTTATCACCTAATACGTTGTCTAGAATAATTTACTCAATTTTTTTTGTAGTCTAGTTCTTACTAGAATAAATTCAACGGTTAGTTCGGCATGTGCCTTCGTCAATTCGTCTTCTTAGATTTTTTTTTTCTTTTACAAGCCTTTTCTTATTGAGTACATTTTTTCTTAGTGAAGCCTCCATTACAAGGAGTTTTCGGCCGACAATCCCCGCCAGTTAGCTAAGTTTGTCAGGGCGTGGTGCCCTATCATGACCTAGACTCAGGATTCTCACAAGTAACATTTTCTTGTGCTCCTTTCACATAGTTCATGGTCAAACTTGAGATTGGTGATAATTTTTCCTCTTTCAACTCTTAATCATGCGAGTAGCCTTGCAGCGTAAAAGTTTTTTGAACACATTTGGCTTATTATTTATTCTTTGGAATGAACTTATTATTAGGCAGTTGTCTACCTTGTAGCAAACTATTCCTAACATAAATGCTAAATTTCTCTTATACTGAGCAAAAATCAATTAAAGGTATTAATTGCAAAACTACAGTAAAGTGCACGTTTTTAAAATATGCCAAGTTAAATTGAATTAGTCGCTAATAAAAGGATAGTAAATCTATGTTAAGATATTCCAAAATATTCTAGTGTATATTTGGTAAAATTTTAAAATTTAGGTGTTTTCATAATATTTATGTCAAGGTAAAATCAGTTTAAGTGTTTGAAATTCGTCAAAAATATATCATAAATTGTCAAAGTGCCATTATTTTACTTTTCTTCAAAAAAACATTTAAAGAAATGTTTTCCTACCTCCAAACTTAAATGAAACATTGCCTTCAATGTTTGAGAGCATAAAAAAAATGGAAGAATAAAAACTATAATTTCTCCCCTGAATGTGTCATGTGTTGCCTCCCAAGAAATGTTAAGTTTACTGTCTTCAGTCAAACGAATGCACCCCCAAACTTAAAATTTTCAATATGACTGGAAGGGTACGATGTTGAAAAGGTTATGTACTATCCTGGTTGCAAATTCTCTTTCAAAAACCAGATAACACATGACTGGTGATCCTTAATATTAGCCTTTAATTGGGCAGATATATTTTGTAAAAACCAGAGAGAGTTTAAAACTAATTCTCTATGGAAAAGATTTTTTCTAAAAAATTTGCCTATCATTTGATAATTCCAAGTTGAAAATCTTAGACAAATCAAGAAAAACCATTTTCTTCAAGATAAAGCAAATACATACCCAGGGAACATATTTTCTTTTAGAATTTTAAATACAATAATATGATTACTACATGTTACAGTAAATAAGAAGATTGGTATACAAATATTCATCCCCGAAAATGTACTAGATTCAAAACTCGATTTTCCTCGAAAGATATTTTCTTTGAAAATTTTCAAAACCCCCATGTTATCGTTGATATTCTAAAAAAATGTGATAGATGGTTATGACAAAGCAAGTCCGTGAGGCATCCCCAAAGTTATAATTTTTCAAAAATATATTTTCTTTTAGTAGAAGAAAAGCTATATAACATATTTGTGGATGTGGGGATCGGGGAACAATTGACTCTAACAAACATTTAAAATTTATGTGCCTAAAATCACAACTTATCTCAAGGGATTCATCCTGACCATTGACGTGGATATTCATTGGCTTAGGGACATGGCCAAGTTGAAACATATTTTCAGATGCTAATGATTGTACCATTTCACGAATCTCAGGATCATTCGAGTCCTCAAAATAATTTAAACATTTATTAACAGAAATAAAACAAGAATTATCTCCGTACAAGACCTCAAAATTATTTATGGTCATGGTACCCCATTAGGCTTATAAAATGGAGATGTAGGCATAGGTATAGGTGTGGCTGGTGAATGAGTAACCAAAACATAATTAGCCCCCAATAATAGTGGTATATCCCGTAAAGAAGGGTCGTCCACCCACAGGTATTCAACATTGTAATTTGTGTCAGGTGGACGCGGCTCAAGGCATAGCTGAGGTGACTCATGAGAAGACTGAGAAGGAAATGACAAGTTGATAACATCTGCAACAGGTTCGACAATTTATAATTTCTTGACTTTGGTACAAATATCATCATCAACAAATTCCTCACAAATTATCGTATAATGAGATGGTCATTCCATATATTCATATTTTATCTCGTCATCATCATCGTCAGAAAAATCATTAGAGGAGAGGGAAAAATATTCAGTCTTGGTCACAGTTTCCTCGAAACTATTTATTGGGTTAACAAATGAAATGATGGATGGTGACATCGATGGTTAAATTTGGAGGGCTTCTTCAAGACCTTCTTGGGACATAGGATCGTCGACCTTAAAATATTCATCTTCTAAATCTGTCTCACAATATGGTATCCATTCACCCCACGGAGAAAACATTCTTTGATTACACTTGAATTCATCTATTTCTAAATGACAAGGGGATTTAACTTCGGGTTCTTCTTCTTTACTGCTTAGAAGTTTTTCATGCTCTATTTTACTCCACGTAGTTGATAACTGAGTCATCTGAGTTTCTAATCTAGAGATAGATTGGGTCGTAGAAGTTTTATTTACCAATGTCTGTTGTTGGAATTGCATCATTTGTTGCTGAAATTGTACTGATTGTTGCAAGAAGAGATCAAGGGTATCGTCTAAAGAAGGTTTTGGGTGGACCGGGTGGGAACTGATTGGATGACTGGACGGACTGATGGGCCTGCATATATGAATAAGATTGGTAATGTTCCATGCATTGAGAATTTTGGTGATCTCATGATTAAAAATTATTTTGAGGTTGTTGCAGGATGCTGAATTGTGAGTTGGAAGGATTCCAATGTTCTTGCATGTATGAAATTTTAAAATAAAATTAACACCCAACACAATAAACAACCAATCAAACTTAAACTCTACCACATCAACATTTTTTAGAAGTAATAATTAGGTCTCCCCTATATTCTTCTATGTTCAAAATGGGTACGATGGCAAAAGGCTTTGGTTCCTATACTACCCCTACATCACTATGTTAGTACCAGCTTAAAGTAGATATTCAGTCCTCACGCCCGAGGGAGTCGCCTTATCGTACGTCAGCACTCGGAATGGTGATGTTGCAAACCTACAACCAGTATTTCACGGCTCTAGGCTGGGGCCGTATCCTACAAACCCGTGTTTGTACCCCGGTCCGGTACACCTATCCGTTGGGTGATGAAATCCTACGGGAATCTTGCTACTATTTTTTATTAACAGTTATGTTGAGGTTCGGGATGTCCAATTTTCGTGTGATACGAATTTCTTCGTATCCCTAATGGGTGGTCCCACTTATTGGAGAGCTTTTTAAGTGATGAAATCCCGCAAGTCTCTAACAGTTTTTACCTTTACTAATGTTGGAATGAAAAAAAATATTAAACACAACAATAGGTGAATCCAACCACAACAATTTTTTTATTAGAGCAGCGTGTATTTGCACAGTCCACACGACTTTATATGTTCTAGTGCCGGGGCGGAGCGAATATGTACCCCATCTAGATGTCAAGTTTTAAGAAGTACCAACCTACGGGAAGTGTTTCCCGGTGTAGCTGTGGCCGCCCCTTCACTTAGGGGGCGAAAAAAGAAGTGCCCCTTTACTTAGGGGCACAAGAAATATGGATTTGATGATACTTTTAGTTTTGCCCATTGTTCGTCTCGTTTCCAACTTTGTGACTATCCTGCAAAATAAGAGAAAATGATTGGTAAACTTGCGACAATAATATTAATTCAATTTCCATGTTTATTGTAGTCTATGATATCCTGATTTTCAAATGCGCATATCTTTCAGCTCGGTTGAGAGAGAGCATTAAATAATATCAATTTGGAAATATAATTCAGAAAGGAAAGATATTCAAGAAAGAAGTTTTCTAGAAATTAGCTTCCCTACCGCTCAAAACAAGTGAGTAATGAACACGGCATCCTTTATAGAGACTATTTTTTACTATTTTTTCAAAAGACTGTAACTCACAAACTACTAAACATAAAAATATGATCTATAGCAATTCGGAAAGGGCTTTGAATTATCTAAAACTTTTATAGAAAACGTATTTCCCAACAGTAAAGTATAGATGATCAAAATGGTAAAACATTCAGAGATAGACTTCACAGCAACTGTAGCGCCAAGAGATTTTGAGCCAATCACTCAATCACTTTGTTTCTGGATCCAAAAAAAAAAAAAAAAAGCATGAAAGAAAAATTGGCTTAAAATAAAACTACTCAAAAATAAAATAGAACTTTACAAGTCCTCGACAACGGCGTCAAAAACTTGATCAATTATAAACCGACGCCTTAAAAGACCCGCAAGCGCACGGTGTACCGTTAAGTACAAGGGTAAGCGGGGCCGTATCCCAAGAGATTTGTGGTGCGAATTATACTTTGAGCTACTAGTTTTATCCAATAACAACGAGTTTGTGTAGGTTTTGAAATTAAAAGAAGAGTGAAACAAATTATAAGATAAATTGGAGTGGAAACCAAGGCATCGATTCCACTCTACCCTTTTTAACTGTTAGATTGCATAAATAATTAAAGTAAATTATGAGTTCCTGTATCACATATTCTTGGTTGGGCATATGCAATACATCAAAATATATAAGAGATTTAGTAATTAGGAGCTACCCATAAACCAACTTACTGAACCATGGTCCGGTTGATAAGTATGGATTATGTTATCTTCTCCATGTTCCTAACCTATCTCGTTATGGTCAAACAAGATGGTTACATAGATTCATTATTCCTCCTAATCCTAGCATAAGATGAAGGAATACGAATATGCAAAATTTTAGGATAAAGAGAAGGTAATTACTCTAACTAAGCTACACAATCTACACTAAGGCTACATTGCGTGGAGCTTCTTCTAGCCTTGACTAAGGTGATTAGCTACTCATCCCTTTGATCATTACCATACTACTATTACTACGATAAAATTAAAAGACAAGAACAAGAGAAAGAATAAGCTTTATTTCTATAAACTTTAATTTACACTCTCCAAGATGATCCCTCATGGGTAGGATTCCCCTCCTATTTATAGAGTATAGGAAAGGTTACTAAAAATCACCATTAATATAAAATCCCATAAACAATGCCTAAAATCATGCATTACAACTCATGAGATTAATATATATATCTAATTCTCTTCAATGGGCTTCCATGCATGGGCCTTTGGTTGACAACTTTAAAAGAGAATCATTGTTGGAGTGCATCACCCATATTATTCGCTAAAAACCGGAAAATTGTATGACTTATTTATCATGTGACTGATTTCTGTAAATACAAAAAAAGTACTATTAGTGTCACATTTATTTAATAAATGACTAGGTAGATATAAATTTAGGAGTTGTGCACGTAAATATTACGTGTCTATCAAATACCCGTATGACCACCGGGTGGCGTACTCAACACCTATTTTTAACAAGTCCATATAGAGACCCCATGTTGAACCTCTAGAACCGTCTACTACTTTGCCTATCACATCCATTGTTAATGCACCCAAGTTAGACCTCAAGTTATTACCTAAGACTTTGAAGTATACTTTCTCAGGTGATTCTAACACTCTGCCTGCGTTCATAGCTTCCAACCTCAATATGACCAAGAAAGTAGATTGTTGGGTGTCATTAAAAGACTCAAATCAGCCCTAGGGTGGTCTATAGCAGATTTGAAAGGGATTAGCCCAGCCGTTTGCATGCATCGCATCAATCTTGAGGAAGGGGCTAAAAATTCTCACGAGAGGCAACGGAGGTTAAATCCCACCATGATAGAGGTGGTGAAGAAGGAAGTTCTTAAACTTTTGGACTCGGGTATCATATACCCTATTTGGATAGTAAGTGGGTCAGTCCCGTTCAGGTTTTTTTTAAGAAATCAGGGATTACTGCAGTTGAGAATGATAATATTGACCTAATCCCCACCCACATGACCACTGGGTGGCATGTATGTATCGACTACAGGAAATTAAACACGGTCACAAGGAAAGATCATTTTCCTCTTCCTTTCATTGATCAAATGCTTGAACGTTTAGCCGAAAAAAGGCATTACTATTTTTTTAACGGTTATTCTGGATACAATCAGATCTCCATTGCCCCAGAAGATTAGGAGAATACGACTTCCACGTGTCCCTACGGGACATATGCTTATCGACGTATGCCATTTGGGTTGTGCAATGCACCAGCTATATTCCAGCATTGTATGATGAACATATTTTCTGATATGGTTGATAAATTTCTTAAAATCTTTATGGATGATTTTTCTGTATTTGGATCGTCTTTTGACAAATGTTTACACCATTTAGAGCTCGTGCTAGAATGATGTACACAAACAAATTTGGTGTTAAACTGGGAAAGGTGACACTTCATGGTGATACAAGGGATAGTTCTTGGACACTTTATCTCCAACAAAGGGATTGAAGTCAATAAGGTCAAGATCGACATTATCTCTTCTTTACCTCCACCACGGACGGTTAAGGCCATTCGATCATTTTTGGGGCATGTTGGGTTTTATCGCCGGTTCATCAAATATTTTAGTTAAATTTCACAGCCCTTGTGCAATTTACTTCTTAAGGACATTGATTTCAACTTTGATGATACATGTTTAGGAGCTTTTGAGAAGCTCAAACTTTTATTAACTTCAGCCCCTATCATCCAACCTCCTAATTGAGAACTTCCCTTCGAGCTCATGTGCGATGCTTCTGATTACGTTGTTGGAGCAGTTTTAGGGCAAAAAGTATATAATAAATCTCATGTTATTTACTATGTTAGTCGCACGCTCAATGACGTACAGTTAAATTACTCTACCATGGAGAAGGAGTTATTAGCCAATGTGTTTGCCTTGGAGAAATTTCGATCATACCTTGTTGGATCCAAAATCATTATTTATACCGACCATGCGGCCTTAAAGTATTTACAATCTAAAAAAGGCGCCAAGCCTCGAGTAATCAGATGGATTCTTTTATTACAAGAATTTGATATCGAAATTCGAGATAAGAAAGGTGTTGAGAATGTGGTTGCGGATCATCTATCTCGAATTCTCACTGAGGGTGCTAAAGATTTTCTCCCTATCTTAGAGACATTTCTTGATGAGTAGCTCATGGCTATCTCACAACTGCCTTGGTATGCCGATATTGTCAATTATCTTACTACGCAACGATTACCTGCCCATTGGTCAAAGCAAGATAGAGCCAAATTCTTGCACGAGGTTAGACGTTTTAGTTGGGACGATCCTTATCTTTATAAGTTTTGTTCCGACCAAGTGATTAGGAGATGCATCTCAAATGATGAGTTCCATAGTGTACTCACATTTTGCCATACCTTAGCTTGCGGAGGACATTTTTGGACTAAGAAAACTGCTGCAAAAGTCCTTCAATCTGGTCTTTATTGGTCTACTCTTTTTCGTGACGCACATACCTTTTGTTATAAATGTGATAGGTGCCAGAGGACCGGGAATATTTCTCATCGAAACATGATGCCCTTGAACAACATCCTTATTGCTGAACTATTTGATGTTTGGGGCATTGACTTTATTGGCCCATTTCTCTCTTCTCGCGGTTACCTTTACATTCTAGTTGCAGTCGATTATGTTTCTAAATGGGTTGAGGCGGTGCCATGTCAAACGAATGACCATAAGCCCGTGGTAAAAATATTGAAAACCATTTTTACTCGTTTTGGCACTCCACGGGCAATTATTAGTGATGGTAGTAAATATTTTTGTAACCGTGTCTTTCAAAATCTTTTAAAAACTTACTCCATCACTCATAAAGTTGCCACACTTAATCATCCACAAACAAGTGGTCAAGTCGAAGTATCCAATCGGGAGATCAAAAGAATTTTAGAAAAAACTGTTCGAACCGATCGTAAAGATTGGTCTGGTCGTCTTAATGATGCCCTTTGGGCATATCGAACAGCTTATAAAACCCCGATTGGTATGTCACCCTATAGACTTGTCTTTGGGAAGGCTTGCCACTTACCTGTGGAATTAGAACACAAGACCCTCTAGGCTACAAAGGCTTTCAACTTTAAAATAGATAAAGTTGGATCCCATAGAAAACTTCAACTTTTTGAACTTGACGATCTTCGTCGCGAGGCTTATGACAATGCAAAAATTTACAAGGAACGAACTAAAGCTTTTCATAATAAGTCGATTGTTCGCAAAACTTTTGAGCCTAATAAGAAAGTGTTACTCTACAATTTACGGCTACATATATTTCTTGGGAAATTACGTTCTCGTTGGTACGACCCTTTACTAATTCAAACGGTTTATCCTCATAGAGCCATAGAGGTGGAAGATCCTAAGAACGGAAATATTGTTAAGGTCAATGGCCAACGATTAAAACCGTAGTTAGAGTCCTATACTTTTGATGAAGAGATAACATTTCTAAATGATCCAGTATATCAAAACTGATATTATGTACCTCTATAGTACCATTATAAATCATTTAAGTAAGGGGGTACATTTGTCTGGCTGAAGACGGTAAACTTAACGCTTCTTGGGAGGCAACCCTTGACACATTCAGGTGAGACATTTTAGTTTTCTCTTCCATTTATTTTTTTGTTCTCCAACATTGAGGGCAATGCTTCATTTAAGTTTGGGGGTAGGAAATCATTTCTTTAATTGTTTTTTGAAGAAAAGTGAAATAATGGCACTTTGACAATTTATGATATATTTTTGACTAATTTTCAAACACTTAAGCTAATTTTACCTTAGCATAAATATTATGGAATAGCCCAAAATTTGAAATTGTACCAAATATACACTATAATATGTTATACTATCTTAAGCTAGATGTACTATCTTTTTATTAGCGACTCAATTAAGTTAGCTTGGCATATTTGGAAAATATGTACTTTACTGTAGTTTTGCAATGGTTGAGTTGATAATTCTCACTTGAAAACAAGCACTAAAGAACTCACTCAAGCACAACCATGGTTGAGTTGATAATTCTCTAAGATACTCTTCACCATCATTTAAAAGTATAACCACTAAATGCTTGACCATAGATTTAGTAGTTTGTTTTACAACATCGTATGTGTCTTAGCACAAACATAGGATGGGTGAAGATATTAAGATCTATTTATATATCGATTAGTGCTTTGAAAGGTCGAGGCCAAGTTTAAACCTTAGCTCTCTCTATACTTAAGTGTTATAATTAGCTTTTATTTCTTCCTCTAGATTTATCTCTTACAAAACCGTAATTCAGCCTAGAAAGTATTTGCTTTCCCAAACCTCCCTGTAGATTCGATCACACTCATCCGTGCTACAATTCGATAATTGTACTTTGAGCGAGTATTTTGCTAGAGGACCCCGAAAACCCTCTTATCAGTTACAGTCAGGTTCCCCTCCTGCCCAAGGTTCGAATCAAAGCATCATTTATTACAGAACAAGAGCTATATATATTGTTTCAATGTCATGCCCTTTGGGCTTAAAAATATGGGCACGACTGGTTACCACAATGTTCAAACCATTGTTGGGTAAGTCGAAGTCGAAGTCTTCACAAAAACATCCATATCCAAGACCTGACCAAATTATTTTTTGTACTTCGATAATACAAATGAAGTTATACCCAGAAAAGTGTCAGCTCATTATTTCTTCAGGAAAATTCCTCAGCCACCTCATCAGCAAGAGAGGTATTAAGATTGATCCAATGCAAATCTGGGCCCTAGTCAATATGCCATCTCCTCGAACAAAGAAAGACATACAAAAGGTCGCTGACAAAATTATCGCCCTCAATCGATTCATTTCCAAATCATTGGACATGTGCTCCTGGTTATTCCCTCTCCTCCGCGGTTAGGGGACCCACAAAACTAAGAAGAAAAACCCAGACATCGATTGGACAATAGAATGCGAACAAGCCTTCCACGAGCTCAAGTCTTACCTCGGTCAACCACCAATAACGAGTACACCATTCGAAGGCAAACTATTTTCCCTCTATTTCGCAGTGACTGGTGAATATTTATGTTTGGTCCTCATACAGACAGATCAAGGCATCGAAAAACTAGTATACTTTATCAGTAAAACCTTAACCTCAGTCGAAACCAGATATACGAAACTCGAAAAGTTTCTGCTTAACCTCGTCTACACTTCCACAAAACTTAAACCATACTTCCAAGCACATCGAATAAGGGTGACCTGAGCTACCCCCTTCGAGAAGTCCTTGCAGAAAAAGATAAATCCAGATGGGTATAATAATGGTCTGTCTACCATGGCGAACAGGATATCACTTTCGAGAAGCAGATATCTCAGAAAGGTTAAACAGTTGCCGACTTTCTAGCAAATTTCCTAGTAAAAGATGCTGATTGAGAAGAACATGAGACGAAATCCTTGATGAGCAAACCGAAGAAAAAGGCCCTAATACATGTTGAAGGATATTCACCGATGGCTCAGCTGGCCCGAATGGTTCAGGAATAGGTATTGTCCTAGTCACACCGTCTAATGATTGCCTAGAAAAGGCAGTCAAGTTAAACTTTAAATATATCAACAATAAAGCCGAATACGAAGCTTTAATCCATGGTCTCGATATATCCCTCGAAATTGGGAGTGCCTAACTTAGTCATCTTTACTAACTCACATCTGGTCCAAAGACATTATAATGGAGAAAACCAGGTGAACGGTCAAATGGCTGAATATGCAGAGCTCGTTTGCCAATATGGTGGGCACATTTCCAAAAGCTTCATGTAAGAGAGAACACGTCCACATGGCCACGGACTACTTCACCAAATGGGTTAAAGCAGTACCGTTATGCAGAACAAGAGAAGAAGTAATTAAGTTCTTTTGAAATGGAGAAAGGGAAAATCCAAAAGTTTTCGTCACCTGAATTGGATACTTTTTATAATGTGTATCCATTTACCAATCTTTGTTTTGTATTGTATCTTTGAATGTCCGATTTATGAGCGAGGAAAGATTATGGTGTGAAGGAAGGAATCGTGGACAAGACTATTCTCAGTTTAAATGTTTTTTTTTCTTGTAAACTTCTCAGTTTAAATGTCGAGGAAAGATAATGGCGTTGTAGCCTTGCACCTCATGATATTGTGAGTGCCAAAAAATGGGAAAGTTTTATAATGGCATATACATGATCTCACATGATCGAGGAAAATAACAGCATTGTAGCTTTACATGTTTTAAGTATTCCTATAAAGCAGTAATGCTAAATTGACGTAAAATCAAGTCGCGGAAGCAGAAACTTGAAGATTACGAAAACCTAATTAAAATTAGGGTTTTCTCTAAACTCTAAAACTCAAAATAAACATAAACTTAACTTCAAATCATCAACTTTAACCACCTCTAAAACAGAGAACCTAGCCTCCCTTTTATAGAACATAAGGGGTGTAAACCCTAATTAGGAATATTCTAGAAACTGGGAAAAATACCATCTTAACCTTGTGTTGGCTAATTAGAAACTCCCTAAAACCTGCTAAGCATCTCTAGCAGAGTGGCTTGAATCAAAAGAACATAAATATAAATAGTCCGTTGACATGTGAGAAACGAGCATGAGAGATGATTCACATCATAAATGGTCAGGGATGTCATTGCAGAAATAAGGGAAGAACAAGAGAAAAAAATTGCGTAGTTTTCTTCTTTTTTATTATTCAGACTTCAGAGTAATAGTTTTGGTTTATTTCTTAACTGGGATTCCCCCTGTAACTGGTGTAACTCCCCGATTGACTCTTCCTTAACTACTTAGGCTATTAATTCTAGTGACATGGGTTTTCATGCCTTATGGCCTAAACATATCTCTAAACTTTTGTACCAAATGAACATTTATAATTTGAAGCATGAAAGAGAGGTTTCGTGTGTCGTAGATGCAAAATCTGCAACAAGTATATGAATTTCTTAGCTGTATTCAACTAGGGTATATATTGGTGTAAGGTTACAACATTAGGGAGGATTCGGCAGTTTGTAAACTTTATAAGGCTCATTAACCTTGCAGGGTTACGGAGGAATGTAGCCGAGTATAGGACATTGTGCCTTTTGTAAATCTTGAGGCTATTTGGACGCACAATGTCTTCCGCCTCTTAGTAACTTGTTTTGAATGGCTTGTAGACTTTAAGATCGAGCACAACTCCGGCAATTGACCCGGCAGCGGCAGCAACCGAGATTATTAGACATGCTAGGCTAAGTGTTTGCAAGCAAATCCACTGTGTGCTCCATCTTGGGATGCGTTTTTGGGCAATGTACATCTCGACGGGGAAATACACTGTGAGTGGCCAAAATCCAAGAGCACCAAGAAGCCCAACAACGTCGTTGAAGAATGGAAGAAGCATAGAGATAACGGTGGTCACCACAACGAATGCCGATCGCCATGTGAGACGGAAGAGGTTGAAGTTGAACGCTCGGAACCCGGGGAGAGGAACTTTGTAATTTTTGTTGATAAAATCACTCTTAGGCCATGTTTGTGATGCCCATTTCTCAATGAAGGCAAATAAGGGTTGGCAATAGACTTGGTATGCTCCGACCAGGTGAATTACAATGGCCGCATTAGCAATGTCGAGTAACCAATAAGGGTTATAGAAGCCAAAACCCGTGAGGAGATTTCCGGGCGCTTGATCACCGAATGCCGCGTACCCCATGCAGCCGCAGAGCATGTAGAAGGCCGTAGTCACAATAACACTTAGGAGTGTCGCCTTTTTCATTGTTTTCCCTTCCGATGGAGGCGATTTGACCGTGTCCTGTTGATAATCATAATATATATACTCTTAGTCAATGATGAAGTTCAGATATAAAGTTGGATTTACGAACTTGTATGAGTCGTACCTGAATTTCTATTAGGATGATGGAGTACGAGTAGGCGAAAGCAATATCTCCAAGAGCTTGGAAACTCCTCCATATCTTTTGAGTTTCAGTGATCGGACCGACGCTTATTCCGGTTAAGCTTCCCATGAATTTCCCGTTTTCTAATCATAGAAGATTATAGTTTTATCAGTAAAGACGAGTGAGCGGGTAATTTTCCATTATTTTACCAAAATACCCCTCAAATTTTCACTAGGGTATACCAATTTCGAGGATAGTTTTGTCAAAATGACAGCGGCAAAACACATCAAGAGCAAAATGGTACCTGCAACTTGAGCAATTCCGAGGCCGAGACCGATAGAAGAGTAAGTAAAGGACATCACAGCTGCAACAATGGACAGCCACCAAATTTGATCAAAATCTGGAATTTGGGAGAAGAAGATCTCGACGACTCCAAACATTATCATATACGGGTTGCTCGATAAGTGGCACCCGCTCTTTCCGCCGCTCTCATGAAAACAGTTGGACCGTTTAATCGCCCTGTTCAATGAAAACCCAATCAAATAATTAAGCCAAAGATCCCAAAAATATACACACAAAAGAACGATAATAAAAAAATACTCACATCATGCTTATAGATGCGGCAATGGTGTATCCAATAGCAACCCCAAACAGGTTCAAATATTGAATTGTTCCACAAATCTTCACCTTAACACCACCTGAACCAAAAAATACCAAAAGACAGGCAAATTTAGAGCTAATATGAAAGATAATTGTAAATTTTAGTTCATATAAAATGGCTAAATTTTATGTGTACCTAAGTTGGACCTGACAGCTTCCATGTAAGTATAATTTCTCTTGCCAGTTATAGGATCTCCACTCCTATAACACTCAGTGAGGAGACATGAAGTGTAGTAAATCACAAAGGAGAACAAGAACATCATCACTGGTCCAGCAATCCATCCCAATTGAGCTATTGCCCATGCCAAAGATAACACCCCAGACCCAATCACTGCTGTAATGATGTGCGAACTCGCAGTCCAAACATTCCCTGATCAAAACCAAAACATCTGGTTAGCTTTAGATAGAGAATATCGACACTGAGACGTCCAGAGAGAGTTAAAGGGGTACCTGTTCGTTTGAGACGGCCATCGTCGTCAAAACACTTGGAAAGTCCTTGTTGTGGAGGCATTTCTATTGAGAGATCAGAGACCTGGTGGTGATGGTGGTTCTTTGTTGCAGCATTCTCCCCCATCTATCAAATAACAGAGAATAAGCAAATATTCTTACACAGAGAGAATGAGAATGTTGAGTCTACGTAGATGAACTAATACCATTTTAAGTTATTTGATCGGTCACACTAAACACAATTCAGCTCTTAATAATTATGTTCTCTTAACACCAAACAACCCAATCAAGATGAGCTGAATGTGTGTGAGAGACAGAGAGAGTGTGGTGTTGAGAGTGAATTTTACAAGGTCTCTAAGGGTATATATAGGCAAGTTTGAAGAGGAGGTTAAAGTGCCATCCACCCCACGTGGTTCAAATGAGTCCCTCTCAAGTACTAAGTCTTATCACAGGGAAGACTTCAACCATTGAAGATGAGTCAACTATCTTTCCCACTTCCTCTATCTAAAAGCCACCCAAATCTATCTCTATCTATATCTCTTTTCTAAAGTAATATGATCACTTCTAATAAATTCCAATATCTTTGAGAGGACTTGGTATTTCATTGTTCTCAGATATAGTGTCACATGCATTTTAAAGGTCACATCTATTTTTGTCACTTCTATTTTTAAGGTCATTATCGAGAGAACCAGAACGCATTGGTCACAGATTTTTTCCATGGTGTCGGTATGACTTGAAATGTGAGGTTACGTAGAACCAGTATTTTATGCTCCGGAGATATAAGTGTGTTGTATATATTGTACTAATTGGCACGTATGAAGTTTCTCCTCTGGAGATATAAGAGGATGGTAAAAGTTCTTCTAAACCCTACCCTATAATTGTTTTTAGCATGTTTAACATAATCTTTTAGGTTGCGCTGCGATGGACCCGGTGGTCCACCGTTCACGGAGAATCACTAAATAATGCATTATGCGCGTCGTTTCGGCGTGGACCTCCCCCGGGAGGTCGTGGAAGGAAAAGCATAATCACCAACGTTAGGAATTAGGATGTGGGTTAAGCGAAGTTTTTTTTTTTTTTTTTTTCTTTCCGTTTAGAGCTTTGCTTTTAGGGTAAGGCTAGGCCGATGCTGTAACTTTAAGTAATAATAGCTCCTATAGACATTACTACTATGCAACCGATGCCCTCTAGGTCCTACAGACATTACCACTATGCAACTGATGCTCTTACAGAGAATGGAAAATGAGCCATCTGATCTAGACTTATGTTAAAGCAAAATTCTTTAATCACCATCATCTCGAGATACCATGACCTAAACACTGTCTCTTGGGTTGTTATGTGCCTTCCAGTTGATGAGGGAGGACTGGGTATTCGTGTTCTCTCCTCTCTAAACACTGCTGCAATGTACAAACTTTCTTTTGAGATGTTATTTGAGAAGTCCCATTGGGCTTGCATGATGAGAGCTAAATTCCTGGCCACTAATAACTCTTCTATTTTATATATTAAGAGGTATTCTCTCTGGTTTGGTCTTAAGGGTGTGCTCCCTTCTATCCAATCTCAATCTAAATGGATTGTGGGCAATGGTAACTTTATTCAGTTTTGGAATGATGAGTGGCTCTATGTTCCTATTAGTTTGTCTCTTCATATTCCTAATAACACTCTCAGAGCTCTTAAGGCTAAAGTGTGTCATTTTGTGGATAACAACAGTTGGTGCCTGCCCACTGTCCTTCAAGACCATTTCCCTGCCTTTTGTAATGAGATCCACCAGATTCCTATTCCCGCTTCTCCTACTGATGACTTGCTTGTGTGGAGACATACAACCACGTGATCTCTTACTTTCAAGGAACCTTTTGAGCATGTTAATTAGAAAAGCATAGCTATTTTGTTTTCTGGGGTAAGTCGTTATTGTCTCAGTCCACTGCCCCAAAATGCACATTATTTGTTTGGAAATTACTTAATGAGAAGGTTCCAACATATGAAAATCTAAGTTCTAGAGGCATGGTCATTGTTTCTTGTTGCTCCTTATGTCTCCAGCCCTCTTGCTTAGAAACCTCACAACATCTTTTTATTGACTGCTCTTATGCCAAGGTGACCTGGGCCTGGATTGCTGCTCTTTTTGGGAGGAATCTCTTCAATCTGCATACCCCTTATAGTTTGATCAAGTTGGCTATCAAGCACAACCTAAGCCCTCAGTTGGGTAATCTTTGGCAATTTGCTATTATTTCTGGCCTATGGGCTATCTGGAAAGCTAGGATTCGAAGCGACATAATAAAACCGCCGCCCATAAAAAAAACTAGGGTTTAATAATGAATGCCTAAAGAGAGTTCAACGTTCAAAGATACATGCATGTTCGATTCCTCCATGGTCGTTGGGTAGTTAAAGAGATTAGTATCCTTAATATCTTTCCATTAAGGACTTGTAATCATTTTTAATCATAAGAGATTGGATGGTTTCTATCTGTATTAGGGTTTCTTTCCTTTTTATCTTAAACCACACTAAGCATACAAATAGTACCGCATACTAAAATATGTGTCCATTTTTGTCGAATCCTGAATTTGGTCGTAGGTCATGGTATCTCGAGATGGTGGTGATTAAAGAATTTTGCTTTGACACGAGTCTAGATCAGATGGCTCATTTTCCATTCTCTGTAAGAGCATCAGTTGCATAGTGGTAATGTCTGTAGGACCTAGAGGGCATCGGTTGCATAATAGTAATGTCTATAGAGTCTACCGTGGAGATAACAACTAAATGAACAGAAAAAAAAGGTGATGCTAATGAAGTGTCCTTCCACGACCTCCCGGGGGAGGTCCACAACGAAACGACGCGCATAATGCATTTTTTAGCGATGCTCCGTAGACGGTGGACCACCGGGTCCATCGCGTGTGATCGTGGCATTGCAACCTAAAAGATTATGTTAGACATGCTCAAAACAATGATAGGAGAAACTTTTACCATCCTCTTTCATGAAGAATGAAGGAGAAACTTCATACGTGCCAATTAGTACAATATATACAACACATTTCAAGTCATACCGACACCATTCAGAAAAATCTGTGACCAATCCGTTCTGGTTCTCTCGAAAATGACCTTAAAAATAGATGTGACACCCCATCTGGAAAATAAATGTGACCTTAAAAATACATGTGACACTATATCTGAGAACAATGAAATACCAAGTTCTCTAAAGATATTGGAATTTATTAGAAGTGATCATATTACTTTAGAAAAGAGATATAGATATAGATAGAGATAGATTCAAGTGGGTTTTAGATAGAGAAAGTGGGAAATATAGTTGACTCATCCTCAATGGTTGAACTCTCCCTTGTGGTAAGACTCGGTACTTGAGAGGGACTCATTTGAACCGCGTGGGGAGTGGCACTTTAACCTCCTCTTCAAACTTGCCTATATATACCCTTCAGAGACCTTATTAAATTCACTCTCAAACACCACACTCTCTCTCTCACACACTCACTCAACTTATCTTTATTGGGTTGTTTGGTGTTTGGTTGCAAGAGAACATAATTATTAAGAGCTGAATTGTGTTTAGTGTGACCGACCAAATAACTGAAAATGGTATTAGTTTATCTACGTAGACTCAAGCTACTTTAGGCTAAGCAATCATATACAATAGAGTAATACTAAGCATATGAGAGAAAGATAAAGCTTGATTTCATTGATAAGTTGTTCTCCCGTGTTACAATATTGAACCCTTATGAGTGTTAAATATTGTCTTAAACTCTGCCCATAAGCACTAGTTTATATCGGCTTGTTAAGAGCCCAGTAAAACACCCCAACATAGTTGGATTACCACCTTGGGCCGGATCCAATTCCTACCAGAAACAAAGTAGAGTAACAACAACAGTGATATAAATGGTACACCAATGTTTGTCTTATCTCAAAAGTTAAAGATCCTGAAACAAGACTTGATTAGGTGGAAGAAAGACACTTAAGATAGCATTCATATTGGGGTTGAGACTGCTAGAAAGGATCTAGAACAGGTGCAAGAGGAGATTGTTGTCATTCCTATTATAGATGATGATATTATGAGAAGAGAAAATGATAAAAGAAAAAATCCTAAATAAGTTACTGTTACAAGAGGAGATGGATATGAAACAAAAGTCAAGGTGTGACTGGTTATCCTTGGGAGACTCAAATACACATTTTTTTCACCAGTTTATGCAAGAAAGAAAGAGGAAGAACCATATTACCCAAATTGAATGTAGAGATGGTACTTTGGCAGATACTCCAAAAAAAATACAGATGGATGCAGTGGATTTCTACATAGACCTCCTTACAGATAGAAATGACAGAGTTGACTATGATATTCACTGCTCAAATAGGATCACTCAACAACAAGCTACATCACTAGTTGAAGATTTCACAGCTGCAGAGATTAAAGAGATGGTATTTAATGAGAAGGATGACAAAGCACCTGGTATAGATGGTTATAATGTACATTTCTACAAGTGTTGCTGGGATATAGTGGGGACTGAAGTTATAAAAGCAATCCTAAGTTTTTTTAGAAGATCCCAACTATTAATGGAAGTTAACATCACAATCCTCAAGCTCATCCCAAAGAAGCCTAACCCAAGGACATTTGCAGATTTTAGGCCCATATCTTTGTGCAATGTGATATATAAATTTATCACAAAACTTTTGGCTCTAAGAATGAGAAAGTTGATGGATGAGCTTATTGATCCCTGTCAGTCAGCATTTATAAAAGGAAGAGTGATACAAGACAATATTTTGTTAGCTCAAGAATTGGTAAGGGGTTTTGATAGAGTTAATGGAGTTGATAAAATGATGTTGAAGATAGATGTTCATAAAGCTTTTGATTCAGTAAGATGTTCCTATCTGATTCATGTTCTAAGAGCTATGGAGTTTCCCAATTTTTTCATCAATTGGATTGAGATCTGCATAACCTCCCCTTGCTTTAAGATTAATATAAATGGGCTGATAATGGGATCTTTCAAGAGCAGTAAAGGGATAAGGCAGGGGGATCCACTATCCCCCTACCTATTTGTCATTGCAATGCAACCTTTTATGGAACTTTTAAATAAAGCAGTAATGGATAGAAGAATTTTAGTTTACCCAAATTGCAAGTCTTCAAGCATCTCACATTTACTGTTTGCTGATGATGTGCTTCTTTGCCTTAAAGCTTCAGTAGAGGGGGCCACAAACACAAAGTTGATCTTATAAGAATTTGCTGCAATCTCAGGACTAAAGATCAACCCCCAGAAGAGCTCCATTTTCTTCTCTGGATCCATTAATGAAGGCATGAAGACAGATATTTGTGAAGTGCTTCACTTTGAAGAGGATAACCTTCCTGTAAGGTATTTGGGGCTGCCCCTAATCTCTTCAAAACTTTCTGATAAAGACTGTGATCCATTGGTCACAAAAATGTCAAAAAAAGTTTTAAATTGGAAAAACAAGTTTCTATCCTATGAAGGAAGGCTGGAATTGATCAGAACAATCCTTCAAAGTTACACTGTTTATTGGGTTGCTTGTTTTGGATTCCCCAAAAGTGTTCTCACCAAGATTGAAAGAATTTTTGGAGAATTTCTTTGGGCAGGTGTAGACCATACTAAAGCTATCTCAAGTGTGGCATGGGAGGATGTCTATGTACCAAAAGCTGAAGGGGGCCTAGGCATAAAAAGATTAAAGGATTTCAATGATGCTATTATCATGAGGGGTATCTGGAATCCAAGACTTAACCTTAATTTTTATGTTGGAAATTCAAGTCAGTGAGATGTTGTTGAAGCTCGAAAATCCTATGTAGCACCTTGAAATCCAAGTTAGTGAGGCACTTTAGGAGATGCTCTAAGTATTACTATGAAGTCTGAACAATAAAAGAGAAGAAAACTACAAAAAAAAATCTCTAGTTCTTCTCTTATTTCTACAATGCCTTCACTGACCATTTAGCATTGCAGCCTTACAGGAATACTTAAAAATGGTAAAGCTACAACGCTGTTATTTTTCCTGGATCATATGAGTTAATGTATCTGTCATTATAAAACTTTTCCATTATTTGGCGCACGCAATATCATGAGGTACAAGGCCTCAACACCTTTATCTATCTTCGACATTTAAATTTAGAAGTTTACAAGAAAAAAAAAACATTTAAACTGAGAATAGTCTTGTCCACGATACCTTCCTTCACACCACCATATGTAATCTTTCCTCACTCATAAATCAAACATTCAAAGATACAAGACAAAACAAAGAGGACCAAGTGGATACATCAGTATAATAAACTTCCAACTCAGGTGACAAAAACTCTTGGATTTTCCCTTTCTCCATTTCAAAAGAAATAAATGTTATTTCTATAAAGTCGAAGATGATAGGTAGAAATTCTGCAAAAGGTACATAATAAACCTTCACAAATAAAAAATTACATCCGTTTGTGAAATAATTAAGCCCTAACTCATAAAACCAAATGAAACCCTCACCAAAGAATATCATATACTCTTAAAGCCTTTAGTAGACCTATATGGCTTTGAAGAGACCCTACGATTTGTAGAACATGTATTCAGAATTGAGTCGAAGATGAACGAAAAGGAAATTAAAAACACTGAAGATCGAGGCTTGCGGTCACTGCAATTTCCTTAAGACAAATTTCACCTTGCGTATGGTGCTTCACAGTTTTCACGGTGCCTTTGTCCCAAGATACAACGATCGAATCGTATAGACTTGAAGCACTCAAGTCGATACGCCTGTCAAACTATCTGTGATTTTACTCTCAAGAAAGAAGGAATGAAAAAGAGGAAATGAGATTCCAATATTTTTCTGTGTGTCAAACAAATCAAGAATGATTGTTTAAAGAAAGGAGAAGGTGTCCTTTAGAAGCACCTGTAGACGGAGTTGCGTCCCAGGACACATCTTTAAGAAGAGTTGTCTCTTAAAGAGTAACTGCATGTTTTATTCGAATAGAATCTATTTCTGTTTGAATACATTTCCTACTGCCACATTTATTCTAGTAGAATCATAATCTATTCGAATAGATTCTTCCTGCCAGATTTATTCAAATAAAATATTATTCGAATAGAATCTATAAATTAGTCTAAATGGGTCATGAGTTGGTTCGTGCACACATGCCCATGGGCATCCCCAAAGCAGGCCTTCATGCACTTGCCTCACACACTTGTGAGGGCACCACTTACTTACACATGTTATACATGTGTAACCCAATATAAAGTGAAAATAGTCTTTTCACTTATCCAATGTAGAACTAACAGTAATCACCAAAGTTTTATTCAAACCATAAAGAAAAGACATGCATTTTTTCCAACGCGATTCACCAATTTGAACCAAACTTTGGTGCCTTTGTTTGAAGGAGAGTAGAAAAGGGGGAGAGATAGGTCTAACTAAATTAAGGTTTATAAAAAGCCTAGTGTTTTTTGAAAGAATTGTTCGTTTCAGCGTAATATAATCCAGAATGGAGGTGGTATGCATTGTGCGCGAGTGAGGTTACCGAATATGGAGTTCGCATCGAAAGAGGGAAAAAAGATAGTGGAGGTATGTATGAGCATTAAGGTAGGTGGCAGTGGCGAGCCCCTAGATATACTAAAACCATAAAGGGTGAAGAGGGGAGATGGAATAGACATATAAGATTGAAGTGTTGAATTAGGTTTTACAACTATTATGCCTCGAAAATTGTATTATAGTATAAATGTAGGAGTCCGGATTTGCCAACCCTCCCTAACAGAGGGTTGTGACAATCCTCCCTCTATTGGTTAGTTATTTAACAGAAGTTAGAAGAAGAGTTTGATTTTTTTAAGAATTCCATATTTGTTTTTCCTAGAGAAATTCTCTCCACCCCCTATTTTCTTTCAACTGTACCTTCTCTCTCTTTTAATTTTTTTCTCACCAACAAATATAATTTGTTAAATAAAAATGCATATACTATTTTAAAGTAGTGAAAATCTTTGTTGATAATTTCAATGTTTGTAAGACATTTTTGTTGATGACAATCACTTGAACTGTTGGTACAATACTAATGATTTACATCGAAAAAGCATTAAGTTCCATGAAATGACTCCATGGCTACTTGGATAATTATAGTATGATTTATGTATATATGGAGAACATGGAATTCCTAGCAAGCTTAGTGAATACTTTAAGGTCATATTGATCTTTTGTAATTCTTTAGTAATTAGTTTTTGTTGTTTAATCGATAAGAGAAAAGCACAGAAGAAAGAAAGAGAAGATGGGAAAGAAATAAGGAGAGAGAAAGTAAAGAAAATATAGGAAAATCTTGCAATTTTAGAATTCTTACAAAAATCAAACTCTTTTCCTAACTTCTGTTAAATAACCAACCAATAGGAGATAGGGTTGTCACAACTCACAACCCTCGCAAATCCGGACTCGTAAATGTAGGGGCCAAATTAATTTTTTGTCCTAGTTTATTCAATAGACATGATCTACTTTTAGTAATGCCTAATATAATCTAGACAACCTAAAGTTTCCTCAAGTTCCACATCGCGTGATGGACGGTGATGGCTCAGCCTGAGGTTGAGCTATTTTTTTTCTTAATATAGATAAAAGGGAAAGGCTTTCCTACATTGTTCTCATTTAGAGATTAACATACTAATTGATCTTTATTTAGATATCACTTTAGATTATCGAAGTATTTTGAAGTATTTTGTCTGATTAAAGTGTGAATAAATGCAATAAAAAGAATAGTACTTGTGTATAATATAATGCATATAATATAATGCATTTAAATCTATATTATAAATCTCCATTTTGTCTGACGTGGCTGCGATTGTCCCGCGTGGCATGCTAAAAAGTTGACAGAGACAAAATAAATAGGGTAACACCAAAACACATAACGGAAACTCATAATAAACCATTACCAATACTTAAAGACATTGATGACATTTTAATCAATATTGAGGGTAACTTTGTCAATTAAACATCAACTCAAATTTGATTCCAAGTTAAAGCATCTCCACCGTTTCAAAGGCTCCCTTCTGTTCCACACTCCAACTTTTCTCTCTACAAACATTCATGGAGCTTAAGTGGGATCAATTTCTTGTCTTCATCCTCTCTTTTACATTTTCCACAATGCTAAATGTTCCAGATGCTTCATATGGGAAGCCCTCAAGATCTTCCTCATCCTTCTCAATTATATGATATTCATTCTTGTAAGTATAGCTGAAAGGTAACATCATTTCAGAATTTTGATTGATTATTGTAGTTAGGTTCGCTATCAATTAGAAATTACTGTTTGTCATTTCCCATCTCTTCCTTTTAGTTATAAGATTGTGGCTTTCTAAGATTCGCAACTCAAACTATAAAATTTTGGTTTTTCAATTTGTACTACTGTGGTATGTTTTTTTTTCCTTATAGGGATTAATCTAATTTTGGTTTAGAGTATGATGGTAATATAATTGCTTTTCAGTTTACTTTCAGAGACATATATGGTTTTGCCTCACAATTTTCCATGCACGGTAAGTTTTCAAAGCTTTGTACGTAAGATCAATTCATCTCATGTGTTGATTACTTTTACAACTTTTGCAGGCATTTTTATCAGTGCAACTCTTTATTGGTTTTCTCCAAACATAATTTTTTTTTTGCAGGTAGTGAAGCTGTTCCAAAATTATTCTTGGGGTTTTTTTTGGGGGGGGCTAGGGAAGTTGGGATTCTAAAGGAGAACCCCATATTCTAGGTCCTGATTAGTTTTCTTATGATACTTGTAGTTAGGTTCACAATATATCTGAAATTGGTTTCCCTTAGTTATATGTGGTTTCAGGTACTTCCTTCGATATCAGGTTCTCACAACCTGAATTCCTCTCTTTTTAGTTATTGGATGAAGAGTTCCTATAACAATCATTAAACGAAGACCTAATTTTAAAAATGTAGGTAATTTAGTCCAGCTATCTTATGCATAAATATTTTTTTGTAAGAGTAAGAAGCCCATTAAGAAATCGATCACGAAAACCATGATTTCGAATGATTAATGGTCAAAACAAATCAGTCCCAACAAATGGACATTAATTTGCAATTTTGAAATCCAAAAGCTGGGGAAAGCTTACAGTAGGACCCTGAATATGTTCTTTAGCTTTTGTGTTTTCAAATTTGGATCTCTAAGAGTGATTTGAAGAAAGCCAGATACAATTATACCATCATCTTTCTTTCTTTATTTGCATATCTCTAATCTGCAACTCATTATTATTTTATTTTTTAATTTTTGCAATTTGTTACAGATCTAATGCAAAATTTTGAGGGGTCTAATCTCGTAGAGGGGAGATCAAACTCTTACGCCACTGTGTTTATGCATGACTAGGGGTTTTAACAAGTGTACTTAATAGGAATAGGGAAAGTTTCTAATAAACACACTTGTGCAGAGTCCTACAATAGGATTCCTCCATATCCCTTAGTGAGGATTTTTAAGGGGTGATTGTATAAATGAATTAGATTATAAATATTGGTTCGAGTAAACCAAATCTCAAGGCTTTGGAAGGTGCTCGAAGGTTGTCAGAGCTTCTCTAGGGTGTGTATCGAAATTCCTAGACGCTTGAGACTAACCAATTTCGATTGTTTTAGGTCTAAATCGATATGTCCTAATTCCTTTGAATTAATGGTCTACGCTTAACCTAAATCAAGTTAATTCAATTAACTAATGTCAAGCAAGCAGTTGAAAACATAAAGACACGGGCAAATTTTTTAACCCTCTGGGAAACCTTTTTCAGGTGAAAAATGCACAGGTTGCTGTCGAATCACTCGACAGCTAAATAATCCACTATGAAAAAGAATTACAAGAGTTTGACTACTTACAGACTCGATAAATACATCCTGTGGTTACCTCTCTTCTAATCAAGCTCCTAGCAACCAATTCCTCGTTCTCGCAACGCCTCGCCTTGGATAACGCACCAAAGCTTCAAAGCTTGAATCGCTCAAGTTCTTCAATCCATAATTAGGGTTTCTTGATCAATGATGATTTTTTTTATCGAATTTATGATTTTATTTATTTAGCAAAACAATAATACTTGTGGAGGACATAAAGCATGACCACTAGTTTAGTGCCTAATAGTAGCTGTCCCAATTTTATCCAAGAAGTATGTTGCCCGAATCTGCCTTGGAAGCATAGACGCATTCCAAAATAGTTATGAATGTTGGGAACTACCAGTTTTGATTGTCCATCAGCTGTTCCATTGCCTTCTCTATAAGTGTACGTCATGATAATATGTAGCTCCCTTCTGAGCTGAATAATAAGCTTCCAAGTTGCACTGTACTTTGCAGGACATGTATGCTTGTACCTATACCAGTTTAACAAAAGTTTAGCATCCACCTCAATAATGAGAGGAAGCCAGCCTTGTCTTTTGTAGTGCATTGAACCATGAAGTAAAGCAAACATATCTGCAGAAGTATTTGTGCCATTACCAAGTGCTCTGCTATAACCAAGCTGAAGTTTACCAAGATTGTTTCGAATAATACCTCCTGCACCACTCAATCCTGAAGTAAGTGTTGAACCATTGTTGTTTAGTTTAAAGTGACCGATAGGCGGATGTATCCATCTAACGATAACTGGTTTTTTGATATGCACTGATTGCTTGATGAGTTGCAGAACCCAAAAAGAGAAAAGGTCACTGAAATTATAGCTGCGGGATATCTTGAGTTTGGGCATGCTCTCTTGTAGAGCTTTGGTAATTCTTTTCATAATGTCGATTGCTGAGAAGTGCCCTTCCTCATACCAAGCTATGCACTACGATTTCTAGATTTCCCATACAATGAAAGCAGGAAGTATACCTCTTATTATACCCATTTGAGTCCCCAAATCAACTGCCTGAAGCCATACGCCCTGTCGAGTCCACCAACTATCGTTTAAACCTTGACGGACGCCACAAGCATTAGAATAGTAAGCCCAAACCCTCGCATCAAAGTCGCCCTGAACAAGCAGATGGTTCAATGTTTTTGTTTCTCCCACTTCGCAACAGCAACACTTTGAAACAAAAGGAATTTGGTGCTGAATGAATGCATCAACGCTATAATTTTTTTTTCGAGCTTTCCAACTGAAGATCTGAATTTTTGTTGGAATGGTAGAATGCCAAATCCATTGCATTCGGCTTTGTTTGTCCTCCTCGCTGCGCCAAATTTCCCAAGCATATTTGACGGTGAAATCTCCTTTGTTGGACGGACTCCAAAGTGGAATGTCATCGTCGTCGTTGATGAAGATTTTATGTGAAAGTGTGTACTTCCAATGGAGTGATATTTCATGCTCAAGCCTTTCCCATTTCCAGGTATTATCATTCACAATGTCGTCTTTCACCAAGATATCTTGCGTATAGTCAATTTCCAGATTATGCGTTAAACTGCCAGTTCCGGTCCAGTCATCAAACCAAAAATTTTGTTACCCTTTCCGAGACACCAAGTCGTGTTAGCATCCACAGTTGGTAAGAAACCTTTAATCTATTTCCATAGGATTGATTCTCCACTTCTCAAATTGGAAGGTTTTCCATTAATGATGTATTTGTTCTTGAAGAAGGACGCCTATGTCGAGTTGTTGTGCCAAAAATTACAGCACTTCTTAAGCAAGAGGTTGACCTTGATGTCCGTGAGTCGCCGTATACCGAGTCCACCTTCATGTTTTGGACGTCATATAGCATCCCAAGCAACCCAATCTCTTGTTTTGTCTGTGAAAACTGCCCCAAAAAAAGTTTGCGAACATCGAGTCAATCTTACGAATCACTCCATTAGGAATTGAAATGCATGATAGGAAATGTATAGGCATTGAGTTTAGGACATGAGCAATCATCACCAATTTCCCTCCCTGTAATAGGAGCTTTCCTTACCACCCTTCTATTCGACGTTGGATTTTTGTGAGCAATTGTTCAAAGTGGATCAGCAGTACCCAACCATAGCTTATGGGAGCTCCCAAGTAGATCATTGAAAATGCTATATGTTGAAACCCACATGCACTATGAATAACCTATTTTCGTGCTACAGAGACATTATGGTGTACATACAAGCCGCTTTTAGCTTTGTTGATTAATTGGCCGGAGGAGTTTTCATATCTTCCGAGGAAGTGCATTAACCCTGAAATAGAACATCGACTTATGTTTAAGAAAACCAGGAAATTATCAGCATATAAGAGATGGGTGAAGGGTGAACAACCCCTGGCGGAATGGAATAGCCCAATTTCTCCCTCCTCAAAACATTTGGATAATCCTTTGGATAGGACTTCCTCTGCAATTATAAAAATTAATAGAGACAGAGGATATCCTTGCCGTAAGCCTCACAAAGATTTGAAATAGCCCTTGAAGACTCCCTATAGGACAACCGGGAACCATGGAGTTTCAGCACATTGCGCTATGAGTGAAACACATCTGCCTGAGAAACCAAATTTGTACAAGACCTATCGTAAGAACCCCCAATCCAGCCTATCGTGAGCCTTTGCCATGTCAATCTTGATCATGACATTTGTGCCTCTAACCTTTCTATGCAAATCCCCAACCATTTCCTGAGCTAAAGTTATTGTTTTACTGATGTCCTTCCCCTGAATGTAAGCTCCCTGATTGCCTGATATAAGTTTGTAGAGGAGTTTGCTTAATATATTTGCGATTATGGAAGAGAAAATTTTGTATACGACAGAGCACAAACTGATAGGTCTGTAGTCACCCAACGATGTCGGGGTGTCCACTTTAGGTATAAGTGTGAGCAACGAAAAAGTATAAGACCTTGAGAGTGGGGCACCACTGAAAAATTCTTTGACAGCACTATGCAGATAATCATTGATAATGCCCCAACATGAAGTAAAGAATACCGATGTGAAACCATCGTTGCCCGGAGCGCTGTCACTGGGGATCTTGAACACACTGGCTTATAATTCTTCCAATGTTGGGATGTATGTGAGACTGGCATTTTCGTCTGCAGTGATAACGTTAGGAATGCACTTAAGTAGGTTTGTATCCATAGTAGTGTTTGTGGCTTGCAGCACATCCCTGAAGTAACCCACCGCGGCATCATAAATGATATCCCCCTCAACTGTCTCAGTTCCATCAGGGAGAGTAAAGTCAGTTACAAAAGTTCTTTTTCGGTCAACTTGTGTAACAGTATGGAAGAATTTTGTGGTTGCATCACCTGCTGCAACCCACTTAATTCTTGATTGTTCTCTCCAAAATACCTCTTCGTTGTGTAACATGGCCGCATGTTCTCTTTGTACAGTGCTCAACTCGGTACCTATCTGTTCATCCCAACCGTTCTGTAGTATGTGATCCAGATGCACAATTCTATCCTGGAGAGCATGGATATTCTGAGTAACATTTCTGAAGACATTTGTATTCCAATCCTTGATTGCAACTTTCACTTTCTTAAGCTTATATGCAAAAGAAGATAAACAGTTTCCGAATACACTACTAGGCCAGTTATCTCTTACCAAGGGTGAGAAGTTAGCATGAGACGCCCACATCTTCAAGAAGTGAAAAGGTCTGGACCCTTGATAAAGATTATTGGTGAACGATAAAAGCAGAGGAGAGTGCTCAGAACATACTCTTTCTAAATGTGAGATTTTGTGACTGGGAAATGATGCCATAAAGCTTGAGTTTACCAACGTTCTATCCAATCTTGCCCATTGTCTAGAATTGGCTTGATGATTATTATACCATGTGTAGTAGCTTGATCCAGTAAATGAAGGTTCCATTAGGCCGGCTGACTGAATCATGTCTTTGAATTCCACCAAGGATCTATATGAGGAGTGCCTGCCCCCAAGCCTTTCCGAGTGATGCCTCACAGTATTGAAATCCCCTATAGTACACCATGGAGAAATCATTGTCATTAAAATTGTTTTGATGTCCTCCCAAAGTGTTCTTCGTTCAATAATATCACATTTGGCATAGACGATAGAAACAAAAGAGCTCCATTGATTATTATAACTCATTTTGCAATGTAACATTTGGTTAAAAGTATAAATACATTCAACTTCAAAGTCTTGTTTTCACAACACCCAAATTTTCCTCCCCATATGTTGGTTAGACATAAATGATGCACAATTTATTCTTTTACCTATGTTATTCCCTAGTGATGAATCTAGAAAAGGTTCAAGCAAAACCACAATTGAAATATGGTGTTTTTTGATGATTTTTTTAAAATGGCTTATTGTTTTGGCATTGCCAATACCCATACAATTCCAAACTAGTAATGGACCGAACATCATTGAAGTTACTTGAGATTGGAGACGAGAGCACCCTTGCTCCTTGTGACCATGCTGAGAGGGATTTTTTGTGGCTTTGATCTGCTCTTTTTGACCAGAGTCCAGTTTGGTGCATCGCCCTTTCCATAATACTCAATATCTGAGTGACATCCACTCCCAAATTTTGTTAGCACCACCTCAGAAATCTGTCAGGTGTCGGTGTGATCTGTTGCTTCAACACTTCTATTATTTGCCATTGCTTCGCTAATATTAACTGTTTCACTTGCTTCCTTTTGCCCCACTTTTTGGAGTACAGCTTTCCTTGCCTTCTGCCCCACGGTTGGAAGTGTTGTTGCTACTATTTGCACTGCCTGCTGCCCCATTGTAATCGATGCTTTTTGCCCCATTGTTAACGCCATTTTCTGCCCCATTAATCGTGATTCATTTTCTGCCATTGGCGCTTCCTTTTGCCCCAATGTTGTCGATATTTTCTACCCTACTGTCGCCGTTTTCTGCCCCACTGAACGTGACTCAGTTGCTGCTGCTGTGTGTCCCTTATCTAGTTTCAGATTTTCAGTTGTCCGAGGTTGGGTGACATTGTTGTGTGAATGGCTTGCTTTCCCCATTGTTAAGACTTTCCCTTGATTGATCTCCTCCCTTTTATCTGTTACCATAATAGGATGAAGTTTGGTGCAACTTGCCTTGTTGTGCCCTTGAAGAACACAATGTGTGCAGAACCTCGAAAATCTCTCTTACAAAACAGTTTGCTCTATAATGAACAATTTGTTGAAGGCAATTCCTACTTTAGTCGGAAGTTCCTTCATGAGATTCACCTTCACACATGCCCGAACCGTGCTAAGTCTACTCAGGCTGAGTATTGTTGTGTCCGTGATCAAATACTTCCCAACGAGGCCAGCCAATTCTTTGACTATCCCATTGTTTTGGAGATGAAGCATCAAACCAGGAAATTATATCCAAGCAAGAGCAAAAGGAGAGCCCTTTTTGGGGTTGAAATCGACTGTCCAACTAGCGAGCTTGTAGAAAAATCCTTTAATTTGCCTTGACTCTCGAAAGAGAGCTCTTGTGGCGTCTTTTTCCGACACTAGCATCACCATAATATGCTTAAAATCCAGCACTACCACTTTCGGTTCAGCCATGAGACCCCGGTGGGAGTTGATGGTGCTTTAAATCACATCTAATTTTGGTTTACCAGAAGGGAAACTCATAACAAGAGTTGTGTTGAAAGCTGCAGCAGCTTTGTTCAGATCTGAAGGTCAGAAGGAAATCACCGGCATACCATCTTTAAATGACATTCTTGTGTCCGGTTTAAACTCCTTAAGTACCGGTTTGGTAGTTTTCACAGTGGCTAAGCTTGCGAAGGTAGGTTTAAGCATTGCCAAATCACGTTGCGAAGATTGGGAACTCAAAAACTCAGGTTGAAAAGCAACATCAGCTGAAGAAAAGGGGATGGAAGTGGGGATGCTGATGCTATTGTTGGGATTAGGGAGAGAAGAGCTGGAAGGATTAGGGTGAGAAGAAGGTTTACATGTAGCCATTCTCCAAGAGATGACAAAAAGGTTTAAACTCAAAACTAGATGAGAGAAGAAGAGAAGATGAACAGTAAATTTAAGATGGACAGTAAATTCGAGGTATAAAATTGAAGATTAATTCCTAGGAGGGTTGAAAAAGTTGACAAACCCAGCGGGCGAAGCCGGCGGCTAGGGTTAGGGTTTCGAAGGCGAAGGATACGACTCTCATTTTTCTCCGACACTTTAAAAGTATCGATCAATGATGATTGATTCAAGATATGAGTATTTTAATTCTCTCTTGAATCTCTCAAGAGTAATCTCTCCTCACTCTAAAAAACAAGCCCTTGGAAAAATTGGTTTTCGAAGAAATGAATTTTGAAAAAACAAAAGTTGTCTTTTATTAGAAAACAAAAATCAAGGTCTTTGTTCGAATAGAAATAAATTTACTCGAATAGAAATTAGGCTGAGCCAATCTATTCGAATAACAAATAAATCTATTTGAATAAAAACCAGACTGAGGCATTTTATTCAAATACAATAAAATATATTCGAATAGAAATGTTCCCAGTTCTATTCGAATAGAAAAAATTCTATTTGAATAGAATTTATGTTATCTTAAAAAAGACATACTTTTTACCTGGGCTTGATATTTAGAAACAGGGAGTTAGAAACCCACTTACCTATTTAGTGTCAGTCCAACTGTAGTCTCTCCACGTGCACTCACTGACGTTGGATAACCACGAGATAGTGCTGACACCTACTCTAAACACTAAATGAAACAAACTCCAAAATAGATATTTCAATCTCCCCCTTTGGTTCATTTTGGGTCAAAATTATAACTAGGTAATAAACAAAAAAAATTGCAAACTCGATGGACTAACTCACTCACTGAACATCCATTCATAAAAGCATATCCTTTGAAATCTTTGCACAGTAAACAATGTACATCACGTAACCGTTCATATTTAAAATAAGGAATTCAGAGGACATAAAGTACTTACCTGACTTACCTGAAGAATCATCTCTCCCCCTTTTTGACACAGAAGAACAAAGAGTAAACAAATAAAAAGAAAGAGAAAAGTAAAATTAAATTATAAATGCCAAAATATATAACAGTTATGGAAGAGTAGATATCATGGAATATAATAATCATATAGCAAATGCTTGATAGAGTATCCATGCAAAAAAAAATGTTAATACATAGCAAAGCTAGATAGAGCATCTACATAGAATATACATGCAATAAAGAGAGAAAACTCAAAAATAGGCACGAAAAAGACAAAACACAAAACTATCACTCTAAAGTGCAAAAGATAAACCCAAAGTCTCATACGACCTAAGATCCCTCATTTGTATCTGCGGCGGGAGGACCACTCGACGAGCCTTGCACTATACTGCTCAATCCCTCCACAGAAGTCTGGAGCCAACCTATATCGTCCCTGAAGAGCTAAACCTGAGACTGTATCTGAGTGTCGAGGCTAACAAAATGAGTCTCCATCTAAGTGTTCAGGGTAAAAGACGAGTCTCCATCATAGTGTTTAGCCTACCAAAATGGGACTCCATATAGGTTTACATAGAAGCAAAATCATGCGGGACCAATCTAGAATGGGCAGCTATAGAAACATCAGGCATGGAAGTATCAACAGGCCTA
Organism: Kingdonia uniflora; assembly: GCA_014058105.1. Taxonomy (NCBI): domain Eukaryota; kingdom Viridiplantae; phylum Streptophyta; class Magnoliopsida; order Ranunculales; family Circaeasteraceae; genus Kingdonia; species Kingdonia uniflora. The sequence continues at coordinate 1,383,138 of JACGCM010000580.1, forward strand.
GATGCAGAGGGCCTAGCTGCTCGCCTACCTGCAGCAGGTGCAGCCTCAGTCTTCGAGTCCTCTGTACCTTCCTTAGACTCAGACTCCAACTCAGAAGGCACCATATGCTTTATGCTTTTTTTTTCCAATAACAAGAATTAATCACTTCGTTCCTCTCGTTCGCCTCCTCATCCGCACGGATAACATACCCCATCCTAATCAGAAGCTGAGAAATAAACCTGCTGCATGGCAAAGCCCGTGCCTGAAGATCTGGGTTAGACGTAAGAATTATCTCTTGCATAATAATATGCACCAAATCAACACTGTCCCCCTGATGGTACATATATACCAAATAAAGCATATTACCCACCATAACATTCATATTCCCTAGTTGGGGAATAATGTTCCTATGAGCAATCATATGAAAGAGGCATAATGCTTCGCTCTGATTCTTATGCCTGATATATGGGCCTTTTATCTTCCCTGTGATACGAAGCCCCTCCTCCATTTCCTTCTTGGAAGGAAACATACTATGAACTGGAGGCCACTCTGAAAGATCCTCATCTTCACATGCAGGCTCACCTAGACCAAAAGCGTATTGGATGTCATCCGACCCAATATGATACTCAAAACCATCAATGGAGACTTGGAAACTCCTGCCATCTCCTGTGACCTGCACATCGTGGAGAGAAGCATAAAAAAGTCGTACCAAACATGGATATCACGGCATCTGGAGATGAATAATCCCAGTCTAACCAAGTTCAGCGAATACATTAATAACCTTCGAGATAATGGGGTATTGTTGATACAACTCCTCCTCATCAAGTGATACTTCCTTCTGATAGTTTTGAAACTTAAAACCTGATCATGGGGTAGACCAATGGAGGGGGGGGGGGGGTTAGGATGCATACCATGATTCCCCCAGTCGTTGTCTCGTGAATGTGCACGAGATCCCCCAGTACCACTAGATCCTCCTTGTCCAGACGCTTGATGAGCAACATTACTAGGATGCGTCCTAGTTCCTCGCCTCGTCCGACCCTGCTTCGATATACTGCTCGGAGTGGGAACGGGGGACGCAGCCTCAGTGCATTTCTCCCAAGCCATAGCAACCAATTCCCAAAGAACTCACTTAACTTACAAGAAAATTACCACCACTTCCCCAAACCTAACCAACATGGTTAAGCAGGGGAACCCAATGAAACACACAACCAACTCTTCACCACTGCAAGCAAGTAATCACCAAACAAACAGCCCAAATTCCCGCAAGAAACCACAACACACTCCAATCTCCCAATTCTTCACAAAAATAGATGCAACTTCCACTTTCAAATCCAAACCCAAGTGACAATTCCAATTACCAAATAACAAATCCAACTCCAATTGATAGTTCCAATTCGAAATACCAACTCCAAATCCAAGTGACTGTTCTAATTCGAAACAACAAATCCAAATCCAAAGCACAAATTGACAAATTGAGCAATAAACTTGAAGGAGAGAGTGTACAACAAGCCTACCCAATTGAATGATGAGTCCAATCACAAAATTAAGGTAAAATCTACCGAGAGCAAACCACCAATTGGACCTCCAAGCTTCGAACCATGAAACCCCAAATTCAACTATGAAAATGAGGTAATCAAGCACAATAAAATTTGAGTATGGTATTCAAACTTAGTCTCTCCCTCTCTACTCTACACGAGAGACTAATTACAGGCTATATAAATATCAAATAGGAAATCATTTTATAGAAAAGCTAGTCGGAATAAGTATTTACTCAGAGTGTGTGTGTGCGCAGTCAACGTAAAACAGTACCATACATTCAACAGACCTAACAGCCAGAAATAAGATACTATAAGGAAAGTTGTTTCAACTTAGGCCTCTTTTGGTGGTCATTCGAAATCACTGAGAATTGACTTTCTGGCACTCTGTGTGAAATATGAATATGAATATAACACAAAAAACATATCATATTTTATCAAAAAAATGAAGCACTGTGAGCTGGAAGATCTCATGGAAAAGAAACCCATTTGTCACTAATGGTGTCAAGTTTATACTAAGTTAGATTCCCTATTTCCAATCTCCACTAATATTGACTAAGCCAAACTCAAGATCAAATAGATCTTTATATTGGTTATAATGTATGCACGGGTAGGCATATGACGGAGTAGATGTTTTTGTTGGCATTCTGAGACTCCAGTTACACTACTGCTCTATTTTTCTTAAAACCAAATTCACCTTCTATTGTCCTCTTTCTTATGAAGTACACACATAAACATACCTCTTCACATCCCCTTTATTGAATTTTGATTGAGATAATAAAAGTCATTTGGGGATTTATTGCATTCTTCTCGACATTTTCCCCCAAAAATCACACATAGTTTTCCATTTCCCTTTTTATTTTACTGAAAAGTCTCAAAACAATTGGGTAAAAAAAAGAGTTTTGGAAAAGAAATGAAAGGGCATATTTTAGGCTCAACGGGCTGCAAGTGGATAAAATTAAGGTTAGAAATAACAAAGGCCAAAAATGGGTAAAAAAAATGTCTATTATCATATCTTCGGTTAGACACAGTCACTTTTTTGCCTCGAATAAAAACAGGAAGGTTTCACCCAGTATAACTTAACTTTGATGGTACCATTTGACAATTGGGTTAGGAAACAAAATGAGATCATAAACAACAAGATTAAAAAGAATATTAAATGTCATAACACTCGAAGCTCGGAAATAAGGTCAGATCCTCACATAACATTAGCTACAAAGTCTCTACATGTATCCTAAAGTATAATATCAATGAGTGATTATCTATCTGAGCATGCGATAGTTTATTGTCGTGAAAGAAAAAAATTTAAGTAAACACTATATTGAACTGTCCTAACATGAAATTAGAAAACGTATCTGACTGAGCATATATCACCGTGATAATCTAACAAAAGAGTGTAAAGAGGAAGTAAGAGACATACCTAATCAATAGAGTAGACACCAATTGACCGTCTTAGAAGCTCAAACCTCATCGCATCTAACAGCTTGGTGAAACAATTGGCTAACTGACTCTCTGTAGGAGCATACTCAACACTGACTATCTTGCTCTCAACAAGATTACGGATGAAGTGGAAGCTAATGTTAATGTGCTTGGTTCTGGAATATTGTTCAGGATTCTTGGAGATATTGATCGCACTTGTATTATCACAAAAAACTGACATCGTTCCCTAGACTATTCCATAGTCATGCACCATCTATTTTATTCAGATCAATTGAGTGCAACAACTACCGCAGCAATATACTCTGCCTCTGCTATGGATTGAGAAATACAATTCTGCTTCTTGCTTTGCCAAGCCACAAGATTATTCCTAATATAATAACATCCACCCGAAGTACTCTTCCTATCATCTGTATTACCCGCCTAATCTGCATCGGAATACCCAATAACCTCGGAAGTTGTATCATGTGAGTACCATAAACCAAAATTAGAAGTCCCATATACATAACGAATAATATATTTAACAGCCTGTAAATGGGATTCTTTAAGATTACCTTGATACCGAGCACAAATACATACACTAAACATAATATCAGAACGAGTAGCAGTAAGATAAAGTAAACTACCTATCATACTTCTATACATCTTTTGTTCACCATCCTTACCTGTCGGGTCCTTACTTAACTTTGTAGTGGTACTCATGGGTGTCCTGGCATGCTTTACAGAAGAGAGACTAAACTTTTTCACAAGATCACTGGCATAAGTGGATTGAGAAGTAAACATTCATTTCCCCACTTGACGTATTTGGAGACCTAGAAAATAAGTTAGTTCCCCAACCATGCTCATCTCAAATTCACTTTTCATTAAAGCTGCAAAAGAAGTGGTTAGTAAACTCAAAGTAGAGCCAAACACAATATCATCTACATCTACTTATGTAACGAGCATCGCACCTTCCTTCCATTGGATAAATAGTTTTTTATCAACTCCCCCTCGAACAAAACCCTTAGCTAAGAGAAAATTGGAGAGCCATTCGTACCATGCTCGAGGAACTTGCTTTAAACCATAAAAAACCTTCTTCAAGTAGATCACGTGATCGGGATGATGAGGATCCTCAAACCCTTTTGGTTGGGCCACATACACTTTTTCCTCCCGTTCAGAAAAGTACTCTTCACATCCATCTAATACAACTTAAATTTTTTATTGCAAGCAAGAGCAAACAGTAGGAGAATAAACTCAAGCCTTGCAGTAGGAGCAAACGTTTCAGAAACATCAACCCCTTTTACTTGATTGTACCCTTGAGCGACCAATCTAGCTTTGTTTTAAATTACATTCCCAAGTTCGTCATATTTGTTCTTATAAACCCATTTAGTCCCAATGATATTTGTACTTGAAAGACGTGAAACTAAATCCCAAATATTTTGACGTCAAAACTGGCAAAGGTCATCTTGCATTGCATGTAGCCAATATTCGTCTAAAAGAGCTTCATTTACCATTGTTGGTTCGATCACAGAAACATAACAAACACAGTGCACCGTCTCATGGTGTTGGGTTATAGTTTGAACCCGAGAAGTAGTATCCCCGATAATATCAAAATTTGAGTAATCCTTACGAACTTGTTGCCATCCGGGTTGTGGTACACTTGGGGGGGGGGGGAGTAGGGCTCGATGCAAGAATATCACTAGTTTCTAGATTTTCCGTTGTACTATCATCTTCGCACACATCTGGAGGACCAATGGTGCAAGTATCATCCACAACCACATTACAAGACTCCATCATCACGTTGGTTCTCAAATTGTAGACTCGAAAAGCTCTACTTACTACAACAAATATGGTCTTTCGTGTCATGTAAATTACGTCATTTTTTTCAAAGATGACATTGAAAGTCGTAAGTTAAGGATTCTCAGAGTAATTTGGTTTACTTAGTTTGGCTTCAACGTCATTTATGTAAATAGTGACGCTTAAAACTGTATAACGTCATTATTGATAGTGACATTAAAAATAAATATAATTCACATCATTTTAAAAATGTCTTTATAGATAAACTTGTGGCAATTACGTCGTTATTTAAGGAATGACGTAGTTTGTGTTTAACAAACTTGCTCGCGAATAGATTTTAATTATGGAAATCTTCAAAAATTGTAAGGCAAAAAGGTCGAATGTGCGAGGAGATTCAAAAGGTTAGCATTGAACTCTGGATTGTTTAGGTTATGGGGGAAATCAGAAGCGCACAACTCAAACACTACAACCCAAATCGAGACTTAAATCAAATCTTCACGGATCGAAGAACGCAAGATGGAGACATTGTTTCCACGCAATGCTCTTTCGGATTTGGACATCTCCATTACCCAAAACCTATCAACAAGTTAGTATTCCCCTAATTGAATTATCTTCTGTCCCGATTTGTTATTGTTATGATTCATTTTCTCTCTATATTTTATTTTGATTTTAGGTTGGAATTTTGTGATTTATTGATAAAATGCGTGACCTCCGCATCAGACTAGGTATTAGTATGAGATGGTATGATACTTATTCGTTGATGATTGATGTTGTAGGCCATGCTTGGTGGTAATGCTTGTGGATGTAAAGGAATTGAAATCTGTACGAAACCTGGTTTGTGTTGGTATTGATCATAGTGCACGACAAGCACCCAAAGGAAATGATTTGGGTAACTTTCAATTTATTTTCTATAAAGAAAACCATAAAGTTCTATGTTCTCCCCACTTCCCGCAAAGTAAAGCTCCAAGTGCATTAATAAGATCTTGTGTAGGTAAACAGGTAAATCTTGTGTACATAAATAGTGTTTTTGGCAGTACTAAATCTTGTGTAAATTAATAGTGCATCATGCATCAATGATTTTGCCTTTAACTTTCAAAGTGCATCATGTTCAATGATTGTGCAGCTACTTGCTGCAAGATTTGTGGTGTTTAGATTTCTCTTAGATGCCAAAGAACTAAAATGGTCGTGACTTCCTGGTCATGCCGCCCCGGGATGGGTTACTTACTCAGTAACTTTAGCAGATGAATAACATCAAAGCACAACATATGGCTTGAATCCATTCTCATCTCAATGTAAGATATTTCAGACATTTTTTTTTATCGTTAATGAAGAATTGGTTACAACCTATGGTTTTTAATGGAAGGATGTTGATGGCCAGATGGCTTTACTAGATAAAAGAGGCTGGGGTACTTGAGTGAAGATATTGTCTCGTCCGCCCAGTTACAATTTCTACAAAGATGAATCCTCTGCATGAAGCATACACCGGATAATTCTTAGTCTGCCGCTAGTTTAGAGTGTGGGAAGTCTTCAGGAGTACAAAAATCCTTAGGTTCACTATAATTAACTTGTTTTTTTTTTTTTTTTTAAACTCAATCCAACTTTTATTAACAAACCCATTGCAACGTTACAAATGAAAAATATGTACTATACACAGCATAAATCGTTTTGTAACAATAACTAAACATATCAACGCCTACATTTTATTTTTGAAGATTTTATTTTTATTTCAATGTTGATGATATGTACATTTCCTTCTTACAAATTATGTCGGAACAAATAGATCTTGATTAAGTTGCAGATCTGACTCGGTAAACAGGAGCACGAAGGGACGACAAGTATGCAGCATCAGCTTTACCGATACCGCTGAAAAGATGGCCAAAGGGTGGCATTTCTATGTACCTTCCAGAACCAGGTTCAACCTTCAGCTCACCATTTTCCCATACAACTTTTTCCCCTACTATTGTCACTTTAACTTTTCCCTTTCCTTTCCTCCCTTCATACACATTTATGTCAGACCTTGAGTGGTGGGAACTTGAAAGTATTTCGAAGCTTGCGTTATGATTGAGTATGATTGTGTCAGCATCAGATCCTGCAAGTATTGCTTCTTTCCCCTCGGATATATATTGAACACACGAGCACATTCAGTGCTTGTTACTCGCACATAATCAGTAGCAGATATTTGGCCTGACTCCACCATCGTATCCCAAATAAAATGCATCCTTTCTTCAATACCATTAACGCCATTGGGAATTTTTCTGAAGTCGTCAATACCAAGAGCTTTTTGTGTTGAATTGAACGTACAGTGGTATGTTCCTACAAGCTTCAAAATTCCTGTTGAAAGGGCTACTTGAAGGGCTTTACCATGTCCTACTTTTTTTATTGGGGGACTCATGACATACTTTGCTGCAGTAGTGAAATCAGGGTCCCAAAGAGTAGAATCGTCAAGGACCAAACCAGAGACTACTGCTTCTCCAACAACCGCTTGACCAGATTTTTGAGCTTTAGCTATCTCTTCCATGGCATCAATGCTCATCACATGAACTACATACAAAGGTACATTTACAAAACTAGCCAAACGAATAGCCCTAGAAGTTGCCTCTCCTTCCAGCATAGGGGGCCTTGAGAGTCCATGTCCCTCTGGACCTGTAATACCAAGATCAAAAATCCTTTTCTGTCCTTCGGCAACCGCGTCTCCATTTTCAGCATGAACCATAGGCACAGCACCAAGGGTTTTACATTTTTTGAAGCCTTCTAGTGGAAGTTCGTCGTTGATCATAAAAGAGCCTTTGTAGGCAAGGAAAAACTTGATAGAGTTGATACCTTTTTCCTTCACCAAAATTTCCATGTCTCTTGAAACAACTTCATCCCATTTTGTAAATGCCATATGAAAACCATAATCCATGCATGCTATTCTTGCCTTTTTTTATATAAGATTCGCCTTTTTTTATATTAGCTTCAAAACCGGCAGATAGACTTCCATTAATTGGTAAAGCAAAGTCAATGTGCATCGTTGTTCCCCCAGCTAATGCAACAGCCTGACCGCTGAAGCTGTCATCAATAGTCTCAGACCCCATAAATTCCATCCCTAAGTGTGTATGGGGGTCGATACCTCCTGGCATGACATACTTTCCCGTAGCGTCAATAAAAATTACATCATCACCAACCTTGATCTTAGACTGCACCAATACAATGATGCCATCATCAACATAAACATCTGCGACTTCTTGATGGTGTGCATTAACAACAATTCCTCCTTTAATCAAAATCTTCGAAGTCGTCGGGGATCGACATCCCGCAGATTCTCCTTCGTAACAAAACTCTGGTGTTTGATTTGATTCGGAGATTTGAAATGAGAGAGCGCAGAGGAGAAGAAGGGAGATGAAGTGAAGTGTTTTGAATCTTTGCTCTGCCATTTTGTTTTTGTGCAAAGACTGGAGTGGGGATTCAAGTCAAGGGGAGACACTCAAAAACCAAATTCTCTCATTAATAACTGTGTTGCTAGCTATTTTTTGTGCAGGGAGGGAAGATCCGTGTAGGGGGATAGGTTAGAGAATCGAAGGGAAATTTTGTGAATTCCACAATAGTTGAGATATCTCCAAATGCAGCTGTGGTAAAAGAAGAATTTTTTGGGCCAGTTCTCTACGTTATGAAATTTCAGGTATTGGATTCATGAATGTGTGAGAACGATACTGTTTCTGCACCGTCAAAGTCATGAACTCTTCAATTAAAGAATTTAAGAACAATTTTGGCTGAATCTAAAAGAAGCCATTGAAATAAACAACTCTGTACCACAAGGATTGAGTAGTTCCATATGTACCACAAGGATTGAGTAGTCCCATATTTACAAGCAGACCTGATATTATCTTCAAATGGCTTGGGTGAGTATTAGAGATCAGTTACTTATTTCAGTTAATGAGTTTTTTTTTCCTTTCAACTAATAGATGTGAAGATTAACCATTCATTACATTTGTCTATGCTATATGATGATTTGTTGTGTTTCTGTTTATTAATCACCGTTCCATTCTAGAATTTTCTCATGCATGTTGAGTATAATGCAAGCCACATGGCAGTGAATGTAAACATTCCTACAAGTGGTGCTGAAATTGGCGGCGCCTTTGGTGGGGAAAAAGCTACTGGAGGTGGTTGTGAAGCAGGAAGTGACTCTTGGAAACAATATATGCGTCGCTCAGCATGGTAACTTTGATTTTACATTCCAATTCATTTCTTTAATTTGTAGTTTTTGTATAAAAAGTTGACTTTTTTACTTTCGTTATCTTAGATTCATATAATATAAACCTAAAAGGAATGCGATCTATATAGTTTTAGCAGATTAAACACTAGTCTTGAACTGACTTAAATCAAATCCTTTTTGGGGTAGTATAAGAAAATCCATGTGTTTTCTTCAAGTCTTATGAGTAATATCCAATATGGCTCTCTCAGAAAGATATGGACAAGAAATTTTCTAAATTACCGTACTTACAAGTTAGTTACAAGTTACAACTGGTGCATTTAATGGTGCTACTGAACTTTGCTCACTTGAAACCACCTTAACCCTGGTGCAAACTATTTGAAGTATTTAACCTATAGTAGCATAGATATAAATTACCTACATCTATAGATGTCCTTTTCATGTTCTTAGAGCATATACTTGGGATGTGGCCTATGATGCTCCTAATCTCACTATAAGCCTTACTTCTTTTCATTATTGTATAGTATTGCAAGCTGGAAAACCATTAATTTGTAAAGACCTTCATTCATTAAAACTAGCACAAAAATAAATAAATACTAGTGGCTAAGAAGAAAGTGAAAAGATGTAAAACGAGGTAACATACTTTATAGTATCAATAGGCGCATGCTCCCAGTTCCACACACCAATTTATTTGATCTTACCATAGCTCCTTTACTATCAAGATACTGCGACACATTGAGCAGTAAATTTCATTTTAAATGATAATTATAAAGTTTTTCCAAAAAGGCCGTAACCGTCGTGTATGGATCGCTTGACTTGTAGGCTCGTAGCATTATGTATGTAATAAAACATAAAACCAATATGTACCGTAAAACCAATATATATACTGGTGATATAGTTACATTGATATTTTGCACGACATCATTAAGCATCGACATTGGGCATATGTAAACCGTGCTTCAATCACAAATAAGTGCATCTTTGGGGCAATTTGAACCGTAAAGGGTCTATCTATATGTGTCTTGTTAAAAAAATTTATAATATATGATATTACTCTTGATATAATTATAAGTCTTTCTTGTTTAGTATTCTTTTCTTTTACAATTGCAAGCATCTTATTGTGTTACTCACATTTACAGAGCTAATGTTTAATTTGTATGCTTTAACAGGTTTATAAATTGATCCAGATTAGTAGAAATACACAAAGGCACTCAAATGCTCTAAGCATTCTGGCCGTAAAACATTTGAGACCCTTCTTTATAGTTGTTTTTTTTATTTTTTTGCATTGGTTAAGTTTACTAGGGATGTAGCTCTGTAATTCAAATAATGAAGTGATTAAGTTTGAACACATTGTATTGAATGAAAGTAATATGATTTAGCATTGTAGAGAGGAGGACAGGGCAGTGAATTGACAATATTAGATTTTTAATTTTAATTTTTCTTTTGTATTTTTTGAGGTATTAACGTCATTTTAAAATTATCATTGTTAATATATGAAAATGCTACCACGTCACTTCAAATATGACGTTAAAAGAGTTCAACTACGTCATTTTTTAATGACGTTATTTAGTGACGTCAATAGAATAAATTAGCCGGCCGGCCACCGAAATTGAGTATCAATAACGTCATTTTTAAGAGTTTAAATACGTCACTTAATTAATGATGTTAGTGCTTAGCTTTCCCCGTCACTTATTTAATGGCGTTGTTAGTCCCTACCTTTCCATGTCATCGCCTTCGATGTCATTTGTACAAATGGCATTAAATCCCTTTTACATCATTTTTTTAATGACGTAAAAACTTGTATTTGTTATAATGACTATTTGTTGAGTAGCCCAATAAAATACCTTCATCACTCCGAGAGTCAAATTTCTGAATGTTTTCCCGATCTCTAAAGATAAAACATTTACTCCCAAAAACCCAGAAGTAGTTGACATTCGGCTTCTTTCCAAACCACAGTTCATATGGCGTGTCTAGAGTAAGTGGACGTAGATACACTCTATTAATAGTATAGCACGCAGTATGAATGGCCTCCTCTCAAAAGTGTGCCGAAAGATCCTTGCTGTGAAGTAAAACTTGTCACATTTCTTGAAGAACTTTATTCTTCCTTTCTACAACCCCATTTTGTTGTAGAGTGATTGGAGCAGAGAATTCATGCTTAATCCCATTAGAAGTTCAATACTAAACCACCCCAGTATCCTTAAACTCACCTCCACGATCACCTCAAATTTTATCAATAGAGCAATCTTTCTTATTTTGGATTCAAAGTGATATATTGCGGAATTCTTCAAAAGTATTAGATTTCTATCTCAAAAGTGTTATCCATGTATAACAAGAGAAATCATCTACCATTACCAAAATATACCTTTTACCTCCCAAGGATGTCGTTCTCATAGGACCCATCAAGTCCATGTGTACTAGCTCGAGAATCTGAGTAGTAGCAATATTGTTGGACTTCTTGTAAGAGCTCTTTATTTGCTTGCCAATTTGACAATGACCGCACACTACATTGCTCAATCTTGCCAACTTCGGTACTCCCTGAATCAACTCTTTACTTACAATCTTGGACAAATCATTGAAGTTTATATGTCCCAACCTTTGATTTCATAAGTCTACATCACTCAGTTTCCCTTTATTACACAGTATAGCTTCTTGTTGAATAACATAACAGTTATCAGTGGTTCTAGTGGTGCATCACACGTTGTCCTTGAGAGTTTAAAGCATCACATCCACCTCTAGAAAATATAACAGTGTGATCTGTATCACATAGTTGACTGACACTAAGAAGATTTGCCTTCAGCTCCTCAACCAAGAGAATATTATCAATTACTAGAGTACCAAGTCCTTCGGCCTTTCCCTTTCCTACCACAGGAGATGCGCTCCCATCACCAAAAGTAATATCACCTCCCTGAATATTCTCTAGGTAACTCAGCTTGGACCCATCACCAGTCATATGACAGGAACACCCACTATCCATATACCATTGAACTAACTTGAACGCATTCAAAGCCATTAGTGCAACATTACACCATATCTGAGGTGCCAAATCCATCTTTTGGAGCTAAATGCTTCAAAAAAATTCTTTGACCTATAGTTTCCTGTGTAAACCATCTAGACAAATTCTCACTTTTCACATTATTAGTAATCACATTAGAATTATATATATATCCATTGACAGGGCGAGCATATGGTTGATAGGGTCCAACAAATCTACAGTAAGATGCAATATGTCCCTTTCGACCACATATATTACAGTAATAAATTTGAGAGTAAGAGACCCGTTTGGGGTGATTATGAGTAGTGGATATCATGTTTTGTTTGGGTACCGAAGTAGACGCAGTTGCTTTCACAAACTTTGTGATTTAAGGAGTCTTGGCATTAGGAAGAGGTTCCTCATATCCTAGACCCTTTTTGTCACTATCTGTCTTTCCCATACATAATATTTAATCAATGTTCTTGGCCCTATGACAGAACTTCTCAAGTTTTTGCTGAGATAGAACTATATCAAGCTTGGCCGAACGAAGTTCGTCCAAAGTTGATTTTATTTTCTCATTTGCATCATTAACTTCTTTTCTAGAAATACAACTTTGTCATGTAGGTCTTGTTTCTCATTCTCAAGAACCTTTATCTCGTGACTTGTACTCTCAATTTTTCCCTAAAGTTCGCACGTAAGTGTATTAACTTGGTATTTCAAGACTTTGTTAAGTTACTGAGTTTCATACACTTGGTAAAAGTCTGAGCATAAAGTCTTCAAGATACGGGTCTTTAAACTCCTCAAACTCATTTTGTTCTTGATTACTCTAATTTTTATCAAAATTTTCAAGTTCAAAAGCATCAAGTTATTATTGCCACAATTAAAAATCGCAGGATATGCACAATATGGTCTATTATCAACTACTTAGGGATTACTCTCAGTGTTATCATGTTCATCATCAATGTTATCCCAAGTAATACTAATATTCATAACTTTATGAGTTATTCCAAATTTCTTATTAAGACAGTTATGGGCATAGTGACCAAACTTGTGACATTTGTAACATTCAATTTGACCCGATCATGAGGTCTTGGTTTATAGTTCATAGACTGCCCTTGTTTTTGAAATTGATATTTTTTTAATATTTTTAAAAATTACTGATTAATAAGGGCAATTGATGAATCTATATCCGAACCTTCATCATCATGTGAGATATATGAGTGATCAACCTCTTTGAAACCCTTAGAAGAAGAGGAGTGAGATGAAGACTTAAAAGCAACACTCTTATTCTTCTCATGGTTTTTCATTCTCATCTCGAGTTCAAACGTTCACAATTATCCAGACAATGTATCGGGTTTCATTTTCTTAAGATCTTGTGCTTCTTCGATAGCATCACGTCTGGATCTAAAGCTCTTAGGAAGAGATCTTAGAACTTTGCCAACTATTTGAACATCGAAGTACGCTGCTCCTAATGCGGCACTAGTATTTTTAATATCACTTAGTCTCGCATAGAACTCGTCAAAGTCGTTTTCACTCATTCTGATATTCTCAAATTGCGAAGTAAGCATTTGAAGCTTACTTTCTTTAACTGTATCATCGCATTCATGAGTTTGAACTAGGATATCCCAAGCTTCTTTTAAAGTGGTACATGCAGAGATATGTCGAAACTCATTTTGACTCACAGCCAAAAAGATAGCATTGAGGCCTTTAGAATTATAACCAACAATATCCTTTTCTTCTTTTGACCATTGGTTCATAGGTTTAAGGACCTCAATAGCACTCCCTGGTGAACCTTACATCATAGTAGGGGGTATCCATCTATCCTCAATAGCAATCCATAAGTCTTTTCTAATTGATTGTAACTATGCAATTATTCGAACATTCCAGTATGGGTATTTTTTGCTATCAAAGAGTGAAGGGCAATTTATAAGACCTCCAAACTTCTCGAAACTCATTATTCTCAAGCGAACTATCTGGGATCCACGCTTTGGTTGTTAAACCCCAAAACGTGACCACTCTGATACTAATTGAAATTCCTAGATGCTTGAGACTAACACATTTCGATTGTTTTAGGTCTAAATCGATAGGTCCTAATTCCTTTGAATTAATGGTCTACGCTTATCCTAAATCAAGTTGATTCAATTAACTGAGTCAAGCAAGCAGTTGGAAACATAAAGACACTGACAAAGATTTTTAACCCTCTGGGAAACCATTCTCAGGAGAAAAACCCAATGGTCACCGTTGAATCACTCGACAACTAAACAATCTACTATAAAAAGGAATTACAAAAGTTTAACTACTTACAGACTCGATAAACACATCCCGTGGTTACCTCTCTTCTAATCAAGCTCCTAGCAGCCGATTCCTCATTCTCGCAACACCTTGCCTCGGATAACGCGCCAAAGCTTCAAAGGTTAAATCGCTCAAGTTCTTCAATCTATAATTAGGGTTTCTTGATCAATGATGATTGACTCAAGATATAAGTGTTTTAATTCTCTCTTGAATCTCTCAAGAGTAATCTCTCCTCACTCTAAAAAATAAGCCCTTGGAAAAATTAATTTTCTAAGAAGTAAATTTTAAAAAAATGAAAGTTATCTTTTATTAGAAAATAGAAATCACGGTCTCTGTTCGAATATAAATAAATGTATTCGAATAGAAATTAGGCTGAGCCAATCTATTCGAATAACAAATAAATCAATTCGAATAAAAATTAGACTGAGGCATTTTATTCTAATACAATAAAATCTATTCGAATAGAAATGTTCCCAGTTCTATTCAAATAGAAAAAATTATATTCGAATAGAATTTCTATTATCTTAAAAAAAACATACTTATTACCTGGGCTTGATATTTATAAACAAGGAGTTAGAAACCCACTTACCTGTTCAGTGCCAGTCCAGTTATAGTCACTCTATGTGCACTCACTGACGTCGGATAATGACAAAATAGTACTGATACCTACTCTAGACACTAAATGAAACAAACTCCAAAATGAATGTTTCATGTATGGGGGAAAATCTCTTATCTTCTTTATGGTAGTTCTCTTTCCCTATTTATAGAAGATAGGAAATGTTATATCACAATAAAGAGATCAAATTACAAGCGTATCCGTATTTGTAGATGTTTTGTACTCAAGTCGGTTCTGCCAGAGTTGTATGCTAGGTTGTCTGCTGGGTTGTATGCCTTCGACCTGGAGCTAGACTGGATTGAAGCATGGTCGAAGCTTTAGCGGTCTCGACGGTAGGCTTGTTAAAGATCTGGTAGATTTTTAAGTATGGTAGGCTTCGAGCTCCTCGGGAGTCTTCGAGTATTCGGTTCATTCTAGCACCGCCTGCGAGTAGGCTACTACATTCGCCCCCTCTCAGCTGGGGCCTCAAAAATTGTTGTAGAAGGTTTTTGTTGAGAAAAAAATGTTTGCATGGGAATTTGGAAGTTTAACCGGCATGAATGCACCATTTTTTGAGATCATGAATGGTTGATTATGCTGATTATGGTATCATTGATGATCTCTTATTCTCCTAAAAAAAATGAGGTTAAGGGCCTGTTTGGGTACTCTCTGAAACTGTGCTAGTTCGGTTCAGAATTGTTTTAGATGATAAAATCAGTGTTTGGTAACATGTGGGACCTAAGTTTTTAATTTTTACTTTGAACTAGTTTGTTCCAAAATTTGAGGAAAACTAGTTCTTTCGGGGAACAACTTCAACACATTTTAAAATGGTACGAGTTTAACTATTTTTTCAAAATCGCGAAAGTTTCCTCTCTTCTCCAACTTGTTTCGAAGCTTTTTTCTTTTCTCCAACTTTTCGAGTGAAGAGAAGACTCTCCAAAAAAACCAGGTATGCCACTTTTTCTGTCCTCGAGAATTAACTCTCTCTCTCTCTCTCTCTCTCTCTCTCTCTCTCTCTCTCTCTCTCTCATCTCAATATTGGGGTTTTGTTTCAGATCACACCCAGATCTTCTAAAGTTTTGATTTTGCTAAAAAAGTTACTAACTTTCTTTGTTTTAGTATAAAAAGTTGTTTATTTGACTTTTTATAGCTTTTATGTTTTCTTAACTGAAGAAGAATAGAGGAATTAATCTGGAAATTGGGAAGTTAGAGTTGATCATTGGGTACAAAAGTTTAGAGATACGTTTAGGCCATAAGGCATGAAAACCCCTGTCACTGGAATTAATAGCCTAAGTTGTTAAGGAAGAGTCAATCGAGGAGTTACACCAGTTACGCGGGGGGAATCCCAGTTAAGTAGTAAACCACAACTATTACTCTGAAGTATGTATAATAATAGAGAAGAAAACAAAGCAAATTTCTTCTTTTGTTCTTCTCTTGTTTCTTCAATGCCTTCCCTAACCATTTAGCATTACAGCCTTACAGGAATACTTTAAACAGGTAAAGCTACATCGTTGTTATTTTTCCACAATCATATGAGATCATGTACATGTCATTATAAAACTTTCCCATTGTTTGGCACTCGCAATATCATGAGGTGCAAGGCCTCAACGCTTTTATCTATCCTCGACATTTAAACTGAGAAGTTTACAAGAAAAAACAAACATTTAAACTTAGAATAGTCTTGTCCACGATTCCTTCCTTCACACAATAATCTTTCCTCACTAATAAATCGAACATTCAAAGATACAAGACAAAACAAAAAGAAGCAAGTGGATACATCAGTATAAAAGCATCGAACTCAGGTGACGAAAACAATTAGATTTTTGAGTTTTGTACCATCAGACTAAACTGATTATAACTTCTAATCCAACAGTCCGATCGCTGATCCGTTAGATTCCCAGGCTTTACATCGACGATGCCTACAACTTTCGTTCTTTGACATTTTGCATCAGACCAACAGCCTGATAACCATAATTAAATCTTTTTCAGTTTTAATTCATTTTCTTCCGTTTTGAGCCTCAAATACTAACAGACTCCTCTTATATTGCTTGTAGCTCTCTCATAATGTGCTCAAGGTCCCTTGATAGCTTAGAATTAGATGGATGAATTGCTTACTCTTTCTTTGATCTATACACTACACAGTGTCGCACATCTTCAAAGAAGGGAATGCGGTTGCTGATTTTATTGTTAACATGGCTATCTGTATTTCACCTTCTCTCTGCATCTGGGATGTCGCTCCTGATTTTATTGCCTCTGCTTTGTTTCATGATATGTACTAGTTTCCTTGTTTAAAAATTATTTGATGCACCCCCTTGGGAATTGTTAAAGGTCTCCCTCATTCCTCTTGGTCTGGGTCTTCTCTATTCAGCTTTGCAGTCCTTGTTTTTTATTAATAAATTTGTTCTTTTGCCTTGTCTACAACATTTTCTTCATTGATACAGCAACACAAACAACCAATTACATTTGACAACAGATAAATTATAAAGAAGTCCATATCTTCCCCATTATATAAAACGAGTCCATATCAGTTACAGCCAGGGTAATTCTTCCAGCACCACGAACCACCACCACCACTACCACCCTCTGCCTCCATCAGCAGCCATGCCAGGGCCCTCAATGCAATAGACCGTTTAGTCATGGTTGGATCATCCCCTACTAGAAACGGAACGTGTAAGGACCCGGATTTTCAACTAATTTTTTTTTCTTTATTTTTTTTTTTTACTCATCGTATTCCTATTCTTTGACTTCCGCATATATTCCTTTGCATCATTGTCATCGGCATATATTCCTTCATCCACTGTGCATCCATTATTCCTTTCGGCAGGTTTTGTTTATTAGATTCCTTTTTGGCGTTTCGGTGGTTTTAGGCGGTAGGGCGGCGTTGTGATTTATGTGAACCCCTAGTTGGGTTGTATTTGGTGGTAGTGTGGCTATTGTTAGTGTGGTGTAGAGGCCGTGATGGTTTTGGTAGTTGGCGTTTAGGTAATTTAGCTTATTTGTGCGGTGTATGTTCAGAGAGCGATTTCTATATCCGGAAAGGGTTTTCCGCTTCTTTCCTTCGCCTGAGTTATAGTGTTTTCGATTCCAAACATTTCTGACGTTTCCCATTTTTGTTCTGGAGTGGAGAAATAGGGATTAGCTACCCCTAATTTCTTAACACCTATCAGACCGTCGTAGGACTCCTTCCATCCATTTTATTCCTTCCGGTTAAGTTCTAGCCGTTAGATTCCTTTTCAGGGTTTTAGGAGTTCGGTGGCCGTTCAGTGGTAAAGGTGGTGTTAGACCTTGAGAACCCTTTGTGGTGGTTGTTCGGGTTGTTCCTGTCTTCTGAGGGTCTTGGAGTTGTGTGTGTGTGGTTCAGGAGGACCTCAGAGTAGATTTGCCAGATTGTCGTTCGAACGAGGTTCCTTGTCGTTCGAACAAATATTTGTGCTTTCTGATCATTTTCTGCGTCTTCTGGACGTTTTGGCCATTGGACAGAATTGTCGTTCGAACGAGATTTATTGTCGTTCGAACGAGTTGACTAACCTCCTGGAATTTGGCCCAAGACCTCTTAGTCGTTCGAACGACTTTCGAACTCGTTCGAACGACTTTCGTATATTCTTACTACTTAAGTCTTTCTTCCTCATTTCTTTTGGTTGATTTCCTGCTAGGCGCTGCTTAGGACGATTTGAGAGAGAGAGAGAGAGTTCTAGTAAGAGGATTCTTCACCTCCAATCATCCCCATCACCTCCATTCATCACCTCCTCATCTTCATCATCATCTTCTCCTCTCCCTAACCTAATCCCCTCACCTCAATACTCTTCACCCAATCCTTTCCCTCGCTCGCGGATCCTTGCCGAGCTTTGCCACGATCATCTCTCCTATCTTGGGTAAGTAATTTTAGATTTCCCTTCCGTCAATTTCGCTTGATTTGGGGTAGGCTAAATTTCTAGGGTTTGCGTTTTATTGTCGTATCCTTTAATTGTTTGGTTGTTTGTTGTTCTCTATTGTTGGCATTAGATTGTTCAGGCGTTCCATGGATTCCGGGTTAGGTTTCCGAGTTGGATTTTCTGCCAGACTTGGATTATTATCAGGCGAGTTTTATCTTCCTGAATAACTAGATTATTATCCTGATTTGTGAGTTATAGGAATGTATGCCTAGTATAATATATTATATTTGTGATTATGTTAGTATTGGGTTAATTGCTTATGTCACCTTTACGGGTTAACCTTTTAGCTTACCTTAGATGAGAGTATTTAAGGGTTTGATATGTTAGTAAAACCCACAATAATGTGAGTTTAGTTACTAGATAGAACTTGTAGGCTTTGATTAGCCAGAGGAGGTTATTCTCTATTGTCGTTGATGTGACGATGACTCCTAAGATTCCTCTTAGACCAATTTTATTGAGGGTGGCTTTCACGAATCATTTCTTCGTTGAGGTTGAGAGCAAAGGAATTTCTCAGTATGTTGCAACGCCTCAGCGTCGCTATATATAATCTATTGAGTGTAGTATTGTTGGTTAGCTATTAGGGTGCCCAGTTTGTTTTAGGGTACTGGTAACTTGGTTTGACCATTAGTAGAGACCTATGGATGGCACTTGGCTAGCCGCCTTTTCTCTGAGATAATATAGTTCTGAGACTATAGTTCTCACCTTTTAGTTTAGCACCTTGGTTGTTTGGGTTATTGGGTAGTCTTGGGGCGGCATAGCTTCAGCAAGACATGGTCTTCGATTCGGAGCTCGTCCTCTTTCCTGCTATTGTTTTGATTTGCCTTAGGACTAGTTCAGGTATACTCTGTGTTCCCAAGGCCTGGTCCTTTAGCACTGCCGTTGTGATTGGTGGTTGTTTGGAATGTTGGATTCCATGTGGGAGTGCGGTATCCCCTAGACTGTTAGTTGTTAATGGTGAGCTGACGGCTTGTCCGTGGTGGTTGGTTATGGATGTTGAACTTCTGATAGTTTACCTTAGGATTGGTTGCTTATCGTGTTGTGACACTTATTGTCCTTATGATTCTTAGAGCTGATAGAGGTTACCTGTAAGCCTTCCTTCCCTGGGATGAGGCTGTTAGGGATATGTTCCCTTCCGTTACCTAGGAGGTACGCGTGACAGCATGGCTCAGTGAGATCCGTGGCTGAGCCAGGTGGTTTATGAAGTTATACGTCACCCAAGATATTAGAATGCGGCTGAAACCTCTTGTTGAATCCGGTTCCTGTATATCCGTGATGGAAACTTATGTACATGATTAGGAGGATTGTGAGTTGTTCTATTATTGGGGATTGTTGACTGCTTGTTGGATACTTGTAGGTTACCCCATGAGTACTAGTCTGTGTTGACAGCTAGAGTACTGTTGTACTTGATGGAAATCATATTGCTTTGAGGAATCTTAGAGACTGATGTTGTTTAGATGTCGTGATGGTTAAGTTGTTGTTTCATCTAGGTTTAGATGGTGCAACTGAGTCACAGGAGGGCATCTGTGTTAGTTTTGGTTGTCACCCTCTCAGGCAGGTGGTTATCCTATTGTGTATTGGCTGTGTTAACAACAGCTGTGTTTTAGTCTTTGGGATTTTTTTCTCACATCCATAGATAATATTCTCTCCTTATCTTACTGCGATTGGATACATAAATAACTTCGTCTTGGCTAACCCTTGAAAGGTTCTAGGATTCCTTAATCGGGTTAAAATAGTGGGTGGGCGTGGGACTGACACTATTATACCTAATCACCCATTCAGGAGTGTGGGATGGTATGAGGCAGAGTCATCAGGTCTCCGCTTAGTCCTCGTTGAGGTTGAAATGCCTTGGAATAACAAAAGTATAGTTCGGATGTGGATTTGATAGATTGATGTAATATCCTCATAGTCTGGTCGAGCTAGTGCAGTACATCGTACCCTTGTATCCAACTATATCCGGTAAGGTAAATCCTTTTTCAGTGGTTGTCAACCCACTTTAGTCTTGGGGGATAGCCCTTTGGGTTCACATCGCTAAATCATTTTGCATCATGATCATCATCATCATCATCAAGCATATCATTGCATCTCTGCACATTCCCAATTCGTAGGTTCTTCTGATAGAAATCCTTAACCCTTTCTGCATTATGTTTTAATATAGAATCTTCTGCACTCGGGATAATTATGAGATTATCTCACTCCATCATATCATCATCATAAAATATCATTGCATTGAGATAATTATGAGATTATCCTAGTTCATCATATTCTTCTCCTCTTATCTCAATTCCTCTTCTCCTAATTGATTTACTGTGTAATTAGATTCTTCTTCTTTCTGCATTTCCTCTCCTCTCTGCATCTTTTCCTCTCTCTTCTGCATCTGGTTAAATTATTAGGTTAATTAGTTTGGTTGGTTATTGCACGCTTTAGGCTGGTATTTAGTTGTGGGCGATCTCGTTCAGCTTGTGATAGCTTCAGAATTGTGCGTGGTTGGGGTTTGGATAACCCGGTTGGTTTGTAGTTGGTTGAGGGTTGTTCACCCTTGTGTGTGACTGTATCTCTGAGGTAGATTGGTTGCGTGTGGCACTGAGAACCACGGTAGTGATTAGAGTGTAGTTAGTGGTCCTTGTGACTGGTGTATAGAGAAGCACTCCTTTGCTCGAGGTATATTTGTAGATAGAATTATTAGAGTTAGTATATATATACGTATACTTATTAGGCATTCTTATATATTATATATATATATATATATATTGTTAGATATTATCATATCATATTATCATTAATATTTATATCTATCTCATTGGTTAGTATAATCGTTTAGCTATTCTTGGGAGCTAGTGAGCTCGTTGTTTGCTCACTCTCACATCCCCCTTTCAGTGACAGGGTTGTTGCAGGTTTTGCTGAGGATTTTAGCTGTGTGGAGCCGGGTTGACTGTTGCAGATTCTGCTCTTGTAGTAGTATCTCTTGTGAGATCTTAGATCTTGGCGTTGTATATTATTTGGATTTTGTATCTATTACTCTTCAGTTTGAGATATGGTTATCTTAGTCTTCCGCTGTGTATCCGAGGTGTTGCATTATATTTCAGTTGATATATTGTATATCTTTTGCTTCCGCATTGTATTGTTATTTATTTACTCTGATGATTATTGTTATATGTGTATAGTCAAGCTATAATTTGTCTACGGCTTGACTAATTTATGGAGTAGAATCAGTGGATTCCCCGACCTGCACGGCTTTGGATCTAGTAATGGGTCAAGCTACCGATTACCGGATTTTGGGGCGTGAGAGAACGACTCCTCTTTCTCCCGTTCCAGGCTGGTCAACTCCTCCCTGTTGAGGTCAATAAGGTCGAGTAGTGGGGGCTTCATATCCCTTTGTCCAAAATATTGCCTAGTTAGTTCGATCACCTTGGCCTCTACAAGATTTTTAGTTTTCTCTAACTGGCTCTGATAGCAAGTTTTCATCTTACTTTACGAAGGCAAGAGTATTTTGGAGAAGGAGATTCACCGGAGTTAAGGAAATTCTGAATAAACTCGTAACTTTCATTTTATAGGAGAAACAGAGATCAATAATGATACCATAATAAACATAATCAACCATTTATGATCTCAAAAACTGACGCATTCATACCGTTTAAACCTCTAAATTTCCATGTAAACTTTTTTCTCAGAAAGAACCTTCTACAATAATTTTTGAGGCCCCACCAAAGAGGGAGCGAATGTAATAGTCTACTCACAGCCAGAGCTAGAATGAACTGGATACTCGAAGACTCCCAAAGAGCTCAAAGTCTACTGATGAACACGTAATTATGACATTTTTAATATACCCGAACATGTATTTTAGTCGATCATTATATTTAATTTTGGGTACTTATGCGTGTTTGTTTTATTGTAGCTAATAGTGATGGATATTTGAAACCAAGCTCTTATAGTCAAGTAATTCAAGTGTCTTCAACAATTCATAGCACAAAAAGTTAAAGACATAATATATTTGGTCTCAATATTGAAGATATATATACACAAATATTCTTAGAGAATAAGGTCAAAGAAGATATTACATCCAAGATTCTTGAAGATATTTTATATTAAAGATATATGCAAGAATTTCCATGAAGAAAGATCTCTACATCACTTAAGGGAATTATATGCAAGAATCTTAGGTGATTAGTTGTAATATTAAAAAAATTATTGTGAAAATAATTTTTAGAATTTAATGTATATTTTCTAGATTTGGGTTCCTTATCCTATAAAGGGAACCCTCCCCTATTGTAATTGGGCATCTCATATTAGAAGGTAATAATGAATTAAATTAATCTTCTTATTGTTCTTCTCTTTAGTTTAATTTTTGTCTATGTCTTCATTAGTTGTTAATGCGATAAAGTTCGAGATGAGCGGCTCATCTCCTAGCTAAGGCTAGTGATCGATTGTAAAACTGACGTCTTATAGACCCGCAAGCGTACGGGGTACCGTTAAGTATAAATGATAGTGGGGTCGTATCCCAAGAGACTTGTCGCGTAAATTATACTTCGAGCTACTAATTTTATCCAATAACAATGAGTTTTTTTTGTTGGTTTTCAAGTAAAGAAAATACAATGCAAGAAAGTATGAGTTGTATGAGTCAGAGTGAGAACCTAAGCTTAGATTCTAGGATTGGATTTCATATTCGAATAAACCTCGCAATCGTAAGAAAGTAGGCTTTTTACCGACGGGCCTAGCAAAAGAAAAATTGGGATAGGTTCCAATAGGATTTCCCCCCTTCAAAATCGAACGTGAAGGTTTCCTCTCATTCGGCTCAAGTAGTTACACCAAATAAAGACAAAGAAAGGGTTTCTCAAAAAACATTTTTATAAAATCCCAAAGGATCTACTCCTTAATCAAGTTTCCAGGGAGGACCAACCAAGATTGATTCTTTTTTTTTTATTGAATTACGACATAAATTAAACAAAATGTCAAATTCTTAAGTAGTCTATTTCCCTTTGAATAAGGTATTCCTTATCTTAATCTTAAAAGAATACCTTGGAATCCATAAGAGATTTACTTGCCTATGTATCGTTTCTTTCAATATTTGAGGTCCCTACTTTACCTCGACGGTTATGTCACTCCACCTGTTGTAACCGTGAGATAGCATATATGATTAAAGTAAATTATGAGTTCCTGTATCGCATATCCTTGGTCGAGCATATGCAATACATCAAAAGATAAAAGAGATTTGTGATTGGGAACTACCCATAAGCTACCTTATTCAACCATGTCCCGGTTGATAAGAACGGGTTATGTCTTCTTCTTCATGTTCCAAACCATCTTGTAATGGTCAAACAAGATGGTTTCCTTAGATTTTTTACTCCCTCGAATCCAAGCTATGGTCAAGCTAGGATCATAGGAAGAAGAATATGCATTAAAATGAAAGAAGAGAAAGTAACTACTCTAGCTATACTATGCCTATACAAAGGCTACATTGGGTAGAGCTTCATCTAGCCTTGGCTAAGAGGATTAGCTACTCATCCCTTTGATAATTATTGTATTACTTAGTTAAAGAAAATGTCACAAAAAAGAGAGAAATAAGAACTTTATTTCTTTGAACTTTGATTTACACTCTTCAAGCTATCCCTCATGGGTAGGATTCACCTTCTATTTATAGAGTATATGAGGGGTTACAAAACATCACCATTAATGTAAAATCTCCTAAACTATGCCTTCGACCATGCATAAATATTATAACTCATGAGAATAATCTCAACATTAAATTCTTTTTAATGGTCTTCTATGGGCCTTTGGTTGACAACTTAAAATGGGGATCATTGTTGGAGTGCATCACCCTTGTTCTTTGTTGAAAACTAGAACAATGTAATCATGTGTTCGATTTTTGTAAATACAAGCAAAAATACTATTATTATCACATTTATTTAATAAATGACTAGGTAGATATAAATATACGAGTTGTACACGTAAATATTACGTGTCTATCAGCTAAGATGAGGCATCTTCTTGGATAAGCAATAGTTGGTGTTAATTAGGTTATAATTAGTTTTTTTCTTAGTATTTTATGATTAATAAGTTAGTGCGTCATATCGAAGGCTTATCCATAACTTCGATTTGGTGTACGATAACTTTGGATACAAAACTAACTGTAAACTTGATTTAGAGATCTAAAAAATGGAAATACTATAGAACTCACTCAAGCCTAGCCACGGTTGAGTTGATAATTCTCGAAGATACTCTTCACCATCGATTAAAGCATAACCACTAAATGCTTGATCATAGATTTAATAGTTTATTTTACAACATTGTATGTGTCTTAACACTAACATATGATGGGTGGAGATATTAAGATCTATTTATATATCGATTAGTACTTTGATAGGTAGAGGCCAAGTCTGAATCTTAGCTCTCTGGCCAAGGATAAACCTTTCTGGCCTATCCTGAATATGTATAAACCTGAACCAGTTTAGTTTAATATGTTGTTTGGTAATTTTTACCAATTATCGTGGTTCTGGCTTATACGTTGTTTGGATAATTATATCGTAAACCAGTTATTATAAAAAAATTTAACTTTTTCTAATAAAATACTCAAATTAAATATAATAAAAACTTCAATGTATGTACTCAATTTTTTTTTTTAAAAAGCATCAATACATGCAAGTGATTCTAATATTGCTTATTGCATTATTATTCAAATTATTTTTATGAAAACCACATTTTTTTTATTTGCTTTCTTCACTTTGCTCGTCATTCCACATTGCATTTGCAATTGTTTATCTCAATTGAATTGTGCATTCATGTTGTGCTATTCGAGAAGTACCACCAGTTTCCTGTATTTGCACTTGATTCTCTTCACCTTCATCTTCGCTATCATCTTCTTCTATTTAACTAAATAGCGAATCATTTTTGTTCTTCCTTCTTATGTGGTTATGTATGATACAACATGCAATAACAATCTTCACTTGTGCTTCAAATGGATAAGGAGGAGTTATTCTCAATATATAGCAAAACGAGCTTTCAATATGCCAAAAATGCATTTTATAACATTTCTGGCCTACGAGTGTCGGTGATTGTACAACTCCTTTGCATTACTTGGATTATCGCCACCCTTAAATTCACTTAAATGATATCGAACACCACGAAATGGCTCAAGAAAACCTTTTATATTTGCAAAACCTGCATCGATAAGATAGTATTTCTATATATATATATATATATATATATATTAAATTATATTTAGTATTTATTCAAATTTAATTATAACATACTTTTACACTCGAAAGTTAATAACTAATACCTTCAGGGATTTGAAGTTTATCCTCCCTTGTTAAAGCTGACTGTAGTATACGTGAGTCTGAAGCTGAACCTTCCCAGCCCGCCAAAACATATTGAAATTGCAAATCGAATGAACATGCAGCTAAAACATTTTGTGAAATATTGCCTTTCCGATTGCGAAAAGCTCCCTAATCATCGGCGCTAATAAGTGCTGGGATGTGTGTTCCATCTATTACCCCCATGCAATCCTTATGAAAATTGCATAAAATTTAAGAGTAAGAAATTTAAAAAGAAAGTCAATTTTTAATAAAATTCTAACCTTAAAATATGGAAGAAAAAAAATCTTGGAACATTTAAGATCTCGTTCAGAGTATCAGGCTTTACAGGCTGTAAGAATTTTGGTGCAAGAGAAACAACAACATCTAAAACAGTGCTGAAGTGACGACTAATAGTTTCTCTGGAATGTTGATATCGTTTTTGAACAATTCTATTGCGTTCGTCATGACCAATTGCATATAAGAACATTGCTACTTGCTCATCAACATTAACTCCTCTCATATCTTGCAAAGAACCTTCAATTTTTAAAATACCACACAACTTTTGAAAGACATGTTTATTCATACGAAGGTTTTATACATCCGACCAGGATTACTGTTTACTAACTCGGAGATGTATTCTTTACCAGCTAATTTTGTACTGCGACATGGTTCCTTTGAAATATGATTCACGTAGTAATGAGAAGCTGCCACTGTAGCTGCAGTTGTAGCCAAGACAATAATATCTTCTTCATCAGAATCATAGTTGTAATGGCCAAATTCTGTAAGCTCGAAATGATTAGGGATTAGCTATCACACCAATGAACTTGTAACAATATTCTAATGGAAAGTAAGAAATGGAAACATGTATTTTTAGTGTGGAAAACCTCTGAATAGGTTAAAAACCACGACCACGTATGAAGTATTTTTGTAAAAGTCTACTTATTGCTTGAAACGGATATCTTTATTACAAGTGATCTCTAAATATAGAAATACTTTTGATCTCGTAAATAAGAAGTTTGTGTAATTTTTCTGGCCCCCATCTCTTCAAAAACTTTTCCTTTATATAGGCTTTTCCCGCAGTACTTCATCGTGCTGGAATATATTTTCCGAATAATGTGGTTAGTGGCAGTTGACTGGATAACTGACGAGTTCATGGGAGACAGGTGTCTTTGACTGGGTAATGTTTTTCCGATTTAGCTCGATTCATGTTCTTGAGTAGTTTGTGCGACTGGTTAAATTGTTGACTAAAGTGATAAAAATGCGTGAACCTAGGATGAAGGTAATTCGAGCTAGACGAGCTCGACTTTGTGTAAGATCGAGGGATAAGTCCCTACAACCGCCCCCTCACAACCGAAGTCACGAGTGGCTTTGGTTGAGAAAGAACATAATAAAAAGTTAAAATTTGAAATGGAATAATGATCGAACAGAGGGGTTTGACCAACCAAGTCATTCAGAGCGACACAGTCATCAGTGGGTTCAATTGCTCCAATGAGGAACGAGTAGACAAGATTACCTTACCTATTACCACAGGACTAGCCACTATCGACATCATTTTCTATGTCATCAATACCAAATCTCGCTATCTTGGGATTATGGGTCGCTGCTGGATACACAATATGGAAGCAATCGCTTCTACCTATCATCAAGCACTCCAATTTAAACACGACAATGGTATTTATGAGATCAGAGGTAGTCAGAAGCTCTCTTGAGCTTGTGAAAATACTGTCTCTTCCATCCTAGATACTTCAGACAGATTGGCCGCATAGTAATTTTAAAAAATTGATCACATTGATGATCAATCACCTGCAGAGAAGCCCACGGAATATGTCAACATTGATGAACCTAGCAGAGTTACATTCATCAGAACCAAGCTGGTTCAGCATAAGAAAGATGCTCTCATTTAGTTCTTTCAACTCAATCGGGACGTTTTTGCATGGTCTTTCGAAGAAATGCCCGGAGTCAATCTGGCCATGGCTTGCCACAAGTTAGCCATCAATATCAACGCCACAGTGGTCAAATAAAAATAACGACGACTTTTACCTCATCTTCGAGATGAAGTAAACACCGAGATCGAGAAATTGATCAAAGTGGGATTTATTCGAGAAGCCAAATATCTGGACTGAATATCCAACATTGTCGCTGTCCCAAAGAAGAACGAAAAAGTTTGAGTTTGCGTAAATTTTACAGATATGAACAAACATACTCCAAAGGATAGTTTCCCTCTTCCCAACATTCATCAGATCCTCGATTCCACAGTAGGCCATGATCACCTATCAATGATGGACGCTGCTTCAGGGTATAATCAAATTCCACTTCTGGAAGAAGATTAAGAGAAGACAACATTCATCACTGAAAGTGGCCTTTATTATTACAAAGTTATGCCCTTTGGGCTCAAGAATGTAGGAGCCACATATTAACGATTGACGACTGCTATGTTCAAAACACACCTACAGAAAATCGCTAAAGTCTCTTGTGGAAAAGCGTACAGGCAGATAATCACATCTCAGATCTCAACAAAATATTCACCATCCTTTGAACTTACAGAATGCATCTCAACCCTGATAAATGTCAATTTGGGGTACATTCTGGTCGCTTTTTAGGCTACCTTATCAGCAAGAAAGGGATTGAGGCCGATCCAGATCAAATTCGGGCTCTCCTTGACATGCCTTTTCCAAAGACACCAAAAGACGTTCAAAAACTCATCGGCAAGATTGCCGCAATCAACCTTTTTGTCTCTAAATCTTTAGACCGTTGTTGTTGGCTATTTCTATTACTCCGCAGATGTACCAAACGAGGAAAGGTTCAGCCAACTGCAGAAGTCATATGGACACCAGAATACGAAGCAGCTTTTCAGGATCTCAAAATTTATTTGGGGAGGTCTCCCATAATGAGCACCCTAGAAGGTAATGAGGAACTGATAATCTACCTAACAGTCACAAATACTTCTCTTAGCTCAGTTCTCATTCACTTGGAAGGGAAAATAGAGAAGCCAGTCTTCTTCATCAGCGAAACACTCACACCAGCAGAAATAAGGTACTCTAAAATTAATAAACTTTTTCTCACCCTTATTTACACTTCGCAGAAACTCAAGCACTACTTCCAAACACATTCAGTCAAAGTTTTAACGAACTACCCACTTCAGGAAGTTTTGTCCAAAAAAGAGAAGTCACGAAGAGTGCAATAGTGGTCAATCAGTTTGAGGGAACATGTTATCAAGTTCGAGCAGTGTCATTCCAAAAAAGGTCAGGCCGTTGCCAATTTTCTTGTGGATTTTTCAGTGGAGGATCCTGAGTGGGAGGTGCATGACCCAAACCTTACCAAAGACACACCAGAGAATCTAACCCTCAAGCCATTTAACGAACGAGATGATTGGATCACTACGTCAGGGTGGAGGCTTCTCACAGATGGATCAGCAGGACCTGCAGGGTCAAGGATCGAGATCATTTTGATTACCCCTTCTAATGACAAAATTGAGAAATTAATCCGCTTAGATTTTGAGGCCTCAAATAATGTTACCGAGTATGAAGCTCTCATTCACGGACTCGACCTCGCACTCGAGCTCGATATCCCTGAACTTTCAGTTTACATAGATTCATTACTCATCGTTCATCACTATTCCAAGCAATACAAGAAGAACGCGAAGATGATCGAATACGTAGATTTATTACTCATCCATTTCCATTGTTGACCTTTGGTTTTTTAATTCCAAAAGGGAGATTCTTATCTCCATCTAATGTAAATTCTAAACTTATCAATGAAAGTTTTTTTTTGGACAATGTCATTCTCTTCACGAACATTAGACCATATTCTACAAATTAAAGCATAGATAATACTAGCTTATAATCAATCTTATCCAAGTTAGATCAAGGATATCAATTAATTTAGCTTCTTTTACTATCTTTCTATGATTGTAGCAAGTGTAAAAACTTGTTTCATATCAAAGACTCTACCAAACAAGAGATAAGGCAAAGGTAATACTAGTCTTTATCTTTTTCAACTTGTTTGGATCATTTATACTAGCTGGATTAAGGATATCACTTGATTTGGCTGACTCTATTACATCTCTGTGATTGTAACAAGTGTAGAAACTTGTTTCATATCAAAGAATCTACCAAACAAGAGATAAGACAAAGGTAATACTAGTCTTCATCTTTTTTAACTTGTTTGGATCATTTACACTTGCTAGATTAAGGATATCACTTGGTTTGGCTGACTCTATTACATCTCTGCGATTATAACAAGTGTAAAAACTTGTTTCATATCAAAGACTTTACCAAACAAGAGATAAGGTAAATGTAATACTAGTCTTCATCTTTTTCAACTTGCTTAGATCATTTATACCGGCTGGATCAAGGATATCACTTGGTTTGGCTGACTCTATTGCATCTCTGCTATTGTAGCAAGTGTAAAAACTTGTTTCATATCAAAGACTGTACTAAACAAGAGATAAGGTAAAGGTAATACTAGTCTTCATCTTTTTCAACTTGTTTGGATCATTTACACCGGCTGGATCAAGGATATCACTTGGTTTGGCTGACTCTATTACATCTTTGCGATTGTAGCAAGTGTAGAAACTTGTTTCACATCAAATACTCTACTAGGCATAAGATAAAGCAAAGGTCATACTAGCTTTCATCTCTTTCAATATGTCTGCGACATTTCTATAGTTCAAATCAAGTTTCAACTTGGTTTAACTCAACCCATTTCTGTGATTAAAACGAATGTAAAAAAAATGTTTTATATCAAAGACCCTACCAGACACAAGATAAGGCAATGGTCATACTAGCTTTCATCTATTTTCAATGTGTCTGCGACAGATACTATTTATTTTCAGGTCAAATTCATATTACAAAGGATTCTTTTCTGCAGATGGAGTGTCAGCAGTGCTTCCCCCCATATCAAGAGTCGAGCTTTCAGTTTACAGGTCATAGTAGCTCCAATCAGTTCAGCAATTCGAGGGCCTAGCTGGGTCTCCATGACGCCCAGGCAGTTCCCTCAGTTTATCTTAGCTCCACTAATGCATCACTTATCCGACAGTATTTTGAACAAGGTATCTCATTCTGACTCAAGTCTTTTTACTTCCTCTACATAATATGCAACAATCCCCTTTATTAGGTCGAAGCGTGACGCATCAGGTACAACAAACAGGCTCTTAACCTTCTTTTTGTAGGAGAATAAGAGATCATCAATGATACCATAATCAACATAATCAACCATTCATGATCTCGAAAACTGGTGCATTCATACCGGTTAAACCTCCAAATTCCCATGCAAACATTTTTTCTCAGCAAAAACCTTCTAAAACAATTTTGAGGCCCCAGCAGAGAGGGGGCAAATGTAGTAGCCTACTCGCAGCCAGTACTAGAATGAACCGGATACTCGAAGACTCTCGAGGAGCTCGAACCCTACCGTACTTACAAATCTACCAGAACTTCAACAAGCCTACCGTCGAGGCCACTAAAGCTTTTACCATGCTTTAATCCAGTCTAGCTCCAGGTTAATGGCAGACAACTCAACAAACAACCTAGCAGACAACTCTGGCAGAGCCGACTTGAGTACAAAACATCTGTAAATACAGATACGCTTGTAATTTGATCTCTTTATTGTGATATCACCTTTCCTATCTTCTATAAATAGGGAAAGAGAACTACCATAAAGAAGTTGGGAGATTTTCCCCCATACACTCCCTAGAGAAGCTCTGACAACCTTCGAACACCTTCCAAAGCCTTGAGATTTGGTTTACTCGAACCAATATTTATAATCTTATTCATTTACACAATCAACCCTTAAAAATCCTCACTAAAGGATATGAAGGAATCCTACTCTAGGACTCTGCACAAATGTGTCTATTAGAAACTTTCCCTATTCCTATTAAGTACACTTGTTAAAACCCCTAGTCGTGCATAAACACAGTGGCGTAAGAGTTTTGTGAATCTTGAGGCTATTTGGAAGAAACTCCATTGCCCAGTTCCCTTTTATAAATTTTCTTGGGAACCCATATCAATGACGACCGTTAGACGCACGTGTCTTCCGCCTCTTAGTAACTTGTTTTGAATGGCTTGTAAGCTTTAAGATCGAGCACAACTCTGGCAATTGACCCGGCAGCGGCAGCAACCGAGATTATTAGACATGCTAGGCTAAGTGTTTGCAAGCAAATTCACTATGTGCTCCATCTTGGGATGCGCTTTTGGGCAATGTACATCTCGACGGGGAAATACACTGTGAGTGGCCAAAATCCAAGAGCACCAAGAAGCCCAACAACGTCGTTGAAGAATGGAAGAAGCATAGAGATAGCGGTGGTCACTACAACGAATGCCGATCGCCATGTGAGACGGAAGAGGTTGAAGTTGAGCGCTCGGAACCCGGGGAGATGGATATTTGAAACCAAACTATTAAAGTGAAGTAAAAGTGTCTCCAGTAGTTTATAGCACAAAAAGTCAAAGACACAATATATTTTGTCTCAAGATTGAAGAAATATATACACAAATATTCTTGGAGAAGAAGATCAAAGAATATATTGCATCTAATATCCTTGAAGATATTTTATATTGAAGATATATGCAAGAGTTTCCATGAAGAAATATCTCTACATCACTTAAGGAAATTATGTGAATGAATATTAGGTAATTGGTTGTAATATTAGAAGATATTATTGTAGAAATATTCTTTAGAATTTAATGTATAGTTTCTAAATTTGGGTTCCTTCTCCTATAAAATGAACCCTCCCCCCATTGTAATTGGGCATCTCATATTGAAGCAAGTTTAGAAGAAATAAAGTTTTAGTTTTATTTAATTTTCATCTCTCTTTTTTATTTTATTTTGTAAATAATTAGTTGTTAATGCGATGAAGTCCGAGATGAGCGGCTAATCTCCTAGCTAAGGCTAGGATGAGTTCTCTTTATGGATGAGCAATAATTGATATTAATTATGTTTTTATTAGTTTTCTCTTAGTTTTACGATTGATAAGTTAGTGCATCTTATTGAAGGCTTGACCATAGCTTCGGCTTGGTGTACGATAACTATGGATACAAACAAATGCTACTAACCATAGACTTGATTTAGAGATCTAGAAAGAAGAAACACTAGAAGACTCACTCGAGCCTAGCCATGGTTGAGTTGATAATTCTCTAAGATGCTCTTCACCATCACTTAAAAGCATAACCACTAAATGCTTGATCATAGATTTAGTGGTTTATTTTACAACATCGTATATGTCTTAATGCAAACATATGATGGGTGGGGATATTATGATCTAGTTGTATATCGATTAGTGCTTTAAAAGGTAGAGGCCAAGTTCGAACCTTAGCTCTCTTTCTCATTAAGTTTTATATTTAGTTTTTATTTGCTTCTTCTTAGATTTATCTTTTATAAAACCGTAATTCGGCCTAGAAAGTATTTGTTTTCCCAAACCTCCATGTGGATTCGATCCCACTCATCCGTACTATAATTCGACAACCGTACTTTAAACGAGTATTTTACTAGAGGCACTAAAAACCTCTCATCAACCACCTTCGTAAACATATCGGCCGGATTCACATTAGTGTGAATCCTCACAAGCTTCAACACACCGTCCTCAAGGTGCGAGCGAATATAGTGATATCGAATGTCAATGTACTTGGTCCTAGAGTAAAAAGCAAAATTCTTTGCTAAGTGTTTAGCGTTTTGACTATCACTATACATCTTAAGAGAGTATTGTTCTCTACGAAGCTCTTTCATCAACCCTTTGAGCCAAACCATATCCTTACACGCTTCTGTAGCTGCAACATATTCTGCCTCCGTCGCAGACAAAGCTACAATCTTTTGTAGCCTAGAAACCCATGTAACTGTACTGCTTTCAAATGTAAAAACGAAACCACTAGTGTTCTCCTGCATATTAATGTCACCCGCCATATCAGAATCAACAAACCCTGTAAGCATATCTGAGAACCCCCATAACATAATGTCATATCTTGAGTCACCTTTAGATACCTCAGTATCTATTTTACAAATCTCTAATGCTCCTTGTCTAAATTGTTCATATACCTACTAACAACTCCCACTACTTGGGCAATATCTGGTCTTGTACAAATCATAGCATATATTAGGCTACCAACCACGGATTGATAAGGAACCTTTTGCATCTAATCACAATCCCTCTTCGTCTTTGGACAACAATCCTATATTAATTTGAATTAACCTCCTAATGGTGTACTAACTACTTTAGAACCATTCATATTTAACCGCTTCAGTACTTTGCCGATGTACTCAGCTTGAGATAACTTTAATTCTTGCCGTTTTCTGTCCCTTGTAATACGCATACCAAGAACTTGTTTCATCGTACCCAAGTCCTTTATAGAAAATTCCTAGGATAACAGTTTCTTCAACTTAACTATCTCTCCCATGTTGGCACTTGCTACCAACATATCATCTGCATACAGAAGTAGAATAATATACGAGTTCCCCGTATTCTTAATAAAATAATAGTGATCCGCATTGCTCTTCGAATAGCCATTTCTAGACATGCACTGTCCGAACTTTAAATACCACTGTCTCGGCGCTTGTTTTAAACCTTATAAGCTCTTCTTGAGCCTATACACATGATCTTCTTTCCCTTTAACCAAATACCCTTCTGTCTGCTTTATATAAATTTCTTCATCAAGGTTACCGTGAAGAAATACGGTCTTAACATCATGTTGTTTAAGATGCAAATCTTCAACAGTAACTATATTCATCACAACCTAAATAGTAGACATCTTCACAACATGAGTAAAAATCTTATCGAAATCAATGCCTTCTTCCCTTGAACCGTCAGATTCCTGCTTTAGTCTATATACCCACTTATTGTGCAATGCTTTCTTCCCTTTCGGTAACCAAACTAAATCCCAAGTTTGATTAACTGATAATGACTACATCTCATCATCTATAGCAAACTCCCACTTAATCTTGGCTTCCACATCTAAAGCCTCCTTATAACTTTCAAGTTTAGTACCATCTGTAAGTAACATGTGATTTGAGGAGTTAACGTAGCTTGCCAGAATTCTTGCAACACTCGACTCCTTTCGAAGTGCTATTAGAATGTCTATATCATTAGGTTCCTCATTTTGATCCGGTGCATCGGACTCAATAGCAACTTCTACATCATCCTCTCGAGAGGGTTTGTCATTTTCAATGTCGGCACTTTCCGCTACTTCACCTCGAATCCTTTCCACAGGTACTTTGAAGTCTTTATATGAGACTTCCTCATTAAATATAACATTACGGCTCTGGATAACTTTCCGATTCTTTACATCCCAAAATCGGTACCCAAACTCATCACCGTCGTATCCAATAAAAATGTACTTCATCGACTTTGCATCTAGTTTTGTCCTTGTATCTGAATTATCAACCACATATGAGGTACAAACGAAAATACGCAAGTGATTAAGGTTTACCTCTTTATTGATTCATGCTTCTTCAGGAAGTCCAAAATCCAAAGTCGTTGAAGGCCATCTATTAATCAAGTACGCCACCATACTAACCGCATCTGCCCAAAAACACTTTGGCAATCTAGCGTTAAGTCTCATAGTCATTGCTCTTTCATTTATTGTTCGGTTGATACGTTATGCAACACCATTTTGTTGTGGTGTTCCGGGAATAGTCTTCTGTCTCCTAATCCCATTTGATGTGCAAAAGTCTTTAAACTCGCCACTATAGTATTCACCCCCATTATCCGACCAAAAATACTTCAGTTTCAAACCAGTTTCATTTTCAACTAGAGCCCTCCACCTCTTGAATTTATCAAGCACATCTTACTAGTTCTTCACGAAGTAGACCCAAAGTTTATGAGTAGCATCATCGATAAAAGTAACGTAATAATGGGAACCACCAAGTAAAGACACCTTGGTTGGCCCCCAAACATCCATGTGTACGAGATCCAGTTTTCCAGTTTTCCTTGATCTTCCACATAATTTGAATCTGACCTTCTTCTGCTTCGCAAGAATACAGTCTTTACAAAACTTGAGATCAACCTCTGCAAGACCATCAAGCTTTCCCTTTGTTACCATTATCTGCATCCACTTTTCACTCATGTGACCGAGCCATTTGTACCACGTACTTGTATCAATCCCCTGAGTAGCCACACAAATAGTAGAAATTATGTTTTGCATTGTATACAATGTTCCTTGTTGTAAGCCTCGAGTTACCAATATAGCTCCCTTTGTAACCTTCCAGAAGGATACACCAAAGGTACTCACATATCTGGCATCATCCACTAATTTGCTAACCGATATCAGGTTACGCCCTAATTTTGGTACAAGTTGATCATTTTGTAAAACCAATGTTCCCCCTGAAGGCAACAACAACTTAGCGTTTCCCTTTCCAGTAATATTACATGCACTTTTATCTGTAAGAAAGACCGTACCGAAGTTGCCTTTAATAATATTAGAAAAAAAAACCTACGTTCACAGTAGCATGGAAGGAAGCATCTGAATCAACAATCTAAGATTCGATAACATCGTTATGCGATAGTAGTAGAGCTTCGTCAAAACTAACCTCCTCAGTAAGGTTCATTGTATCTTTCTCTTCATCGTTAATCTTTTTTGAAGATGAAGAGTTACAATCTCGCCTGAAGTGATCCTTCTTTCCACAAGTCCAACACGCACCGGGTGGCTCAAACTTTCCTCTTGACTGTGATCGACCCTTCCAAATTTCGACCCTTTTCTGTAAGACTCCCTCTTTCCTCGACGTTCAACATACTGCCATTAGAACTCGAAGAGGGTTTAGATGTTTTACGCCTATTATCTTCACTCAAAATCAACAAGGCTATAGTGTCAAATTTGATGTCTTCCTTCGCCGATGAGTTACTCACAGCTGTAATGAACCCTTCCCAGCTCTCAGGCATCTGCCCAAATAGATCACACTCTCTCACTTCCTCGGTAAAAATAATTTTAACGGATTCCAGTGTAGCATGTATGGTATTAAACTCACTTATATGAGCTTGCACACTACTATTATCCTTCATCTTCAAAGTAAACAAGCACCGTAAAAGGTGTAAATTGTTTTCCCCCGACGGTTCCGAGTACATAGCGTACAAACTCTCCATCAAACCCTTTATTGTCGTAACTTTGGAGATCATGTGTAGAATCTGAGATGACAGCGTTAACCTAACAGTTTCAAATGCTTTACAATCTAATCGCGCCCACTTAGTAGCATCGTATTCTACTGGTATCATCTCAACTCCACATAGTGGTAGATCAAGATCCTTTTGATAGAGGGAATCTTCTATCTGTATCTTCCACACTCTAAAGATTAATCTATTAAACTTCGTGATCTTCAACTTCTCCTGATCGGCCATCGCTCTACACCACACAAGCCTTAAAACTTACTTTGGCACCAATTGATGAGAATCGAGGTAGCTACTCTATCTTCCCTAAAAATAACGATACACAGAAATTGCAAACTCAAGTAGTAAATTAACAATAACAATATAAAGGACACGAAGATTTTCTCGGATGAGGGAAGTGGAAAACCTTTGCAGATAAAAAACTACTCCCCACGAATAATTCACTATGATATCAAATAGGTTACAATGATCTCTCAAGCTTCTCAAGCTTTAATGGAGTCTCTTTAAACCCTAGCCTCTCTAAGATTAAACTAACAAAAAATAGGTTAACATAATAGCCTAAGTCCCCTTTATATAGTAGAGAACTTAAAATACAAGTAAAACAGATCTTGAGGCAAACTTACGTCTCAAACCTAACATCTAAAGCAAACCTACGCCAAGCTCGTTCGAATGACTCCAAGCTCGCTGATCAATTATAAACTGATGTCTCAAAAGACCCGCAAGCGCACGGTGTACCATTAAGTACAAGGGTAAGTGGGGTCGTATCCCAAGAGACTTGTGGTGATTATTATACATCGAGCTACTAGTTTTATCCAATAACAATGAGTTTGAGTAGATTTCAAACTAAAAAGAAGAAATAAACAAATGCTAGAAAATATGAGTTGTATGAGTTAGAGTGAGAACCAAGGCTTAGATTCTACTCCACCCTTTGAACCCGTGAGATAACATAAATAATTAGAGTTAATTACGAGTTCCCGTATCGCATATCCTTGGTCGGGCATATGTAATTCATCAAAAGATAAAAGAGATTTATGATTAGGAACTACCCATAAACCACCTTATTCAACTATGGTCCGGTTGATAAGAGCGGATTATGTCCTCCTCTCCATGTTCCAAACCATCTTGTAATGGTCAAGCAAGATAGTTTCCTTAGATTTTTTACTCCCTCGAATCTAAGCTATGGTCAAGCTAGGATCTTAAGAAAAAGAAATATGCATTAAAACGAAAGAAGAGAAAGTAACTACTCTAGTTATACAATGTTATTCTATACTAAGGCTACATTGGGTGGAGCTTCTTCTAGCCTTGGCTAAGAAGATTAGCTACTCATCCCTTTGATCATTGCCATATTAGTTGTTTAAAGGAAATGACAAGAAAAAGAGAAAAATAATAATCTTTATTGTAATGAACGTTTATTTACACTCTCTAAGATGATCTCTCATGGGTGGGATTCCCCTCCTATTTAAAGAGTATAGGAAGGATTATAAAATATCTCCATTAATATAAAATCCCATAAACAATGTCTCAAATCATGCATAGATATTACAACTCATGAGAATAATATCTACTTTTAATTCTCTTCAATCGGCTTCCATGGGCCTTTGGTTGACAACATCAAATGAGAATCATTGTTAGAGTGTATTACCCTTGTTCTTCGTTAAAAATTGGAAAATTGTATGACTTGTTTATCATGTGACCAATTTCTATAAATACAAACAAAAGTACTATTAGTGTCATATTTATTTAATAAATGGCTAGATAAATATAAATTTAGGAGTTGTACACGTAAATATTACGTATCTATCAAATACCCCTGAACTTATATTTTGCTAGTCCTCGAGCAAAAGTAAACAAAAACCATTTTCGCATGTCACGCGGTTGCTTTTAACTTATGCAACTAGCCGTTAAACCCCCAAGTTTCCATGGTGGACGAGTGTTATCCCGTGAGGGTTTATAGTATTATACCCACAAAAATCGAAAATAACATTTTGGAAATTCTAGATTATATAGAACTTATTTACAGTCAACTTATCCTTATTTTGTTGTGACAAAAAAAAATATTACGAAAAAAAATTCCTTAAAACTCAATATTTCCCAAGTGTGCTATAAAATATCATTTTAAAAATCAAAAATTTGACATACTACCTCATGCTTAAAGAAAGATTCAAATATTTTCCTTAGCTATATCTCAATATAGTAAAGATAGTGTTATAACACAATACATTGTATAGAGTAGCCGAGTTAGTGTTTGATAGTATAGTATTTATTGGAATAAATTGATTGGTTAGTTCGACAAGTGCCTTATTCAATTTGTCTTCCTGGCATTCTTTTAATTTTTATAAGCCATTTTTTCTTTTCATACATGGTTTCTAAGTGAAGCTTCCATAACAAGGAGTTTCGGCCGACAATCCCCCCCAATTGGCTAAGGTTGCTAGGGTTTGGAGCCCCTTCTCGACCTAGACCCAGGATTCTCATAAGTAACACTTTTCTTGAGCCCTTTACATGGTTTATTGTCATACTCGAGATTGGTAATAATTTTTCCTCTTTAAGTTCTTAATCATGCGAGTATGCCTTGCAGCATAAAAAATTTAGAGCAAGTTTGGCTTTTCAATTATACTTTTAGGAATGAATTTATTCTTAGGCAGTTGTCTCCATTAGAGTGAATTATTCCTAATATAAATGCTAAAATTTCCATATTCTGGTTAAAAACTCTGGTAAAGGTATTGGTAGTATAACTATAGTGAAGTGCAAGTTTTAAAAATATACCAAGAAAAATTTGAATTTTTCAGTAATCACAAGGTAGTACATCGAGTTTAAGAACATGATAAAGAAATACTCTAGTGTATACTTGAAAAAATATCAAAAAAAAATTGGTTTTCCAATCAACATATTATTTTGCCTAAATAAAATTAGTCCAAGTGCTAGAAATTTGCCAAAAAGTCATTATTTTACTTTTCATCAAAAAGTATATAAATAATAGTTTTTCAACCGCCAAACATAAATAAAACATTGTCCACAATGTTTGAGAACAAAATTTAATACATGAAATTAGAAATAAAAACTTGAACTTCTCACCTGAATGTGTCTTGGGTTGCCTCCCAAGAAGCACTAAGTTTTTCCGCCTTTTGCCAAGCGAATGTACCCCCAAACTTGAATGTCATTATATAAGTCTAAAGGGGTACAAAGTACAATAATTGATGAACTATCCAGGCTGTAAGTTCTCCTTAAATAGCCGAGGAACTCTAAAATTGTATTTATCATGGAAGAACCAGATAATAGAAAAATAGTGGTTCTCCTTATTTGCACTTAATTGGGCCGATGTAATCATGATACATAAAAAGAATTCAGAGTCCAATCCTCCAGGATAAAGATTTTCCTTATTTAATTTAAGGGGAATCTCACTTTGAGATATTTACAAGGTATAACCCCATACACCAAAAATATATTTTTATATCCATCATTCTCCAAAAATTGGCTTAAACCATTAAAGTGATGTCGATCGGGTGGTTGTGGGTCGGCTCAAGTTTGAATGACTCAGTTGCAGGTGATAATTCTTGCACTATTTTAAGAATTACGGGGTCGTCCCAGTATTTGAAATAATTTAAAAATTGGTCAATAGAGTAGATACAACTAGAGTTATCGCACAACAAATCCTTAAATTCATTATTCCTGTTTGCTCCCAAGTATCTTGAGATCAAAGAAGATGATAAAAAACAAAACAAAACAAAAATTGGCTTAAAAATAACAACTCAAAAAAATAAAGCGCATTCCCAAGTCCCTGCAAGCGAGGCCAAAAACTTAATCTATTATAAACTGATGTCTTAAAAGACTCGCAAGTGTGCAGTGTACCGTTAAGTACAAGGGTAAGCGAGGTCATACCCCAAGTGACTTGTGGTGTAAATTATACCTCGAGCTACTAGTTTTATCTAATAACAATAAGCTTGAGTAGGTTTCAAACAAAAAAGAAGATATAAACAAATGTTAGAAAATATGAATTGTATGAGTCGGAGTGGGAACGAAGGCTTAGATTTCACTCCACCCTTTGTACCCGTGAGATTGCATAAATAATTAGAGTAAATTACGAGTTCCCGTATCGCATATCCTTGGTCGGGCATATGTAATACATCAAAAAATAAAAAAGAATGATGATTAGAAACTACCCATAAACTACCTTATTCAGCCATTGTCCGGTTGATAAGAGCGGGTTATGTTCTCTTCTCCATGTTCCAAACAATCTTGTAATGGTCAAGCAAGATGGTTTCCTTAGATTCTTTACTCCCTCGAATCTAAGCTATGGTCAAGCTAGGATTGTAGGAAGAAGAAATATGCATTAAAATGAAAGAAGAGAAAGTAACTACTCTAGTTATACAATGTTATTCTATACTAAGGCTATATTGGGTGGAGTTTCCTCTAGCCTTGGCTAAGAAGATTAGCTACTCATCTCTTTGATCACTGCCATATTTGTTGCTTAAAGGAAATGACAAGAAAAAGAGGAAAATAATAACCTTTATTGCTATGAACGTTTATTTACACTCTCCAAGATGATCTCTTATGGGTGGGATTCCCCTCCTATTTATAGAGAATAGGAAGGGTTATAAAATATAGCCATTAATAAAAAATACCATAAACAATGCCTCAAATCATGCATAGATATTACAACTCATTAGAATAATATCTACATTTAATTCTCTTCAATCGGCTTCCATGGGCCTTTGGTTGACAACTTCAAAAGAGAATCATTGTTAGAGTGCATCACCCTTGTTCATCGTTGAAAACCGAAAAAATTTACGACTTGTTAATCATGTGACTGATTTCTGTAAAT
This sequence comes from Kingdonia uniflora, assembly GCA_014058105.1. Lineage (NCBI taxonomy): Eukaryota > Viridiplantae > Streptophyta > Magnoliopsida > Ranunculales > Circaeasteraceae > Kingdonia > Kingdonia uniflora. Next base: position 1,425,032 of record JACGCM010000580.1, read on the forward strand.
ACAAACAAAAGCACTATTAGTGTCACATTTATTTTATAAATGACTAGGTAGATATAAATTTAGGAGTTGTACATGTAAATATTTTGTGTCTATCAAATACTCTGAACTTATATTTTTCTAGTCCTCGAGAAAAAGAAACAAAAACAATTTTTGCATGTCACGCGGTTGTATTTAGCGTATGTAACAAGCCGTTAAAAACCCAGGTTCCCCTGGTAGACGAGTGTTGTCTCGTGAGGGTTTATAGTGATTATACCCATAAAAATTGAAAATAACATTTTGGCAATTCTATATTATAAAGAACTTATTTCCTGTCAACTTATCCTTATTTTGTTGTGAGAAAAAAAAATATTACTACAGAAAATTCCTTAAAACCCAAAATTTCCGAAGTGTGCCATAAAATATCATTTTCAAAATCTAAAATTTGACATACTACCTCATGTTTAGAAAAAGATTCGAAAATTTTCCTTAGCTATATCTCAGTGTAGTGAAGATAGTGTTATAGCATAATATATTGTATAGAGTAGTTGAGTTAGTGTTTGGTAGTCTAGTATTTATTGGAATAAATTCATCGGTTAGTTCGACAAGTGCCTTATTCAATTTGTCTTCCTGGCATTCTTTTTTATTTTTATAAACATTTTTTTCTTTTCATAAATGGTTTCTAAGTGAAGCTTCCATAACAAGAAGTTTCAGCCAATAATCCCCGCCAGTTGGCTAAGGTTGCTAGGGTTTGGAGCCCCTTCTTGACCTAGACCCAGGATTCTCATAAGTAACACTTTTCTTGCTCCCTTCACATAGTTCATGGTCATACTCGAGATTGGTGATAATTTTTCCTCTTTCAGTTCATAATCGTGCTAGTATGACTTGCAGTGTGAATGTTTTTGGGCAAGTTTAGCTTTTCTTTTATACTTTCAAGAATAAACTTATTCTTAGGCAGTTGTCTCCCTTAGAGTGAATTATTCCTAACATAAATGCTAAATATTTCATATTCTGGTTAAAAACTTTGTTGAAGGTATTGGTAGTATAACTATAGTGAAGTGCAAGTTTTGAAAATATACCAAGAACAATTTAAGTTTTTCGCTAATCACAAGGTAGTACATCGAGTTTAAGAACATGATAAATAAATACTCTAGTGTACACTTGGTAAAATATCAAAGTTTTTTGCGTTTTTCAATCAAAAAATTAATTTGCCTAAATAATATTAGTCTAAATGCTGGAAATTTTCCAAAAACATATCATAAATTACCAAAAAGTCACTGTTTTACTTTTCATCAAAAAGTATATAAATAATAGTTTTTCTACCCCCAAACTTAAATTACACATTGTTCTCAATGTTTGATAACCAAATTTAATACATGAAATGAGAAATAAAAACTTGAACATCTCACCTGAATGTGCCCTGGTTTGCGTCCCATGAAACACTAAGTTTTACCGTCTTCAGCCAGGCGAATGTACCCCCAAACTTAAATGTCATAATATAAGTAAAAAGGGGTATAAAGTACAATAATTGATGAACAATCCAGATTGCAGGTTCTCCTTAAATAACCGAGGAAATCTAATATGGTCCTTATCCTGGAAGAACCAGATAATAGAAAAATAGTGGTTCTCCTTATTTGCACCTAATTGGGTTGATGTAATCATGATACATAAAAATAATTCAGAATCCAATCCCCTAGGATAAAGATTTTCCTTATTTAATTTATGGGAAATTTGATTTTGAGATATTTTAAAAAGGTATAACCCCATACTCTAAAAATATATTTTGATATCTATCATTCTCTAAAAATTGACTTGAACCATTAAAGTGATGTTGATCGGGTGGTTGTGGGTCGGCTGAACTTTGAATGACTCAGTTACAAGTGATAATACTTGCATTATTTTAAGAATTACGGGGTCGTCCCGGTATTTGAAATAATCCAAACATTGATCAATAGAGTAGATACAACTAGAGTTATCGCACAACAAATCCTTAAATTTATTAACAATTATGGTACCTCAAAGTAGCATGTGAAATGAAGATGAAGGCATAGGTATAGGTATAGTAGACGAAGGAGTAACCAAAACATAATCAGCTCCCAATAATAGTGATATATCCTATAATGAAGGGTCGTCCACCCACTGGTTTTCAAAATTATAACTTGTGTCTGGTGAACGCAGCTAAAGACAAGGCTGAGGTGACTCATAAAGCGACTGGGAAGGAAATGACAAGTTGATAACACCTACAACAGGTTTGGCAATGTCCAATGTCTTGACTTTGGGATAAATATCGTCATCAACAAATTCCTCGCATATTATCGTATAATGAGACTGTGATTCCATATGTTCATATTTTTTCTCGTCATCATCATCGTCAGAAAAATCATTAAAGGAAAGGGAAAAATATACAGTCTAGGTCTTAGTTTCCTTGAAAAAATTTATTGGGTTGAGAAATGAAATGATAGGTGGTGATATCGGTGGTTGAATGTTGAGGGCTAAAATTGAAGGTGATTGAGAAAGAATTGTAATAGACATGATAGCTACTTCTTGATGATCTTCTTGTGACATAGGATCGTCGACCTTAAAATGTTAATCTTTTAATTCTATCTCGCAATATGGTATCCATTAACCTCATAGGAAAAACATTCCTAGATTATGCTTGAATTCATCATTTTCTAAATCATCAGGGGATTTAACTTTGGATTGTTCGTCTTCATTGCTTAGAAGTTATTTTTGCTGTATTTCACTCCACGTGGTTGATAAATGTGTTATTTGAGTCTCTAATCTAGAGATAGATTGGGTCGCAGAATTTAGATTCACTAAAGTCTGTTATTGGAATTTAATCATTTATTGTTGAAATTACATTGATTGTTGCATGAAGAGAGTAAGGGTATCGTCCAAGGATGGTTTGGGTGGAGCGGGTGGGCACTGTTTGGATGACTGAACGGACTGATGGGCCTGCATATAAAAAAGAAGTTGGAAAGATTCTACGTATTGAGAATTTTGGTGATCCCATGATGGAAAAAGATTTCGAGGTTGTAGTGGGATGTCAAATTGTGAGCTGTATGGATTCCAATGTTTTTGCATGTATGACATTATGAAATAAAAGCAACACCCATTGCAATAAACAACCAATCAAACCTAAACTTTAGCACATCAAAAAAAAATAGAAGTAATAAATAGGTCTCCCCTATATTCTTCTATGTTCATAATGGGTAGGATGGCAAAAGGCTTTGGTTCTTATACTTCTCTGCGTCGCAATTCTAGTACCAGCTTAAAGTAGATGTTCAGTCCTCATACTCGAGCAAGTTGCCTTATCTTACGTCAGCACTCAGAACGGTGACGTTGTAAACCAACAACCAGTATTTCTCGGCGCTAGCTGGGGACGTATCATATTAACTCGTGTTTGTACTCCAGTCTGGTACACCTATCCGTTGGCTGATGAAATCCTTCGGGAATCTTGCTACTCTTTTTTATTAATAGTTATTTTGAGGTTTGGAACATTCATTTTTTGTGTGATACGAATTTCTTTGTATCCCTAATGAGTGGTCCCACTTGTTGTAGATCTTTTTGGGTTATGAAATCCCGCAAGTCTCTAACAGTTTTTACCTTTACTAATGTTTCAATGAAAAAGAATATTAAACACAGCAATAGGTGAATCCAACTACATTAATTTTTTTATTAGAGCAGCGTATATTTGTATTGTCCACACAACTTTATATGTCCTAGTGTCGGGGCGTAGCAGATATGTACCGCTTCTAGATGTCTAATTTTAAGAAGTACCAACGTATGTGAAGTATTTTTCAGTGAAGCTATGGCCGCCGCTTCACTTTGGGTGCGAAAGAATAAAGTGCCCCTTCACTTAGCGAGCTCAAGAAGGATTTTTCCCAACAAATAAATCGTGCATTAAGTTTTTTGAATTTCTGCTTTTAACACTTTCCGTGCTTTCTGTTCTTTTGAATCCCTTATCGGTGCCCAAAATTTTCAAAGTGTAATCGGCTTGTGTTTGATCAACAATAGAGAGTAATAATCAAGATTAGCAAAAATGGTCTTTTATCAATATTCAAGTAAAACTCACAAAACCAAGTCGTGCTCAAGCGCGTTAAACTTTTTGTGGTCGGTAAAAGGCTTCTATAAAAAATACCAAAACTCGTTCTCAAGTTCCTGCTCGTAACAAAAGAAACTCGTACTCAAGTTATAACAAAAATAGTTCGTTCTTAAGTGGGACCACCCAATGAAAAAGAAAACTGCTCTTAACAAAAGCAAATCTAAACAAAAGAATTAAGGCCCATAAACTGTTCGTGCTTTTCAGGTCGTGCTTAAGCTCTTGGACCCGCGTCAAAATTATTATTTTTTGTCAAAACAAAGCTCGTGTTCAAGTTTGCTTCATTGGACCCACAACTCGTAAATGATCTCGGCAAAAATATAAGAGGCCACACAGTAATAATTTAAAGAAAACAGTAACTGTAGCAACTTGTTAATGTTAAGTAATATTTTCCATATAACATTGTTACGGATAAAGGAATTTGTAACTGTGTTGAACAATCTTGATAACTCACCTCGTTAGGCACCCAACAATTGTTCCTGTTTGCACCCAAGTATCTTGATATCAAAGAAGAAGATAAAAAAACAAAACAAAAATTGGCTTAAAAATAACAACTCCAAAAAAATAAAATGCATTCCCAAGTCCCCGGCAGCTGCGCCATAAACTTGATCGATTATAAACTGACGTCTTAAAATATTCGTAAGTGCACGGTGAACCATTAAGTACAAGGGTAAGCGGGGTCGTATCTTAAGAGACTTGTGGTGTAAATTATACTTTGAGTTACTAGTTTTATCTAATAACAATGAGCTTGAGTAGGTTTCGAACAAAAAAGAAGAAATAAACAAATGCTAGAAAATACGAGTTGTATGAGTTAGAGTGAGAACCAAGTATTGGATTCCACTCCACCCTTTATACCCGTAAGATTGTATAAATAATTAGAGTAAATTACGAGTTCCCATATCGCATATCCTTGGTCGGGCATATGTAATACATCGAAAGATAAAAAAGATTTATGATTAGGAACTACCCATAAACCACCTTATTCAACTATGGTCTAGTTGATAAGAGCGGGTTATGTCCACTTCTCCATGTTCCAAACCATCTTGTAATGGTCAAGCAAGATGGTTTCCATAGATTCTTTAGTCCCTCGAATCTAAGCTATGGTAAAGCTAGAATCGTAGGAAGAAGAATATGCATTAAAACTAATGAAGATAAAGTAACTACTCTAGTTATACAATGTTATTCTATACTAAGGCTACATTGGGTGGAGCTTCCACTAGCCTTGGCTAAGAAGATTAGCTACTTATCCCTTTGATCATTGCCATACTAGTTGCTTAAAGGAAATGACAAGAAAAAGAGAGAAATAATAACCTTTATTGCTATGAACGTTTATTTACACTCTCCAAGATGATCTTTCATGGGTGAGATTCCTCTCCTATTTATAGAGTATATGAAAGGTTACAGAAAATCACCATTAATATAAAATCCCCTAAAAAATGCCTAAAATCATGCATAGATATTACAACTCATGTGAATAATATCTACATTTAATTTTCTTCAATCGGCTTCGATGGGCCTTTGATTGGCAGCTTCAAATGAGAATCATTGTTAGAGTGCATCACTCTTGTTATTTGTTGAATACCGGAAAAATGTACGACTTGCTTATCATGTGACTTATTTCTGTAAATACAATCAAAAGCACTATTAGTGTCACATTTATTTAAAAAATGACTAGGTAGATATAAATTTATGGTTTGTACCCGTAAATATTACGTGTCTATGAAATACCCTCGAACTTATATTTTGCTACTCATCGGGCAAAAGTAAACAAAAACAATTTTTGCATGTCACGCGGTTGCATTTAGCGTATGCAACAAGCCGTTAAACCCCCAGGTTCCCCTGGTAGATGAGTGTTGTCCCGTGAGGGTTTATAGTGATTATACCCATAAATATCGAAAATTACATTTTGGTAATTCTAGATTATAAAGAACTCATTTCCTGTCAATTTATCATTATTTTGTTGTGACAAAAAAAAATATTACGATAGAAAATTCCTTAAAACTCAATATTTCCCTAGTGTGCCATAAAATATCATTTTTAAAATCCAAAATTTGACATACTACCTCATGCTTAGAAAAATATTCAAATATTTTCCTTAGCTATATCTCAGTGTAGTGAAGATAGTGTTATAACACAATACATTGTATAGAGTAGTTGAGTCAGTGTTTGGTAGTCTAGTATTTATTGGAATAAATTCATCGGTTAGTTCGACAAGTACCTTATTCAATTTGTCTTCTTGGCATTCTTTTTATTTTTATAAACCATTTTTTCTATTCATACATTGTTTCTAAGTAAAATTTCCATAACAAGAAGTTTCGGCCAACAATCCCCGCCAGCTGGTTATTATTGTCAGGGTTTGGAACCTCTTCTTGACCTAGACTTAGGATCCTCATAAGTAATACATTTCTTGCTCCCTTTAAATACTTCATGGTCATACTCGAGATTGGTGAAAAAATTTCCTCGTTCAGTTCATAATCGTGCAAGTATGACTTGCAGCGTGAAAGTTTTAGAGCAAGTTAGGCTTTTCTTATATACTTTAAGGAATGAACTTATTCTTAGGCAGTTGTCTCCCTTAGAGTGAATTATTCCTAACATAAATGCAAAATTTTCCATATTCTGGTCGAAAACTCTGTTGAAGGTATTGGTAGTATAACAATAGTGAAGTGCAAGTTTTAAAAATAAACCAAGAACAATTTGAGTTTTTCGTTAATCACAAGGTAGTATATCGAGTTTAAGAGCATGATAAATAAATACTCTAGTGTACACTTGGTAAAATAACCAAAAAAATTGGGTTTTCCAATGAGCATATTATTTTTCCTAAATAAAATTAGTCTAAGTGCTGGAAAGTTGCCAAAAATATATCATAAATTGCCAAAAAGTCATTATTTTACTTTTCATCAAAAAGTATATAAATAATAGTTTTTCTACCACCAAACTTAAATTACACATTGTCCTCAATGTTTGAGAACAAAATTTAATACATGAAATGAGAAATTAAAACTTGAACTTCACACCTGAATGTGCCCTGGGTTGCCTCCCAGGAAGCACTAAGTTTTAACGCCTTTAGCCAGACAAATGTACACTTAAACTTAAATGTCATAATATAAGTCTAAAGGGGTATAAAGTACAGTAATTGCTGAACTATTCAGGTTTCAAGTTCTCCTTAAATAATCGAGGAACTCTAAAATTGTCCTTATCCTGGAAGAACTAGATAATAGAAAAATAGTGGTTCTCCTTATTTGCGCCTAATTGGGCAGATGTAATTATGATACATAAAAATAATTAAGAGTCCAATCCCCCAGGATAAAGATTTTCTTTATTTAATTTGTGGGAAATCTGACTTTGAGATATTTTACAAGGTATAACCCCATACACCAAAAATGTATTTTGATATCCATCATTTTCCAAATATTGACTTGAACCATTAAAGTGATAACGATCGGGTGGTTGTGGGTCGGCTCAAGTTTAAATGACTCAATTGCATGTGATAATACTTACACTATTTTAAGAATTACGGGGTCGTCCCGGTATTTGAAATAATTCAAACATTGATCAATAGAGTAGATACAACTAAAGTTATCGCACAACAAATCCTTAAAATCATTATCAATTATGGTACACCCAAGTGGCTTGTGAAATGATGATGTAGGCATAGTTATAGGTGCAGTTGGTGAAGGAGTAACCAAAATAGAATCAGCTCCCAATAATTGAGATATATCCTGCAAAGAAGGGTCGTACACCCACTGGTTTTCAACATCGTAATTTGTGTTAGGTGGACGCGGCTCAAGGCAAGGCTGAGGTGACTTATAAATAAACTGAGAAAGAAATAACAAGTTGATAACATCTACAACAGGTTCGGCAATGTCCAATGTCATGACTTTGGTATAAATATTATCATCTACAAATTCCTCGCATGTTATCGTATAATGAAACGGTGATTCCATATGTTCATATTTTATCTCGTCATCATCATCCTTAGAAAAATCATTAGAGGTAAGGGAAAAATATACAGTCTTGGTCATAGTTTCCTCGAAAAAATTTATTGGGTTGAGAAATGAAATGATGGGTGCTGACATCGGTGGTTGAATGTTGAGGGCTAAATTTGGAGGTGATTGAGAACGAATTGTATTAGACATGAGAGCTACTTCTTCAAGATCTTCTTGTGACATAGGATCGTCGAACTTAAAATGTTCATCTTTTAAATCTGTCTCGCAATATGGTATCCATTCACCCCACAGAAAAAATATTCTTTGATTATGCTTGAATTCCTCATTTTCTAAATCATCAGGGGATTTAACTTTGAATTGTTCTTTTCATTACTTAGAATTTTTTTATACTGTATTTCACTCCACATGGTTGACAACTAAGTTATCTAAGTCTCTAATCTAGAGATAGATTGGGTCGTTGAATTTTGATTCACCAAAGTCTGTTATTGTAATTACATCATTTGTTGCTGAAATTGTACTGATTGTTGGATGATGAGAGCAAGGGTATTGTCTAAGGATAGTTTGGGTGGAGCGGGTGGGAACTATTTGGATGACTGAACGGACTGATGGGCCTGCATATAATAAGGAGGTTAGAAAGATTCTACGTATTATAAATTTTGGTGATCCCATGATTGAAAAAGATTTTAAAGTTGTTGCGGGATGTCGAATTGTGAGTTGTATGGATTCCAATGTTCTTGCATGTATGACATTATGAAATAAAAGCAACACACAATGCAATAAATAACCAATCAAACCTAAACTTTAGTACATCAAAAAAATTTAGAAGTAATAAATAAGTCTCCCCTATATTCTTCTATGTTCACAATGGGTAGGATGGCAAAAGGCTTTGGTTCCTATACTCCTCTGCGTCACTAGGCTAGTACCAGGTTAAAGTAGATGTTCAGTCCTCACGCCCAAGCGAGTTGCCTTATCGTACGTCAGTACTCAGAATAGTGACGTTACAAACCAACAACCAGTATTTTGCGGAGATAGCTTGGGTCGTATCTTATGAACCCGTATTTGTACCCCAGTCTGGTAGACCTCTCCGTTGGGTAATAAAATCTCGCAGAAATTTTGCTACTCTTTGTTATTAACAGTTATTTTGAGGTCCGGGACGTTCTATTTTTGTGTGATACGAATTTCTTTGTATCCCTAATGGGTGGCCTCACTTGTTGGAGAGCTTTTTGGGTGATGAAATCCCACAAGTCTGAAACAATTTTTGGCTTTACTAATGTTAGAATGAAAAAGGATATTAAACACAGCAATAGGTCAATCCTGCTACAGTAATTATTTATTAGCGCAGGGTATATTTGCACAGTCCACTCGACTTTATATGTCCGAGTCTCGGGGAGTAGAGGATATGTACCCATTCTAGATGTCAAGTTTTTAGAAGTACCAACCTATGGGAAGTATTTCCCAGTGTAGTTGTAGCCTCCCCTTCACTTAGGGGGCGAAAGATGGAAGTGCCCCTTCACTTAGGGGGTTCAAGAAGGATTTTCCCCAATAAATGAGTCGCGCTTTAAGATTTTTGTTTTTCTGCTTTCAACACTTTCAGTTCTTTCCGTTCTTTTGTATCCCTTATCGGTGCCAGAAATTCTCAAAGTGTAATCGGCTTGTGTTTGATCAATAATGGAGAGTAATAATCAAGATTCGCAAAAATGGTCTTCTATCACAATTCAAGTAAAACTCAACAAAGCAACTAGTGTTTAAGCGCGTTAAACTTTTTGTGGTCGGTAAGAGGCTTCTAAAATAAAATACCAAAACTCGTACTCAAGTTCGTGCCCGTAACAAAAGCAACTCGTGCTCAAATTATAATAAAAATAGTTAGTGCTCAAGTGGGACCACCCAATGAAAAAGAAAACATCTCTTAACAAAAGCAACTCTTAACAAAAGAATTAAGGCCCATAAACAGTTCGTGCTTTTTAGGTCGTGCTTAACATAAGCAACTCGTGCTTAAGCTCTTGGACCCGCATATTTTTTCTTTTTTTTGTCAAAACAAAGCTCCTGTTCAAGTTCGTTTCATTGGACCCACAGCTCGTAAATGATCTCGGCAAAAATATAAGAGGCCACACAGTAATAGTTTAAACAAAACAGTAACTGCAGCAACTTGTTAATGCTAAGTTATATTTTCCATATAACACTGTTACGGATAAAGGAATTTATAACTATGTTGTACAATCTTGGGAACTCACCTCGTTGAGCACCCAACAATTGTCCCTATTTGCACCCAAGTACCTTGAGATCAAAGAAGAAGATTAAAAAAAAAAATTGGCTTAAAAATAATAACTCAAAAAAAAATAAAACGCATTCACAAGTCCCCGGTAGTGGCGCCAAAAATATGATCGATTACAAACCGACGTCTGAAAAGACTCGCAAGCGCACGGTGTACCGTTAAGTACTAGGGAAAGCGGGGTCGTATCCCAAGAGACTTGTGGTGCAAATTAAACTTTGAGCTACTAGTTTTATAAAATAATAATGAGTTTGAGTAGGTTTCGAATAAAAAAGAAGAAATAAACAAATGCTAGAAAATATGAATTGTATGAGTTGGAGTGAGAACCAAGGCTTAGATTCCACTCCACCCTTTATACCCGTTAGATTGCATAAACAATTATAGTAAATTACGAGTTCCCGTATCGCATATCCTTGGTCGGACATAGGTAATACATCAAAGATAAAAGAGATTTATGATTAGGAGCTACCCATAAACTACTTTATTCAACCATGGTCCGGTTGATAAGAGCGGGTTATGTCCCCTTCTCCATGTTCCAAAGCATCTTGTAATCGTCAAGCAAGATGGTTTCCTTAGATTCTTTACTCCATCGAATCTAAGCTATGGTTAAGCTAGGATCGTAGGAAGAAGAATATGCATTAAAACGAAAAAAGAGAAAGTAACTTCTCTAGTTATACAATGTTATTCTATACCAAGGCTACATTGGGTAGAGCTTCCTCTAGCCTTGGCTAAGATGATTAGCTACTCATCCCTTTGATCATTACTATATTACTTGCTTAAAGGAAATGACAAGAAAAAGAGAGAAATAATAACCTTTATTCCTATGAACGTTTATTTATACTCTCCAAGATGATCTCTCATGGGTGGGATTCCCCTCCTATTTATAAAGTATAGGAAGGGTTTTAAAATATCACCATTAATATAAAATCCCCTAAATAATGCCTGAAATCATGCATAGATATTACAACTCATGAGAATAATATCTACATTTAATTTTCTTCAATCGGCTTCCATGGGCCTTTGGTTGACAACTTAAATTGAGAATCATTGTTTGAGTGCATCAACCTTGTTCTTTGTTGAAACCACAAAAATATACGACTTGTTTATCATGTGACCAATTTTTGTAAATACATACAAAAGTACTATTAGTGTCACATTTATTTAATAAATGACTAGGTAGATTTAAATTTAGGAGTTGTACACGAAAATATTACGTGTCTATCAAATACCCCCGAATTTATATTTAACGAGTCCTCGAGCAAAAGTATACAAAAACTATTTTCGCATGTCACGCGGCTGCATTTAGCATATGCAACAAGCCGTTAAACCCTCAGGTTCCCCTGGTGGACGAGTATTGTCTCGTGAGAGTTTATAGTGATTATACCCACAAAAATCAAAAATGATATTTTGGCAATTCAAGATTATAAAGAACTTATTTTGACAGCTAATCCTTATTTTGTTGTGACAAAAAAAAATATTACGGCAAAAAATTCCTTAAAACCCATTATTTCCTAAGTGTGCCATAAAATATCATTTTCAAAATCCAAAATTTGACATACTACCTCATGCTTTGAAAAAGATCCAAATATTTTCCTTAGCTATATCTCAGTGTAGTGAAGAAAGTGTTATAACACAATACAGTGTATAGAGTAGTTGAGTCAGTGTCTGGCAGTCTAGTATTTATCAGAATAAATTCATCGGTTAGTTCGTCAAGTGCCTTATTCAATTTGACTTCCTGACATTCATTTTATTTTTATAAGCCATTTTTTCTTTTCATACATGGTTTTTAAGTGAAGCTTCTATAACAAGGAGTTTTAGCCGGCAATCCCCGCAAGTTGGCTAAGGTTTCTAGGGTTTGGTTCCCCTTCTTGACCTAAACCCAGGATTCTCATAAGTAACACTTTTCTTGCTCCATTCACATAGTTTATGGTCATAGTCAAGATTGTCGAAAAAAATTCCTCTTTCAGTTCTTAATTGTGCGAGTATGACTTGCAGCGTAAAAGTTTTAGAGCAAGTTTGGCTTTTCTTTTATACTTTAAGGAATAAACTTATTCTTAGGCAGTTGTCTCCCTTAGAGTGAATTATTCCTAACATAAATACAAAATTTTCCATATTCTGGTCAAAAACTCTGTTGGGTATTGGTAGTATAACAATAGTGAAGTACAAGTTTTAAAAATAAACCAAGAACAATTTGAGTTTTTCGCTAATCACTAGGTAGTATATCGAGTTTAAGAGCATGATAAATAAATACTCTAGTGTACACTTGGTAAAATAACAAAAAAAAATGGGTTTTCCAATTAGCATATTATTTTGCCTAAATAAAATTAGTCTAAGTGCTGGAAATTTGCCAAAAACATATCATAAATTGCCAAAAAGTCATTATTTTACTTTTCATCAAAAAGTATATAAATAATAGTTTTTCTGCCCCCAAACTTAAATTACACATTGTCCTCAATGTTTGAGAACAAAATTTAATACATGAAATGATAAATCAAAACTTGAACTTCTCACCTGAATGTGCCATTGGGTTGCCTCCCATGAAGTACTAAGTTTTATCGCCTTCAGCCAGGCGAATGTACCCCCAAACTTGAATGTCATAATATAAGTCTAAAGGGGTATAAAGTACAATAATTGCTGAATTATTGAGGTTGCAAGTTCTTCTTAAATTACCAAGGAACTCTAAAATTGTCCTTATCCTCGAAGAACCAGATAATAGAAAAATAGTGGTTCCCCTTATTTGCACCTAATTGGGATGATGTAATCATGATACATAAAAATAATTCAGAGTCCAATCCCCCAGAATAATGATTTCCCTTATTTAATTTATGGGAAATCTCACTTTGAGATATTTTTCAAGGTATAGCCCCATACACAAAAAAATGTATTTTTATATCCATCATTCTCCAAAAATTAACTTGAACCATTAAAGTGATATCGAACGAGTGGTTATGGGTCAGCTCAAGTTTGAATGACTCAGTTGCAATTGATAATGCTTACACTATTATAAGTATTACGGAGTCAGTCGTCCAAGTATTTTTAAATAATTCAAACATTGATCAATATAGTTGATACAACTAGAGTTTTCGTACAACAAATCCTTAAATTCATTAACAATTATGGAACCCCCAAGTGGCTTGTGAAATGAAGATGTAGGCATAGGTATAGGTGTGGTTGATGAAGGAGTAACCAAAATAGAATCAACTACCAATAATAGTGATATATCCTGTAAATAAGGGTCATCCACCCACTGGTTTTCAACATCGCAATTTGTGTCAGGTAAACACGGCTCACGGCAAGGCTGTGGTGACTCATAAGGAGACGGAGAAGGAAATGACAAGTTGATAACATCTACAACTTGTTCGGCAATGTCCAATGTCTTGACTTTGGTATAAATATCATCATCTACAAATTCCTCGCATGTTATCGTATAATGAGACGGTGATTCCATATGTTCATATTTTATCTCGTCATCATCATCGTCAGAAAAATCATTAGAGAAAAGGGAAAAATATTCAGTCTTGGTCATAGCTTCCTAGAAATAATTTATTGGGTTGATAAATGAAATGATGGATGGTGACATCGGGGGTTGAATGTTTAGGGCTGAATTTGGAGGTGATTGAGAAAGAATTGTATTAGACATGATAGATACTTCTTTAAGATCTCCTTGTGACATAGGATCGTCGACCCTAAAAGGTTCATCTTTTAAATCTGTCTCGCAATATGGTATCCATTAACCACCATGGGGAAAACATTCTTTGATTATGCTTGAATTCATCATTTTCTAAATCACCAGGGGATTTAACTTCGGATTGTTCATCTTCATTGCTTAAAAGTTTTTCGCGTTGTATTTCACTCCACATGGTTGAAAACTGTGTTATCTGAGTCTCTAATCTATAGATAGATTGGGTCGTAGAATTCTGATTCACCAAAGTCTGTTATTGGAATTATATTATTTGTTGCTGAAATTGCATTGATTGTTGCATGAAGAGAACAAGGGTATCTCCAAGGATGGAATGGGTAGAGCGGGTGGGAACTGTTTGAATGACTGAACGGACTGATGGGCCTGCAAATAAAAAGGAGGTTGGAAAGATTCTACGTATTGAAAAAGATTTTGAGGTCGTTGCGGGATGTCGAATTGTGAGCAGTATGGATTCTAATGTTCTTCCATGTATGAAATTGTAAAATAAATGTAACACCCAATGCAATAAACAGCCAATCAAACCTAAACTCTAAAGCATCAACATTTTTTAGAAGTAATAAATAGGTCTCCCCTATATTCTTTTATGTTTAAAATGGGTAGGATGGCAAAAGGCTTTGGTTCCTATAATCCCCTCCGTCACTATGCTAGTACCAGTTTAAATTAGATGTTTAGTCCTCACGCCCGAGCGAGTCGCCTTATCTTACGTCAGCACTTATAACGGTGACGTTGCAAACATACAACCAGTATTTTGCAGTGCTTGGCTGGGGCCATATCCTATGAACCCATGTTTGTACCCCAGTCTGGTACACCTATCCATTGGGTGATGAAATCCCGCGGGAATCTTGCTACTCTTTTTTATTAACAGTTATTTTGAGGTCCGGGACGTTCAATTTTCATGTGATACGAATTTCTTCATATCCCTAATAGGTGGTCTCATTTGTTGTAGAGCTTTTTTGGTGATGGAATCCCACAAGTCTCTAACAGTTTTTACCTTTACTAATGTAGGAATGAAAAATAATATTAAACACAGCAATAGTTCAATCCAGCTATAGTAAATTTTTTATTAGAGCAGCGTATATTTGCATAGTCCACACAACTTTATATGTCCAAGTGTCAAGGCGGAGCGGATATGTACCCCTTCTAGATGTCAAGTTTTTAAGAAGTGCCAACTTACGGGAAGTATTTTCCCGGTATAGTTGTGGCCACCTCATCACTTAGGGGGCGAAAGAAGGAAGTGCCCTTTCACTTAGGGGGATCAAGAAGGATTTTTCACAACAAATGAGTCACGATTTAAACTTTTTGCTTTTTTGCTTTCAAGACTTTCTGTGCTTTCCGTTCTTTTGTATCCCTTATTGGCGCCCAAAATTCTCAAAGTTTAATTGGCTTGTGTTTGATTAACAATGGAGAGTAATAATCAAGAATAGTAAAAATGGTCTTTTATCACAATTCAAGTAAAATTCACAAAAGCAACTCGTGCTCAAGCGCGTTAAACTTTTTTAGGTCGGTAAGAGGCTTCTAAAAAAATTACCAAAACTCGTACTCAAGTTCGTGCTCATAACAAATGCAACTCGTGCTCAAGTTATAACAAAAATAGTTCGTGCTCAAGTTGGACTACCCAATGAAAATGAAAGCAGTTCTTAACAATAACAGCTCTTAACAATAGCAACTCTTAACAAAAGAATTAAGGCGCATAAACAGTTTGTGTTTTTCAGGTCGTGCTTTACATAAGCATCTCGTGCTTAAGCTCTTCGACCCACGGTAATTTTATTTTTTTTGTCAAAACAATGCTTGTTTTCAAGTTTGTTTCATTGGACCCACAGCTCATAAATGATCTCGACAAAAATATAAGAGGCTACACAGTAACAGTTCAAAGAAAACAGTATCTATAACAACTTGTTAATGCTAAGTTATATTTTCCATATAACACTGTTACGGAGAAAGGAATTTGTAATTGTGTTGTACAATCTTGAGAACTCACCTCGTTGAGCACCCAACAATTGTTCCTATTTGTACCCAAGTATCTTAAGATCAAAGAAGAAGATAAAAAAAATTGACTTAAAAATAAGAATTCAAAAAAAATAAAGCGCATTCTCAAGTCCCTGGCAGCGGCGCCAAAAACTTGATCGATTATATACCGACGTCTTAAAAGACCTGCAAGCTCACGGTGTACCGTTAAGTACAAGGGTAAAAGGGGTCATATCCCAAGAGACTTGTAGTACAAATTATACTTCGAGCTACTAGTTTTATCCAATAACAATGTGTTTGAGTAGGTTTCGAACTAAAAAGAAGAAATAAACAAATACTAGAAAATATGAGCTGTATGAGTTTGAGTGAGAACCAAGGCTTAGATTCCACTCTACCCTTTGTACCCATGAGATTGCATAAATAATTAGAGTAAACTACGCGTTTCCGTATTGCATATCCTTGGTCGGGCATATGCAATACATCAAAAGATAAAAGAGATTTATGATTAGGAACTACCCATAAACCACCTTATTCAACTGTGGTCTAGTTGATAAGAACGGGTTATGTCCTCTTCTCCATGTTCCAAACCATCTTGTAATGCTCAAACAAGATGGTTTCCTTAGATTATTTACTCCCTCGAATCTAAGCTATGGTCAAGCTAGGATCGCAGGAAGAAGAATATGCATTAAAACGAAAGAAGTAAAAGTAACTACTCTAGTTATACAATGCTATTCTATTCTAAGGCTACATTGGGTGGAGCTTCCTTTAGCCTTGGCTAAGAAGATTAGCTACTCATCCCTTTGATCATTGCCATATTACTTGCTTAAAGGAAATAACAAGAAAAAAAGAGAAATAATAACCTTTATTGCTATAAACTTTTATTTACACTCTCCAAGATGATCTTTCATGGGTGGGATTCCCCTCCTATTTATAGAGTATAGAAAGGGTTACAAAATATCACCATTAATATTAAATCCCCTAAACAATGCCTAAAATCATGCATAGATATTACAACTCATGAGAATAATATCTATATTTAATTCTCTTCAATCGGCTTCCATGGGCCTTTAGTTGACAACTTCAAATGAGAATCATTGTTAGAGTGCATCACCCTTGTTCTTCTTTGAAAATAGGAAAAATGTACAACTTGTTTATCATGTGACCGATTTCTATAAATACGAACAAAACTTCTATTAGTGTCGCATTTATTTAATAAATGACTAGGTTGATATAAATTTAGGAGTTGTAGACGTAAATATTACGTGTCTATCACTCGTTCGAATGACTTTGCAATAATTGGTCTCCAGTTCTAGTAACATAACATCTCGTTCGAACGACATCCAAGCTCGTTCGAACGAGATTGACTCCTGGGCCAAAATTCTAGTGAGTAGGAAAAAGGTCGTTCGAACGACTTTGAAGCTCGTTCGAACTACTTCCTTCTTCGTTCGAACGACTTCGACAATTTTTTGGTATCTTCGACAATCTTCATTTCGAGTTCACACCCAACAGCATGGTCATTGTTTCTTGCTTCTCCTTATGTCTCCAGTCCTCTTGCTTAGAAACCTCACTACATCTTTTTATTGAATGTTCTTATACCAAGGCAATATGGGAATGGATTGCTGCTATTTTTTGGTAGAATCTCTTTCATCTACAGACCCCTTCTAGTTCGATCAAGTTGGTTATCAAGCACAACCTAAGCCCTCAGTTGGGTAATCTTTTGCAATGTGTTATTATTTCGGGCATATGGACTATCTGGAAAGCAAGGAATGCTATCAGATTTGATAATGTCTTTATTTCTACTTCTCAAAGCATTTCTAACCTAAAGGGTGTGATCGGAGACTCAGATTCTTTTTCTTCTTGTACTATGCTTCCTTCAGACAGCTATACCTTAAACTATCTTGGGGTTATTGGCAGATTGCCTTCAGCTCTAGAAATTACCTCCTTTTCTTGGATTGTCCCCAGTGCTCTTTTTATTAAGCTTAATACAGAAGGAGCCTCTAAGGGAACCCAAGGGTTGCTGGCTGTGGTGGAGTCTTCAAAAATCATTTTGGCCATTTTATTTATACTTGTGGGATTAGTATTGGCCATCAAATTACTTTCTTTAATGAGCTTACTGCTCTGGTCATTTGCCTAGAGCATGCTAAGACTAAGAATATCTCTTACTTATGGATTGAGTTGGACTTTGTTGGGGTGAACGTGCGGAATATATCCCCCACGCGCAATTTGGTTTTATCCGTTATCCTCATGGCATACAATTTAATCAACCAAGAAACATAGACACAATAATTCATGCACACATAACACAATATTTACCGAAGGTTCACCCTAATTAAGGCCCACCACCAAGTTAGAAATCCACTATGTATCCAAGTTCAATTACAAGCCCTTAAAAAATTCCAACGAACATGGAATTCTCTAATCTCATAATACCCTCACATAGATTTATAAGAGAAAAAGAAAAACAAAAGATCCATCAATAACCCAAAGATTACCTCAGCAAAGACCATGTTGCATACCATCTTCTTGAAACCCTTCAATTTTCTCTCTTCATTGATTTCTCATCTTAGCAACCAAGAGATACTTCCCCTCACACCATCAAATCCCTAGAAAACACCCTCCACCTTCTTTCTTGTAAAGACCAACTCATTACAAGGATTATCATAGAGGCTGCATCTCTTCTAGATTTTCAAGTTAGGTTAATACAAACCTCTTAGGTCATTTTTTTAACCAAAGAAACCTAAAACCTATTCCTACATGAATTAGGAGTTTCCAATACTTAATCTACTTGAAGTAGAAGTATTCCAAAATGAGAAAACACTCCCAAAAGGGCCAAAAATGTCCAAAAGACAGTTCTACTTCGAATACAACTCGCCGAATTTGCCTCGAGTTCCTTACTAGCAGACTAAATTGATTATAACTTTTGATCCAACGGTCCGATCGTTCATCCGTCAGTTTCCCTGGCTTCGTAGAGACGATGCCTACAACTTTTGTTCTTTGACATTTTGCGTCAGGCCAACAACCTGATCAACATAATCAGATCTTTCCAATTTTAATCTATTTTCTTCCGTTTCGAGCCACAAATACTAACAGACTCTTCTTCTGTTGCTTACATGCTCTCTAATAGTGTGCTCAAGGTCCCTTGGAAACTTAGAATTAGATGGATGAATTGTTTATACTTTCTTTGCTCTATACACTATATAGTGTCGCACATCTTCAGAGAAGGGAATGCGGTTGCTGATATTATTGCTAACAAGGCTATCTGTATTTCACCTTCTCTCTGCATCTGGGATGTCGCTCCTGATTTTATTGCTTTTGCTTTGTTTCATGATATGTACCAGTTTCCTTGTTTCAGATTTAGTTGATACACCCCATTGGGAATTGTTAGAGGTCTCCCTCATTCTTCATGGTCTGGGTATTTTCTATTCAGCTTTGCAATCCTTATTTTTTATTAATAAATTTGTTAATTTGCCTTGTCTACAACATTTTCTTCATTGATATAACAACACAAACTACCAATTACATTCGACAGCAGATAAATTATAAACGAGTCCATATCTCCCCATTACATAAAATGAGTCCATATCAGTTGCAGCCAGGGTAATTCTTCTAGCACCACGAACCACCACCATCACTACCGCCCTCCGCCTCAATCAGCCGCCGCGCTAGAGCCCCCAACGCAATAAATCATTCAGTCACGGTAAGGAGATGATGTTGGATCATCCCCCACCAGAAACGGAACAACTCCTCTTCCTCCCGTTCACGGCTGGTCAACTCCTCCATGTTCAGGTCAATAAGGTCGAGTAGTGGGGGCTCCATATCCCTTTGTCCAAAATATCACCTAGTTAGTTCGGTTACCTTGGCCTCTACAAGATTTTTAGTTTTCTTTAGCTGGCTCAGATAGCAATTTTTCATCTTACATTACGAAGGCAAGAACGTTTTGGAGAAGGAGTTTAACCAGAGTTAAGGAAATTATAAATCAACTCTTAACTTCCTTTTTATAGGAGAACAAGAGATCCTTAATGATACCATAATAAACATAATCAACCATTCATGATCTCGGAAACTGGCGCATTCATACTGTTTAAACCTCCAAATTCCCATGTAAGCATTTTTTTCTCAGTAAGAACCTTCTACAATAATTTTTGAGGCCCTAGCAGAGAGGAAGCGAATGTAATAGCCTACTCACAGTCGGTGCCTGAATGAACCGGATACTCAAAGACTCTCGAGGAGCTCGAAGCCTACTAATTAGCGCGTAATTATGACATTTTTAATATACCCCAACATGTATTTTAGTCGTTCATTATATTTATTTTTGGGTACTTATGCGCGTTTGTTTGATTGTAGCTAATAGAGATGGATATTTGAAACCAAACACTTATAGTCAAGTAATTAAAGTCTCTCCAACAATTCATAGCACAAAAAGTTAAAGACACAATATATGATTGAATATATATACACAAATATTCTTCGAGAATAAGGTCAAAGAAGATATGGCATCCAAAATTCTTGAAGATATTTTATATTTAAGATATATGCAAGAATTTCCATGAATAAAGATCTCTACATCACTTAAAGGAATTATATGTAAAAATCTTAGGTGATCAGTTGTAATATTAAAAGAAATTATTGTAAAGATATTTTTTAGAATTTAATGTATATTTTCTAGATTTGGGTTCCTTCTCCTATAAAAGGAACCCTCCCCTATTGTAATTGGGCGTCTCATATTGGAAGGTAATAGTGAATAAAGTTAATCTTCTTCTTGTTCTTCTCTTTAGTTTAATTTTTCTTAATGCTTTCATTAGTTGTTAATGCGATAAAGTCCGAGATGAGCGGCTAATCTCCTAGCTAAGGCTAGTGATCGATTGTAAAACTGACATCTTAAAGACCCGTAAGCGTACAGTATACCGTTGAGTACAAATGATAGTGTAGTCGTATCTGTAGGGGCCTACCCCTTGATCTTACCCAAATCAAGTTGTTTCCAGTTTGAACTACCTCCATGTCAGACTCACGCATTCTGCACATGACTTCAAAAATCAACATTGCCACCTACTCCACAAACAGGTGAAGAACGTGGGTCGAGCTCAAACAGATAAATATGAACAAGTCAAAGATACTTGTCCCTCACGAACTCAACAGTTACTCAGTCAACCGCCACTAACTATATTTTTTGGAGAATGTGCTTCAGCACGATGAAAAACTGCGGAGAATGCCTATATAAAAAAAGTTCTAGAAGAGACAAGGACCAAAAAAATATACTAGAAATCACCAAGAAAACTATATTTTCTTGAGTCTTAAACTTCAATCTTCTTATTCACAAGATCAAGTATTTTTATGTCGAGAGATCACTTGTAAAAAGATATCAGCCTTAAGCAATAAAGGTCACTATTACAAAAACCCTCAACTCGAGGTCGTGGTTTTTTACCTATTCAAAGGTTTTCCACGCTAAATCACCTGTGTCATTTCTTGCTTTATATTAGTTTGTGTTACAGGTACATTGGTGTAAGAGTTAATTCCAAGCCACTTCGAGCTTACAGAATTAGGCCATTACATTTGGCACCATCTGTAGGAAAGAAAATATTTCCACGATATCTTAAGGCATACATTCACTCTACTTTAAATTTCAATCATGGTCACTTCTAGACGACCAACAACCGGAATCCAGCCCGATCTTTCAGTTAAGCCAAAACAACTTACAAAACTATGGGCGAATCTTAACACCGAAACAGAAAATCGCAATAAGCTCGAACGTCAATTAACTCTTGACTGAGAGCTCCGTGAGAAGGAGCTCGAAGCCGAGCGATAAACTCGTTTGACAGCGTTAAAATAATATGAAGACCAAATGGCAACCATGCAGATTACTTTATAGGCTTTTCAAAATACTCAGCTGGCTCCTCTGACAAGAGATCGCGATCAATTGCCAAAAACTTCCCAAGTTTCTGCGTAGGAAAGGTTGGGACCTTAAGGAGCTACCAGCAAAGCAATTTCCATAAATATTCAAGATGAGACTCAGCCTTCCATTTATTTGGGTGGTAAAGTTCAGTCTGAGATCGGCTAAGGTCATCGATTTTCCATACATCAGGAGGAAGAACAATAACCTCCACCTCGAAATCCAACACGAGATCGTTTAAGTGAAGGTACCGGAACTCACAATCCGCAACCACCTCGTCAAGTTACACAACCGACACGTCACTATATCACACAAGAGCATATGGATCAGCGTATTAAAGAGTTGATCAAAGCACAAGTTTTGGGCACTACCGACGACCTTACCAAGTTACAAGGAAGTCTAATTGCCAAATAACTATTTGATAAGGAAATACCGAAAGGTTTCCATACTATAAAAATTCGCAAATACAAGGGCACCGATCCAAAGGATCACATTCAACAATACCGTAATTCATTGGGGTTGTATTCCAATCTCAACCACATGCTATACCGTTTATTCACCATAAGTCTGTAGGAGGAACCTCTTTGATGGTTCCACTCTCTACCTGAAGACTCCATACATACATTCGACCAACTGCAAAAATAATTCATCAAGACGTATGCTCACAATAGAGAGAAAGAAGATAATTTATATTATCTTATTAGTCTTAAACAGTTATACGAAAAGAAGCTCGAAGCCTTTGCGAAGAAGTTTTTGGAGCTCGTGTGTAAAGTAGACAATCTCTATCAAAAAATAGTTGTTACTACTTTTACAAAGGCGCTCAGCTCGATTGCAAGACCAAAGAATACCTCTTCCTCAACAAACCTGTGACCTTGGAAGATATGATCACCAAGGTCAATAGTTATGTCGATCTAGAAAGGATGATGTCTGAAAGGCATAAATCTACTAAATCCATTATAACCACGAAAGATCCGTCCACAGATTGAAGTACAAAACCAAATGAGGATCAGGGGGACCAAAAGTACTCCAAGGGGAACACAGGCAACCCTAGAAAAAGTGGTCCACAACTCAAACCAGTCCTCCCAAGGATGAATAATTGAATCTCCATAATTTTTCCTATCCTTTCAAAGGATAAGCTTTACCGTCTCTCTCAACCATTGGAACCAATCAAGAATCGTCCATACTGCATGTATCATAAGGTAAACCATTATTCTACAGACAATTACTATGCTTTACAAAGGTTACTGGAATACATTCTCAAAAAGGGATAGATGTTCGAATATAATATTTGTAGGGGCCTACTTCTCGATCCTACCTAAATCGAGTTGTCTCCAGTTCGAACTACCTCTATGTCAGACTCACGCATCCTCCACATGACTTCAGATATCAACATTGTCACCTATTCCATGAACTGATGATAAACGTAGGTTGAGCTCAAACCAAAAAAACTAAATAAGTTAAACTCACCTGTCTCTCACGAACTCAACAATTACTCAGTCAACTACCATTAACCACATTGTTCGGAGAACGTGCTTCAGCACGATGAAAAACTACGGAGAAGGCCTATATAAAGAAAAAATTCCAGAAGAGATAGGGACTAGAAAAATTACATGAGAAATCACCAAGAAAACTATCTTTTCTAGATTCTCAATACTTTAAACTTCTTATTCACAAGATCAAGCATTTCTACATCCAGAGATCACTTGTAATAAGATATTAGCATCAAGCAATAAACTTCATTATTATAAAAATCCCCAACCTGAGGTCGTGGTTTTTTACCTATTCAGAGGTTTTTCATGCTAAATCATCTGTATCATTTCTTATTTTCTATTAGCTTATGTCACAGGTACATTTGTGTAAGAGCTAATTCCGAGCCAATTCAAGCTTATAGAATTAGGTCATTACATTTGGCGCCGTCTGTGGGAAAGAAATCATTTCCACGATATCCTAAGGCATTTATTCACTTTTCTACAAATTAGATTCATGGTCACATCCCGATGACCAGCAACTGGAATCCAGCTTGAATAACTTACAGAGCTTCAGACAAATCTCAACACTGAGATGGAGAAGCGCAACGAGATTGAGCGTCAGATAACTATCGACCGAGAACTCTGTAAAAAGAAGCTTGACGCCGAACGACAAGTTCGTTTGACAATACTCAAATGACATGAAGAACCCAAGCGCTTTATTAATACAATCAGATTCCACTCTTGGATGAAGATCAAGAAAAGACCACTTTCATCACTGAAAGAGGACTTTACTGTTACAAAGTCATGCCCTTCAGACTCAAGAATGTAGGCACAACTTATCAATGGCTGATGACAACAATGTTCAAAACACATCTTGGGAAAGTCGTGGAAGCCTACATTAACGATCTCTTGAGCAAAAGCATGCAGTCTATCAACCACATCTCAGATCTCAGCATAATATTCAACATTCATCGATCTTACAGGATGTGTCTCAATCCTGATATGTGTCAATTCGGATAACATTTCGGCTGAATTCTAGGCCACCTCATCAGCAAGAAGGGGATTGAGGCCGATCTAGATCAGATTCGAGCTCTCTTCGACATGCCATTTCCAAAAACAACAAAAGACATTTAGAAACTTGCTGGTAAGATTGTCGCTATCAACCGTTTTGCTTTAAAATCTTCAGACCGCTATCGTTGGTTGCTCCTATTACTTTGCGGCTGTACCAAACGAGGAAAAGTTTAGCCAAATACAGAGGTTCAATGGACATCAGAATGCGAAGCAGCTTTTCAGGATCTCAAAACCTATTTGGGGAAGTCTCCCATTATAAGTACCCCCATAGATAACAAGGAATTGATTATCTACCTAGAAGTTATAGATACTTCACTCAGCTTGGTTCTTATTCGACTGGAAGGGAAAATCGAGAAACTAGTCTACTTCATCAGTAAAACCCTCACTCCAGCAGAAAAAAGGTACTCTACAATTGATAAACTTCTACTTACTCTTATTTACACTTTACAGAAACTCAAGCACTATTTCCAAGCTCATTCAGTCAAAGTCATGACAAACTACCCACTTCGGGAAGTTCTGTCTAAAAAAGAGAAATCAAGGAGAGTGCAACAGTGGTCAGTCAGTTTGGGAGAACACGATATCAAGTTCAAACAACATCATTCCGAAAAGGGTCGGGCCATTACCAATTTTTACACAGATTTTCCAGTGGAAGATCCCGAGTGGGAAGAGCACAATCCTGACCTTGTAGAGGAAGTTACAGAAGATTCACCCCTCAAAGCATTTGATGAGCGAGCTGAATAGATTATAAGGAAAGGTGGAGACTTCACACCGATGGATCAGCAGGACCCGCAGGGTCAGGAATAGGAATCGTATTGATTACCCTTTCCAACGACAGAATTAAGAAATCAATCCACTTGGATTTTGAGGCCTCAAATAATGTCACTGAGTACAAAACTCTTATTCATGGACTCGATCTCGCTCTTAAGCTCAGCATCCCAGAACTCTCAGTTTACATAGATTTACTACTCATCGTCCACCATTGCTCTGAGCAATACAAGAAGAATGACAGGATGATCGAATATGCAGCCATTATTACAAATAGGATGAGCAAGTTCACGCAAGCAACTCTCAATTATTATCATCAAGTAGAAAATAGACATATCGATTCTTTGACATAACTAGCCAGGGTCATGGGAACATAAGCACAATATCTCCAAATTGAGGTAATTTCAACCCTCAGCATTGACCGTATTTTTGTATGCATGATTAACACTGGGGGCGATAAAGGGGGAGATGAAGATTGGCGAACACCTTTCTTAGTTTACCTCGGTATCGACAACAAATGCGATGGGCCACTTCTAGTAAATCCGAAGAAGCGCCGACAGCTTATAGGCAACTCAAAGCGCTACACTAATCAAAATGGTACCTTGTACTACCGTTCAGTGACGGGGCCTTACCTCAAGTGCCTCTTCAAGCAGAAAGTGGACGAAATGCTCTGTAAATTACATGAAGGGACTTGTGGCTCCCATACTGCAGGTCGATCACTAGCAAACAGAGCCATTACACAAGGAGTATTCTAGCCCAGCATGCACAAGCAAGCAGAAGAATACTCACAAAATGTAATGCATGTCAGAAACATAGACAGATGATCCGCGCCCCTGCGCTTGAAATCCATGCAAGCAAGGTGTTTTGGCCATTCAAACGATGGGCACTCGATCTTGTTGATGAATTTTCTAATTCTCCAGGTAACCGCCGCCACCTACTAGTAGTTACCGATTATTTTACAAAATAGGTAGAAGCAGTTCCACTCTGTCGAACTAGAGAAGAAGAGGTTATCTCTTTTATCTAGGAATACATCATCACTCAGCTTGGGTGCCCCCACCTAATTCGTATCGATAACGGGCCCCAATTTGTTGGTAAAAAGGTTATAACTTTCCTCAACCAACACAACATCATTCACTCACCATCCAATCCCTACTACCTACAAGGCAATGGCCAAGCCGAAACCACCAACAAAACCATCGTGGATGGACTCAAGAGAAAGCTGTACTCATAAAGGAAAGGGAATTGGGTTCGAGAACTTTCTCATGTCTTATGGGCATATCGTACTACTCCACGTCAGTCTATAGGCTGCACTCTATTCCTCCTTGCCTATGGTACCGAGGCCGTCATTCCCTTTGAATACCACCATCCAGTCAAAGATCACGAGCTAACTGATGAGGAAAATAAATTTAAATTGTCTTACAACCTCAATTGGATCGATAAAACCCAGGAACGCACCGTCGCTAACCTAGGTCGATATCACCATATGCTAGCTAGTTTGTATAGAAAATGAATTAGAAGTCGTACCTTCCAAATTAATTATCTCGTCCTCAGATAAATACCACAACACCGCAAAGAGCCTCATGCTGGGAAACTATCAGACAATTGGGTGGGTCCATTCCTTATCACAGGTCTCTCAGGCTTGGGATCATATTACCTCATAACAGAAGAGGGAGTTCACATTTCAAATCCTTGGAATACTAGGCGACTAAAATGGTACTATCATTAAGTCTCTCACTACTCCATTTTAATTTCTCGCTTTTTCAATTCCAAAAGATAGATTTTCATCTTCATCTAATGTACATCCTCTTTCTATTTAATGGAACTTACAAATTTGTCTCCTATACATTTCTCTACTTCATGGGCAATACATAGATTAAAGTATAAATAATACTAGCTTTTAATCAATCTCATACCAGTTTGATCAAGATTTCACTTGTATCGACTGACTCTACCACATCTTCTGAGATTAAAACAAAGGTAACACTTATTTTCAATCGAAGGACTCTACCAGACATAAGATAAAGTAAAGGTAAAACTAGCTTTCATCTATTTCAATATGTTTACGACATCATACTAGTTTGATCAAGGTTTTGCCTGTATCGACTGACTCTACTAGGTTTCTGTTCTGAGATAAAAATAAAGGTGACACTAGTTTTCAATCAAAAAGCTCAACCAGACATAAGGTAAATCAAAGGTAACACTGGCTTTTATCTCTCAACATGTCTGTAAAATAAATTATTTATTATCAGGTTTGCATACAACCCCTACAATGGATTCATTTTTGTTGCTGGGATGTCAGCTACGCTTTCCCCAACGACAGGAGGTCTACTAGCCATAAATTTTTGAGCATGAGCAATCACAAGAATCATGCCCTATTCAACCAATTTAACAGGTCGAGGGCCTAGATCTGTCTCCATGGAACTCATGCAATTTCCTCGCTCTATATCAACTTGGAAAATTCATCCCTTCGCCGACACACAGTCGAACAAGGTATCTCTCTCCAACTCAAGCCTTTATAATTCCTTTACAAAATAGGTAATAATCGCCCTCAATAATTTTGAATGCGAGGCATTGGTTATAATGGCCTGAGAGAAATTCGTCCTCGCCCTATGAAGGCGATCTTCAAACCTCTTGTACCGTGTTTTATGCATCTCTATTTGTCTATCTATTCGATCTGTGAAAGCAATGTTCTCTACCGATTTCTTGTCAGCTTTATCTGATTCAGCTCAGTTAATCGCCTCCAATTCGGCCACTCGAACACGAAGTACCTCAGTCTCCCTGTTCAAGCCCTCCACAATCAAAGTTTTCTTTAACAGTTCACCTTTCTGCTATATCATAATATCCTTCCCTCTGATAGTCCACTCTAGCTTCCTTTCGCTCTCCCTCTACCGTTCAACTCCTTTTCACACATGACCTTGAATTCGAGCAACATCCCCCTCTAGTTCTCTTATTTGAGCTGACAGACTGACTATATCCCCTTGAACAAGAGATACCTTGGCATCATTTTTATTCTTCCTTGAACGCTCCCAAGCCTCAGTGTTCCTGATACGCAAGTTGGCCTGCGCCAATTCAGTCTTCATTTATGCCACCCTTTCATTCAACTCATCGTACTTACATTAAACCATCCGAAACTCTACATCCTTAGCAGGTAAGGCTGTAGACAATTGGTCAACTGTGACCTCAAAAGTAGATAGATCATCCCGAGCATTCTTTAGCTCGATATCTTTATCAACCAATTTCTTCTTTAATTGCTCCAGCTCACCTCTAATATTTGCTAGATCAGTTCGAGTTTGCTCCTGACTATTTGTTTTCTTAGTCAAATCATTCCTCAAACCAGTAACCGCTCGATTTAAACCTTCCTCATACTTTTCTAGCACCTGTATACGATAACAGGCCATGTAAGCTTCTCTACTCTTTACCATCAACGCATCATTCTGGCTTTCGAGTTTCGCTGCATTCTCTTTTAACTCAGCGGGCTCGTTTTGCCTCTTTCTGATTTTGGCATCTTTCTCCTCGATTTTCTGAGCTAGATCGACAGTAGTATGTGTTTCCTCAACAAACTTGAAGTGCACCTTTACATAATGGTCTTCTTAATCTTTATTCGCCTCTCTCATCTTATCAAACTCCTCTGCAAACTCTTGGTTACATTGGCGTGCATCATTTTCGCGCAAGCGAGTTGATTCCAATTCGACATGTACATCACATATACATTATATCAAGATTGATTCAGTACATTTCTCTCATCTCTAACAAGATATCTATTTTTTGTCATCAACTCTATAAGACTACTTGTAAACTTAAGGTCGGAGTACAATCTCTGATGGATGCCCTACAACATATACTTCCAAATCTAAGGTACATACTCTCTATATTTTAATTTGCTAATACTTCAATATTTCCTGTGCATCGTTTCAAGTGACATTACCTATAAACCAATAACAGGTTTGTAATCCGTCTCTATACCCTAGTTATTACTAGTGAAGCATACAAATCGAATATTTCTTGTTCTGTTCTAACCTGCAGCTCCGCTTGTGAAAACAACAAGGACGCTGAGGTGTTTCTCTCCTTAGCAAGCTCAGTCTCTAAAAAATTTAGCCTGAGGCGGAAGTCCTCACGTTCTTACAACAAGTTGTACAAAAGCAACTTAGCCTACAGAATTCTATCAAATAAACAATATCCAACCAATTTACAATCATTCCAAACTACTCATACAATTACATAATCGTCACTCTACTCTACTTATCATTCTCACCCTATGGATGCTCGTTCTCATCCCCTTTGTTGTCTGTTACCGTTTGAGGAGACACACCATCCAACCCGTCCACAACTTCAATAGCATCATCTTCAACATCTTCATCTTCCTCCTCCACATAGGTGTCAGCCCTAATAGTATCCACCTCATCTTCAGAATATCAGAACTTTCAACGCATCTCGTACATCTGCCAGTTGTTATTCCATAATGGCTCGTCTTTCTGCCTTTTAGAGTGGTACGCAATTCTGCCAGTGCGGTGTTTCCTTCTGTTGAGCCAACTGGCAGATTCTGGTCTGGAAGCGGCATTATGTGAGGAGAGTAAGTATCAGTTGTATCTGAGAACTATGGCTAACTACTTCATTCCTACAGACGACGCCAAATGAAAGAGCCTAATTTCGTATTCCAAACTTAGTATCTCACACCGAATACAAATAGAACATAATCAGCAATAACTAATTAAACATAAGAATTAGCATGGAAACCTCTGAATAGGTAAAAACCACGACCGCTCTTGAGGATTTAGAAAGAGAGATATTATTGATTGACTAGCTATTACAAAGAATGCTCTGAGTAGTTCTGTATAGAATTTTTAGATATAATTCTCTGTCTAAGATTTTTTGTGTAAAATTTATGTCCCTAATTTGAAGTTCTCTGGTCCTATTTATAGGTATTATAATATGACCATTTGACGACCATTATTACTTTTAATGATGAACGTTACAATATGATTTTGATGAGTCTTTGAACTGATTGTGTAACGTTCTGATCCTTCTATTTCATAATGGCTTCTTTAATGACTTTGCGTGTTTATTGAATCGAGTTGTTGGTGTGGAGGTTGATATCTAGGCTTAGATCGAGAATGGGAAATAAGCCCTTACAGTTACAATTTCATTTAACGATCTATGTGTTAAACCATTAATGGTGTCTTCTCACTACAATTGCGAAGAGATGCTTGGATTAAGAATGGGGCTTGGGTACCCAAGCAGATTAGTATGTAGCTATAATTTGTGTGACCTCTGATGTTCATTTTTTTCTCATAATTCTCAAATTCGAGTATAGTTAAGTTGATTATAAAGGTTGTCAATATCTTTAGGTTATTTTTACTATGGTTTGGTAGAGTATCCAAAAGCCTGAAGACATTTACATTTACATTCCTTAAGTTAAAAATAAACAAAAGATGCCCCTTATCAGGTCCATCTTCAATTGCATGGGGAACTTGCCTATTTTCATTGCTTTCTCTAGGCCATCTTTGTCACTTGGTTAATATACAAATTCCCCGACCACTTTAATGCTTTCCTGACTTCTTGTACTTTGGTTTGTTTTTTTTTTCACCAATTGAAGTTTCCAAAGCACGTATAATCATCATCTTAGCATGTAGTTGGATCATTTTTACTCATTATTAATAGAATTCAAAACAATGTTTCTCAAATATCTTTCAGTAGTATTTTCTCTTTACAGATTCAACTTAAGAGCATCTGTAGCCGACTCTCTATATTTTCTTTAAATCAAATTTGGAGAGTCAAATCTTTATAAAACACATGTAGGGGCCAAGTTTCATAGAGGGGAAACTAGCTCTTATACCACGGGGTTATCTTCGTATAGGGGTTTTTTGCAAGTATCTAATATGATAGCAAACGATACTAATATACTAACGCACTTATGTGGAGTCCTAGAATAGGTTACTCCACGACCTCTAGCAAGGATTTTTAAGAGAACTGATATATATATATATATATATATATATATATATATATATATATATCGAATTAGTCGAGAGTTCGAGGAGTAGAGTGTTACAGGGTATTGAAATGTAATCTTGTAGGGCTTTTCGGGGAAGATTTTATAACCTCTTCATAGTGCCTCCTCCCTCCTATTTATAGGATAGAGAAAGGGCTAAGTGTCACCATGGGAGGTCAAATTACATGTATATCCTCTGGGGACAGCTGACTTGTACCCAGAGTCGGTTCTAACACTGTAGTTGTTGACTCTCACACTGTAGTTGTTGGTTCGGACACTTAATTATTGATTCTGGCACTGTAGTTGTCGAGTGGCTTGTTTTACTGTTTTGTCTGGTGAGCTGGTTGTCAGACATATCTACCTTTGACCATGTAGTACCATGGTCAAATTTTCTCTGTTAATGATGCGGAGTTCTGGTGCTGGCCGCCTGTCTTTGGCTTCGACTATAATATCTTCGAGTGTTCGATTAATCTTGGAATGCGTCGTAGACTTAGTTATTGTCTTGTTGGGCTTCGAGTCTCTAAGTAGGCTTTGATGTAGTCTTCGCGTATTTGATTGATGTTGGAAGGCTGCGAGTAGGCTACTACAACACCTACATCCGACTCTCCATATTAAAGTCAAATTGCCTAAAGTATATTTGTTTATCAAATTTAACTTTTTTTCACTCTTCAAATCAAATTTAATGAAACAAAATCTACCCAAAAATTAAGGATTTTATGGAAAAGTTGACATGTGGTATTTGACGAGTACTTTTTGAGGCGTCGGATATAATAAAAATATATATTTGACTTTTATTAGCCAATAAAGCCAAATCTGATGGCTAATATTTGAGGAGTCGACTACAGATACTCTAATATATTCTCTTAACAATACATTTTCTATGGGGCATTTGCTGCCATTTTCGAGCCCGTGTAGTAGAGCAGGCAAGGCAAGGGTGATTCTGGGGCGTGTTAATTTTTATAAAAGGTGATCTTTGCAATGTTTAAAATATTTTATAGATGACACCAATTTGTTGATATTTATATCCATGCTTCAAAACTGAAATATAGTGAACCTCATCTATCTAATATTCCATTAATTGTCAGTTCATAAGATCATGGTCAAGTATTTCCTTTACTTTTATTTCGTTGTTCACAAGGTTAATTAGTTTTGGTTTATTTATACTTCATAGGCCTTCTTCTTGACGATTCTGAGATGTTTATTGTGTAGACTTCTTGGTAGTATTCTAACATATTCGCATATGAGAATTTCTAAATTGAAATTATGTTAATGTTATAATCCACCGAAGATAAAATTGCTATAATCCACCGAAGATAAAACTGACATACACTATCGATTAAGTAGTAATATTCATTTTTCCCTTCCAGATTTGGGGAATGTAGACTCTACTAAAATTATTGGTCAAAAGATCCTTGAATTTTTGTAACAATTGGTCAAAGCTACTTACATGTATGTTCCCTCCTTAATGTCCTTTAAGTAGAACTTATGTTGAGGTTTAAAATGAACTTAATTGTCTACCATTGTTTTTCACTTACTTTGGTTAAATTTATGTCCTTCCTTTCTCCCATTCACACATGTAAGTTCTTCTTTCGTGTAGAAAATGTGATATTAAGTTGATCCACACTATCTGTTGTATATATTTTGAAAGCATATGGTATTCTGAACATCTATAGTTTGGTCTCTAACTTCGTCCCAAGTATATTAGTGACTTGATGAGTTTAATGTTATTATTTCTGTTTTACCTCTGGTTGCTAATGGATTTGTATAAACTGAAGATATGATTTTAAGGTATTGCTAAACATGCTAGAATTTGTCTTCCAGAGATCTTATGGAAATAGCATAAATTTATATAACTAATATACACATTGAATCTTTAGCTCAAAGCCTTAAATGGGAGAGCACTTGATGTATTTCAAGAGATGGTGGTTCGAATCCACTAAGATCTTAAATAAATAAAAAATTATGTATTGTATGCAAGAATATGGAGGGGGAGTCTGAGAATATGAAAGAGAAAATGTTTAATTCCACAGCGTTAACCCCAACAACAATTAAGAATTTTCCTTCCAAAGATGGGTTTCTCCTTAACTCTCTCAGGTTTCTCCACCATCATTAATGTTCTATTTTCATCTATTACTTATCTGATCCAATTTTCTTTTTGTAATGAGTTGTTTCATTCGTTCTACGAATGCATAAGAAAATGTTTAAAGCATTGATGCATATATGTTAATTTTGATAAACCCCATAACGTGCTAAACTAATCCCATGTATTGCCAAAATATCGATATTTATATATCTGCAAATTAAAAAAAAACACACACACACACACACAAACATTGATAAAAATACCAAAATTTTGGTTTCTTTTAATTCGTTTTAAAAGTGATACTACGATCAAATGACTTCCCCACTTAGGTATTAATTTACTATTGTGGCTTAAACATCCGTGCGTAGCACGGGTTCATAAACTTTTTTTTTCAAAAGGTAAGCAAATATATTGAAGAAATAATAAGAGATTATAGACAAGTCCTGTAATTCTCCAAATAATAGCAAGGGATATAACATTACATTATTAAAAGAATTAATCAAATTTAAAATATTCCACCCAAGGGACCTCAATCTTGTGTAGTAAGATAGGTCTGTCAGTATGCCAAACTTTAGTAAGAGGAGTCATTCTAGCAACTATGTTTGTAGCATTATCAGCACTGAAATTACACTCCCTCCAGGAGTGTTTAAACCTGATTTGAAGCTTGAAGAAGATGTGTTCCCATCTAGCCCTGAGTTCCCATGGAATTTAGTTATTAATAAAGGCACTAATTGCAGTTTTAGAGTCATAAACTAAGAACACCTTTAGCCAATTGTTGTCTAATACAGACATGATACTGCTACATTCAGCGTTGTATGATGTTGTAACACCAATATTCACTATTAGGATCCCCAAGAAATCCCCAATGTAAGCTCGGAAAGTAGAACCGGTGCCAGCTGTACCTGGATTACCAGGGCTTGATCCATCACAGTTTATCTTGACTTCCTCATTACCATGGGAGCTCCCACGTGCAGGATCTAATCCTGGGAGCTTTCCTTCTTTTAAACCCAGTTTGCAAATTGCTTAAGAGAGCCATTTCTACCTGGTTATTGTTCATAAACCATGGTTATTGTTCATAAACCATTTAGATCTGGATGCAGTCATGTATAGCAATATGGATGAGTTATTTGATGAAAGTAGCAAAAGGAGCTGGATTGTTATGATTAATTTTGTTCCTCGGGCTTTCATGTGCAACTTTCACACTAAAAACACTATGTATGTCAGGCTTGTAGATGCCAGTATCCACCCCTATATTTTTTAAGAAGAGGGAGTTTAAATCAATACACAGGTTCATAGCGTACTATATCATACAAACTGAAAAGAAAACTGTTGAAGTAGTATTCGCTTTCTGATAATTTCATTTGGTGCCTATATCTTTTCTGAACTAATGGAAGCTTGTCTTTGAAGATGTTATTGTTTTCTTTATGTTTTTAGGCATTGCATTGGGTACCGTCTTTCAACCGCCTAGAGCATTATATTTTTTGAGAAAGAAATACTTGCCTCACCCCTTCTATTGGAGGGTATTTTCAAGGCCCATCCATATCATTCTATGGGATACTTGTCTGGATTCTTCATTGTGCGGATCACAAATTCCTAGATCTTCTATTCCGAACTATATTAGTCAAAAATTGTAAGCTGTTCTGATATCCGTTTGTATGTCTGTTAAGGTGATAGCTCTGAATGGCTCCAAAGCTGCCCAAGGAGAACTCTATATTGATGACGGCAAGAGCTTTGAATTTGAACAAGGGGCCTACATTCACAGACGCTTCGTATTTTCAGATGGGAAACTCGTTTCTTCAAATACAGCATCTCCTCCTGCCTCTGGAAAAGTTTACTCCACAGATTGTGTTATCGGGAGGATTGTACTACTAGGGTTCTCCAATGGCAAGAAAGGCGCTTTAATAGAACCAGGAAATCGCATCTGGACCTCTTAAGCTCCGAGGAGGAAAAGGTCCTATATTTCTTACCATCCGCAAACCAAATGTTCAAATCAGACAAATTTTATAATCCCTTCCACTTATATAGGCAGATGAGATTTACCAGTTTTTTGTAGACCCAGTATGCAATTATCAACAATTCCATATTGTTAAGTGGTAATTTATAAGGGTGACCTTGAATCGAATCTAACGCGCACGTTTTTGGTTTCTAAAGCGAATCCTGCTCTTTGTAGTTACAGTCGCATAGTCGGTGCAAAAGAGTACATTTCAGAGTCATTTTGACAAGTTTTCAATGATAAGCACTTTTCCTCATCAGCGTAGTCTCCAATGATAACAACAAATCAATGTCTACTTTAGGTTATATTTCAAAAGATGATCTCAAAAGAAAAATCAAGTCCACTCTAAACAGTGATTAATACTTAGCAAGACGAAATGTTTGAATGTGTTAGCTTTGATGACCTATAATGAGTTAGGTCATCTCAGTAGTTGACTCAACAGAATACCAACAACTCAATTATTTAATGGCCTAAAATTACATGCAATGTGTCACAATTACTCAACAAACAAACGAAAGTGTTTACCTCATTTAACAAATTTAGCTAGCAAACGCTCTCGCCCAAAAATATTCGTCAGCCCAACCTTACGCAATGGGTCAGTGTTCGACTATACAAGCCAGGACGGTGTTTACGTTAAAAACAAATTTGCACACAGCTCCTGAAAACTTATCCTAGCAAAAAAAGGGGGGACGACTCATGTTCGAAAATTATGCTATGAGAATACTTAATATGGAAGAAGACAAATGTTTAGAGCCCCACATAAGCAAGTGATGATCATTCTTTAGACTTAAAGATTCGTTTCGCCTGTGACAAGTTGAAGAATAATATCCGGGGTGCAGTAACTCGAACAAATTTCCTCCATTATATACATATCTAGATGTTTTTAAGAATAATATATGTACTTGTATATCTCATTGTCTGTAACATGCAATGCAGGAGAGTTTGCTCCCTATAATATATATAATTATATATTTTGTTGGGTATTATTAACCTTAAAAGCCTATCTTTTTATTATCATATAAGTAAGGTTTTGTTCTCTTAAGATGCAAAAATCAGTACTAGTAGATCTCCCTAGACACATAAATAGGCTTAAGGACGACTTGGCCATTCCGAGAACTATAGGATCCTGTATAATTCCTCACGGAGATCTTTTATGATATGAACCACTTATAGTGTAATGCCAAGAACTTTCTACGTGTAATAATGGTGCAAAAGTATTGGATCCTGAAGCAATGCACACGGCGGATAGTATCACACATGGTTTAAGGTACCAAACATGAAGGATTTCAGGTCATGAAGCCGAGGGGGAGGGGTCAATTAGATTACAGCGGGAGATCTTTAGAGATAATTCTACTTCTACGTCTCAAACATTTTTTAAGTATCAAGTAGTTGTAGGTAGATATACAAAAGGGTAGACGCCTTCTATTTTTCTCCTTCTAAAATATGTTTACTGTGTCTGGAGCATTTAGCTAACCTCGAAGGTAAAACTTTACCCAAAAGCAAGAGCACTAACCATAGCTAATGGGTACTAAACAATACATATTTTACAGAAAAAAATGCTTCAACAGTAGCTAATGAGTATTAAACAATATAACAAAGAGATTAGTATAAGCCATGCTGTGTGTTTCTTGTTCGAACACTTGTAAATTCCTTCGAAGCAACATAATAAAACCGCCGCCCATAAAAAAACTAGAGTTTAATGATGAATGCTTAAAGAGAATTCATGGTTCAAAGATACTTGCATGTTGGATTCCTCCATGGTCGCTGGGTAGTTAAAGAGATCAGTATCAGATCCTTAATGTCTTTCCATTAAGGACTTGTAATCATTTGTCTTTTAATCATAAGAGATTGGATGGTCTCCATCTGGTTTAGGGTTTATTTCCTTTTTATCTTCAACCACACTAAGCATAAAAATATTCTCGCATTTACTTGATTACGGCATACTAAACTATATGTCCATTTTTGTTGTTGTTACAAGTCCTTGTTGAATCCTGAATTTGGACTAGGTCATTGTATCTCGAGATGGTGATTATAGAATTTTGCTCTGACATCAGTCTAGATCAGATGGCTCATTTTCCATCCTTTGTAAGAGCATCAGTTGCATAGTGGTAATGTTTATAGGAGCTATTGTTACTTAATTCCTAACCCCATCCTAATTCCTAACCCCATCCTAATTCCTTACGTGGGTGATTATGCTTTTCCTGTGTCTATATACATCCAAACATGAATCTGGTAAGTTGGTATAAATCAAAAATATGCAACCATGGCTTGATAGACTATTACAAATACCTCGTCGACGAGAGTCTACGGTGGAGATAACAACAAAATGAAAAAAAAGGGGTGATGCTAATGAGGTGCCCTTCCACGACCGAGATGCGCATAATGCATGTTTCAGTGTTGCTCCATGGACGGTGGACCACCGGGTCCATCGTGTGTGGTCGTGGCAACGCGACCTAAAAGATTATGTTAAACATACTAAAAACAATTATAGGGTACGATTTAGAAGAACTCCTACCATCCACTTTCATTAAGGATGGAGGAGAAACTTCATACGTGCCAATTAGTACAATATATACAACACACTTATATCGCCAGAGAAGAAAATACTAGTTCTAGGTAACCTCACATTTCAATGGTCATACCGACACCATTGAGAAAAATTAGTGACCTTAAATATAGATGTAACACCCCATCAGGAAAATCAGACGATCCGCCACAACTATATCAGAATCACGTGTGAGAAGCCTATTATTTAAGAAAAATCCTACCGAAAAATCAGACGATGCGCCATAAATTACTATTTGCTGCTCTGGGAACAATGAAATACCACGAGGGAAAAATAGATAGAGAAAGTGATCATATTACTTTAGATATTGGAATTTATTAGAAGTGATCATATTGCTTTAGAAAAGAGATATAGATAGAGATAGATAAAGTGGGAAAAATAGTTGATTCATCTTCAATGGTGAAAGACTGGAAGTCTCCCTTGTAGTAAGACTTACTTGAGAGGGACTCATTTGAACCGCGTGGGGTGGGTGGCACTTTAACCTCCTCTTCAAACTTGCCTATATATACCCTTCAGAGACCTTATAAAATTCACTCTCAAACACCACACTCTCTCTCTCTCATACACATACTCAGCTTATCTTGATTGGGTTGTTTAGGGTTTAGTTGCACGAGAACATAATTATTAAGAGCTGAATTGCGTTTAGTGTGACCAACCAAATAACTGAAAATGGTATTAGTTCATCTACGTAGACGCAGCTTTCTCATTTTCTCTGTATAAGGATATTTGCTAATTCTCTGTTATTTGATAGATGGGGGAGAATGCTGCAACAAAGAACCACCATCACCACCAGGTCTCTGATCTCTCAATAGAAATGCCTCCACAACAAGGACTTTCCAAGTGCTTTGACGACGATGGCCGTCTCAAACGAACAGGTACCCCTTTAACTCTCTCTGGACGTCTCAGTGTCGATATTCTCTATCTAAAGCTAACCAGATGTTTTGGTTTTGATCAGGGAATGTTTGGACTGCGAGTTCGCACATCATTACAGCAGTGATTGGGTCTGGGGTGCTATCTTTGGCATGGGCAATAGCTCAATTGGGATGGATTGCTGGACCTGTAATGATGTTCTTGTTCTCCTTTGTGATTTACTACACTTCATGTCTCCTCACTGAGTGTTATAGGAGTGGAGATCCTATAACTGGCAAGAGAAATTATACTTACATGGAAGCTGTCAGGTCCAACTTAGGTACACATAAAATTTACGCCATTTTACATGAACTAAAATTTACAATTATCTTTTATATTAGCTCTAAATTTCCGTCTTTTGGTATTATTTTTTTTCGTTCAGGTGGTGTTAAGGTGAAGATTTGTGGAACAATTCAGTATTTGAACCTGTTTGGGGTTGCTATTGGATACACCATTGCCGCATCTATAAGCATGATGTGAGTATTTTTATTATTATTTTACGATAGTTAAATCAAAACTGTCTCTCTGTTTTTACACAAAGATAAAAACTTTCTTTTGTGTGTATATTTTTGGGATCTTTGGCTTAATTATTTGATTGGGTTTTCATTGAACAGGGCGATTAAACGGTCCAACTGTTTTCATGAGAGCGGCGGAAAGAGCGGGTGCCACTTATCGAGCAACCCGTATATGATAATGTTTGGTGTCGTCGAGATCTTCTTCTCCCAAATTCCAGATTTTGATCAAATTTGGTGGCTGTCCATTGTTGCAGCTGTGATGTCCTTTACTTACTCTTCTATCGGTCTCGGCCTCGGAATTGCTCAAGTTGCAGGTACCATTTTGCTCTTGATGTGTTTTGCCGCTGTCATTTGACAAAACTATCCTCGAAATTGGTATACCCTAGTGAAAATTTGAGGGGTATTTTGGTAAAATAATGGAAAATTACCCGCTCACTCGTCTTTACTGATAAAACTATAATCTTCTATGATTAGAAAACGGGAAATTCATGGGAAGCTTAACCGGAATAAGCGTCGGTCCGATCACTGAAACTCAAAAGATATGGAGGAGTTTCCAAGCTCTTGGAGATATTGCTTTCGCCTACTCGTACTCCATCATCCTAATAGAAATTCAGGTACGACTCATACAAGTTCGTAAATCCAACTTTATATCTGAACTTCATCATTGACTAAGAGTATATATATTATGATTATCAACAGGACACGGTCAAATCGCCTCCATCGGAAGGGAAAACAATGAAAAAGGCGACACTCCTAAGTGTTATTGTGACTACGGCCTTCTACATGCTTTGCGGCTGCATGGGGTACGCGGCATTCGGTGATCAAGCGCCCGGAAATCTCCTCACGGGTTTTGGCTTCTATAACCCTTATTGGTTACTCGACATTGCTAATGCGGCCATTGTAATTCACCTCGTCGGAGCATACCAAGTCTATTGCCAACCCTTATTTGCCTTCATTGAGAAATGGGCATCACAAACATGGCCTAAGAGTGATTTTATCAACAAAAATTACAAAGTTCCTCTCCCCGGGTTCCGAGCGTTCAATTTCAACCTCTTCCGTCTCACATGGCGATCGGCATTCGTTGTGGTGACCACCGTTATCTCTATGCTTCTCCCATTCTTCAACGACGTTGTTGGGCTTCTTGGTGCTCTTGGATTTTGGCCGCTCACAGTGTATTTCCCCGTCGAGATGTACATTGCCCAAAAACGCATCCCAAGGTGGAGCACACAGTGGATTTGCTTGCAAACACTTAGCCTAGCATGTCTAATAATCTCGGTTGCTGCAGCTGCCGGGTCAATTGCCGGAGTTGTACTTGATCTTAAAGTCTACAAGCCATTCAAGACAAGTTACTAAGAGGCGGAAGACATCGTGCGTCCGACGGTCGTCATTGATATGGGTTCCCAAAAAAAATTATATCTAAAAATGTTGTACTCACGATATAGTTGCGAAGAATCACCTCAAGAGGTGTTGTTAATTTGTGTTAGCTTTGTTTTTGTATTTGTTTTAAACCTAAAACAAGAAGTGAGACAATTGTATGTATATGTTATAAGAGTTTCATCAGTCCTTGCCTTACATGTATCCCTTAGTTTAACTAAACAAAGGTTTATTTATTTAGACTTCTCTGCATGATTTAACCCTCTACGACCAATAGCGCGAATGATCATATTTTGATCCTTAAAACAAGAGACAGCCTCGTATCCCCAATATCAAAACATTAACATCTCCGAATTCATTTTCATAAACTATTAAACCTTTGATGGGTTAGGCAGGATTGTGATATGTCTCTTTTCAGTCAGGTATGTGTTCTTCGAATCGAAGTATTGAAAAAGAACAAAGCACAAGCATTCTTACTCAGCGGATAACCTTAACCATAGAATCGAGCAGCTATCAAAAGTATCTTTCTCACAAGTTCCATCATTAAGAAAAGGAGGAAGACACATGATGGCAACTATGAAAGGCTCTTCTCCAATGTTATTTTCGGGGAATCTAGATTAAGGACCATTGATAATGGAATATAATGCAAACCTAAGCTTTTTGGCATCTATTGAGTATCCATCCATATGATATCGATAGGTCTACCAAATTGGTTTTATGGGCATTTTAGATGGATGGATGTGGAGAGTCGTTTAATACTCTTATCTTTGTTTGAGATTCTATCATGTCACTTAAGATGTTTCTTACCTAGTAAATGTAGAAAATTTACAGAGCGAATACATAGTAACAGCTCGCCTTCAGATGAAAAACTAAACAGAAATGAAGGATAAGCATCTCCAACAGAGAAGGTATGTTATTCCGGTTTTGAATACTAGTATCCGGAATAGCATACCATTTTGCTCCAATAGATTTCTCTTCAAATTCAGTTTTTTATTAAAATTAAGACCCACAATATTATTTTATGTGAGAGAGAGAAGATTTTTATTAAAAACTGTGACCTGTAATGGAGAGAAAAGAAAGGAAGAGAAGAAATATTTGTAAGGGACCCACAAAATTAGTATGCACATACCACTCTCCAAATTCCGGATTTGCATACTTTGAAAGGGTATGGGGGTGAGTATGTTGAACACCATACCCGTGTTGTTGGAAGGGGTTTTTGCAAAAGTATGTGAAAAGTGTAATAGCATACCATGTTGTTAGAGATGTTTGGAGTCATGAGTTCTACTTGAACCATTTCTAATGGGCAGGGGACCCGCCAGCGCTCTCTCAAAAGCATTAAGCTTTCTCTCTTTTGTGAGATAACAAATATCCACCGCAACTTTCTTAAAATCGGCACTCTTCTGTTATTTGCCTCTTTGATTTGCCAAAAGAGCAACGTATGCCCTTAAGTCATCAAAAATAGTAGTATGGCTTTATGTCCCTTTTGCATGTGAGATTTTGTAGTCATGTATTACATCAAACAAAAAAGGCTGGCCTGGTGGAGTTGGCGGGTCGGTAGTCGTGTTTCATATTTGACAAAATGCCAAACTCAAAAGAGCACACTTGGGTTAGGGTGGTAGGTCACGTCGCCTGTCTACGCTGGTGGTCCTTAGTATGGCTATGGTAGGAGTGAAGTCACCATCGTGGGACGCTGCGAAACGACCTTCGATGTCTGTTTCTTTTGGGGATGAGTGGGTTGGTGGTGCCTGCTCTCTCGGCCTACTTTGGTGCCCTTCTGGATCAAATTAGGATTTTGTTTCTCTCTTTCGATTAAAGTGGTGGTCCTAAAGTTCTAAAAAAGAAAAACCAAGGAAAAAATGGAGTTCACAAAGTAGTAAGAGTTGCTACATTAAAGCGTGGGAAAAAGCGGATGCTGTCAGGAATGGATGCGATAAAACTGGTCCTCGACTGGTACCGGGGGGTTAGAGCAGCAACGAGGGATTTCCTAAGAAAGCAGAGATTGCGGATCAAATCTCCATCAACTTGGTCATTTGACAGAGTATACCCTAGCTTAAACTGGAACTGTTTACAGGCACTGCACTGTCCTCAGGAAATTAGTTAGACACTGAATTCCAAATGATATGGAGCATATATGTTAAGCCCAAGTCCAAGTCCGAAGCCCTCACATTACTAGTGAACATGCGAAGAACAGTTTGGAGATGTTTTCACGTCCAGACTAATGAGAATGATGCCTATGGAAATAACTTCTTTATAAGAGCAGGGCCAGCAGGTGACCTCTACGACTTCTAGTTACTGCTTTACCAAAAGAAAGACCCAGGAATTTTGGTCCATAGATATTTTTACAAGGTCGAAGGAAAACCGGGAAGAAGTTTAAGACTAGGTTGTCAAATGGGTCAATTTCCTAAATCCCTGAAACGGCAAATATCTCCCTTCAGCTGCCATGCACAAAAAAATTCCACTCTCAATTTCGATCTCTTGTAAGAGAGGGTAAAGAAAAGAATGGAAGATTACTAAACTTTTCTACCTCATGGTTCAAACAGATCTGAAGGATCCTTGGTGTAATACCACTAGAATACGGCAGGCGAAGCCGGTTCCGCATCAGAAAGAGAAGCTGGTGGTAGGACACATTAATAAGACATGACAAGGCTACTTAAAATGAGGGTTGCTACCAGGTACCTGGGATCGTTCCTGCCATTGACATCCGAAGTTACTGATCTCATAAAAACGGGTTTACCTGCCAAAAAATTACTAAGAAAGGTGACACTAAACTACTTAAGATGGCAGCAAAAACATAAAATGAGATGCTAGGCCAAATCATACGGCTATGAAAACTTTGTATTAAGAAGCATGTTAAAAATGAAATATAGGCAGTTGAGCTGGCCTTGAAAGGCAACTAAAGCAATGGCATTCAGCTCTGTTCCAAAACCGCGAAAAGGATCTCTAAGGCAGTCAAGCTGCATAAGAACTGATACTAAGTTGGACGGAAAGGCCACTAAAACTAGAGCTCTTAGCCATGTGGCAAGGCAACTGAAGGAGAAGTATCATATATCATGACTTTTATCTCAATACATTTAGGATCCACTCTAATCTCTCAAATGTAGGAGGCTACGAGGACTTTCACCCAGTTAGAGCCTTTCCAACGGAGCAAAGTGGATTTTCACATAGAAATGGAACCTCACCTCCGTGGCAGAGGATCTTTAGAGCCAATTTTCTAGTTTCCACCTTGACTGGAGGTTCTGGCTGCTCTAAGAAGGCTTAAAAATATTTGCTCCATTTGACTTTGACTTTGACCGACCAGTAGAACGAAACTCCCTTCTGATCCTAGCAGTAGTTAGAGGAATCCCACCAATAAAACATGCAGATTTGACTCCCAGCCAGCCAAGTTTGATGTCAAACATCAATAATATCAAATAAATCTCATCTTAAATACTCTATACTATGTTTTAGAGAGAGAGAGAGGGAAGAAGAAGATGATGATGGAGTTTTTCATATTCCTCCATTTCCTTCTCTTCTCTTTCACCTACTCCTACGCAGATGTGGCCGCTTCGTCCGCCTGTCCGATCAATTTCAACTACGTAGAAACCATCCCATGGGACCGGTCATCGTGCCAAGACAACACCCAACACTGTTGTCAAACACTACTTAGTCTATTCGGCATTGGACTCGCTCGACATCTTAAAGATACCGGAGTGTTCCAGCTACCGAATCGAGTTTCTTCCACAGCCTGCAGCGAAGATTTCCAGTTTCGACTAGAAAAACTCTCCCTTGATCCTTTTCTAGTGCCAATGTGTTTCAATGATTCAACCCAGTTCGTAGAACGTG
The DNA here is from genome assembly GCA_014058105.1 of Kingdonia uniflora. NCBI lineage: Eukaryota > Viridiplantae > Streptophyta > Magnoliopsida > Ranunculales > Circaeasteraceae > Kingdonia > Kingdonia uniflora. The sequence continues at coordinate 1,469,434 of JACGCM010000580.1, forward strand.
AGTCGAGCTGCGCTGGGATAATTACAACGCGAGATTGGGTAGAAAAGATGGGACCGACGACCCAACTCAACCAACATTGTAACGAGAACTTGTTAGACCTTACTTCATGTAGCTCATGTCTTGCCGCAGGTATGAAGGTGACTTCACAATTGGTTTCGCTAGACAAAAACTCCACAAAGTGTTTTTATTTCACTGTTCTTTATGCAGCAGGTATTGTTAATGATCTCGGCCCTGAGAGATTACCCACTGCTTCATGTATACTAGGTTTACCATTGTCGTCCTCAACCAGTATGAAAAAGAATGATACCCCCAATCGAGCACGCTTTTTCAAATTCGTTTTTGGGTTCACAGGCGCCGTCATTGTCATTCTTGTTTTATTGGGGTCGGTCATGGCCTATCGCTTTTGGGTTAAGCGAAAGAAACACAAGGAAGCTCATATAATGTTTGTAACGAATGTACGTGCAACTTTGAAGCCTAATACAGGTGCGATATGGTTTCAGGTGAGAGAGCTAGAACAAGCAACAGAAGGATTTTCCCAGAGAAATCTAATTGGTCAGGGTGGAAATGGGGTTGTCTACAAGGGAATTTTAATGGACAGGACAAACATTGCAGTGAAGATGCTTCTTGATTTGGATTCGAAGGGAGACGAAGAGTTTGCAAACGAAGTTGAAGTCATAGGTAGCTTAAGGCACAGAAATCTCCTCTCTCTTCGCGGGTGTTGCGCCACTGGCGAAGACCACTCAAGGGGTAAGCAGAGATATCTCGTCTATGACTACATGCCCAATGGGAGCTTATACGATCACCTCTTCTGTCAAAAGAAGAGATTGAGTTGGCCTCAGAGAAAGAACATTGCCATAGATGTTGCGAAGGGGCTCGCTTACCTGCATTACGGAATCACACCTGCGATCTACCATAGAGATATCAAGTCCACGAACATACTATTGGACTCAGAGATGAATGCAAGGGTTGCGGATTTTGGACTGGCAAAACAAAGTAAGGAAAACCAGTCGCATATGACAACTCGGGTAGCTGGAACCTATGGATATTTAGCACCTGAGTACGCTCTTTACGGGCAGCTGACAGAGAAAAGCGATGTTTACAGCTTTGGGATTGTACTTCTAGAGATAATGAGTGGAAGAAAAGTGCTGGATATATCTTCACCTACTTCACTTTTAATTACTGATTGGGCATGGTCACTCCTCCAATCCAATCGAGTAGAAGACGTGTTTGATGCCTCACTGAGGGATGTAGGACCAAGAGGGATCATGGATAGATTCGTGCGCGTTGGAATTCTCTGCGCGCATGTTATGGTTGCTTTTAGGCCTACAGTTGCAGAAGCTCTAAAGATGTTGGAAGGCGATATAGACATACCCAGATTACCAGACCGGCCATTGCCTCTGAGTCATGAGTCTTTCCGACTGTCTTCACTGCAATATAGTAGTTCATTAAGTAGCATCTCAAGATATGAGCTTGATTAGTAGAATAAGTGACTGAATGGGTCAGATAGCAAGTTTTGTATATTAATTATGCCTAAATTGAATATTTATATCCAAGACTAAAATCATGAATTGAAGCGAATGTGCTCAAGCGAAAGGGCAAAACACCTTATAAATTATTTTTAAAGTACAGAATTTGTACATAATATCTAAAATTGCAATATGGATTTACAGTGATTGTCAAAATGTCAGTAGACTTATCTGGTTCATCCACTGCGCAGAGAAAAACTCAGATCTCAAACGAGTTAAAGACCAATGTTTCCAGAAATCCAGGGTTTAGATTCGAATTCGTTTGACATCATTTTCGGGGACATTTGCGTCACTCACATTGCTTTTTATGCGACCAACTGTTTGCCCTCCAACCTGAATACACCAGTCACTTTCTTTATCTACTCTGCTCCGATAAAGTTTGAAAAGAGTTAAAATCAAGGGTCAAAAATTCGGTTTTTGTTGATAGATTTTGATACCTTTACTATTTTAGTATCACCTATACACAGTAATTAGTTCCCTTATATCTCAGCTATTTTAGTATTACAGGTATATACCCCATACATCCCGATAATTTTCGATATATCCTTGACATAATCATATAAAGCAATAGATCATCATGACATATCGCATAATATTGCTATATTAACCAGTATTTCACGATACTCCGTGATGAACTAGATACCCCACATATTTTACCAGATTACCAGCCTAAAATTCATACCTATGACCCAAAAAAATTGTGATAACAGACGGACAAATGTCACTGCTTGATGAGCCATGACTAGAAGAACATATAACGATGCAAAAAATATATGAAAGGAGACTCACTATAGAAAGATATCTACTAGAAAGTTGAACTTACAGTTTCATCGGGAACTAACGCATATCTTTCCGCTGGTGAAACCCACATCTTTCCTGCTTACAGTACACCACAACACACTGATTACAATCTTAAATGATAAAAAAAAATTGCTATTCCAACTAAGCAATTGAAGCCAAGTGACATGATGTTTCATACCTGTTAAAGATTTAGTTTTGGAGGATTCTATACGTTGACAGCCAGATCCGTCTGCACTCAAAGCCTCTATGATTGTCGGAATATTTCTGCATGTACCCGAAAGTTAAAAATGATTAAGTTTGCTGGAATTTTTTATGAAACAGATTTTATCCAATGAAGCATGATCGGATTAATGATATTTTAAGATATTCAGTTATTGATTCTCAAGTACCAAAGGTAGTGGTGTACTATAGTTGGGCGTGTTACAATAAGAAAAATAAGAAGAACCAGATAATGGTTCATTAAAAAGTAAAGTTCTTGTATTTTTTGTTGGACTCAAATGATAAAACAACTGTTTACAATGAGTACCCAAAAGAGGTAACTGCCACCGAGTTTTTTGACTCACACTAAGAAGAAATTTTGGATCGTTATTCACAACGTGTGGTTCCAAAATTTTGGTGACTACAAATGCAGTATATGGTGTTTGCAGTATATGGTGTTTGCAGTATTTAGTTCAATTAAGCAATTTAGGCTTGAAAACGATGCAGTACCCCATCCATTAGGTATATATGGGTATACTTGCAAGTAACGGTAAATTTCGTGGGCGCCTTCCAGTTTATGTAGGTGTGCCACATATCAACTCTCCCCTTCTATGAAGAGTTCAACCACGAAATATGGAAAATTGATAGGTAGCGTTCGGACGTCTCCAACCGCCGTGTGGTCTCTCTCTCTCCTCTAGAATCTCTTTTTAATTTATTTTATAGTATTGCAATAAGAATTAAGGTCTCCTTCTCTATAAAAGGATAAAGGTAGGTTGGTTTGAGTGGAAAGGATTTTTTAGCAATACAGTATGTAGTGTTTGGGGGAAAACTTGAAAGCCAATGTCATCGAGACCTTTCAATTCAATAAAAGAGAAAGATTATGTGCTTGATAGTTCTGTTTAAACGATCGCTTCCACAAATTCCTATTAGAATCAATGTAAATTACCATGTCTTACGCATATTTATATATTTATATACACTGCTTCGTAGAAGAGTGACCGTACAAGAAAACATATCTAATTTGCAAAGTGGACACTGGGTCTTTTTATAAGCATCAACAAAATTTAATTACCGGTCAATAGAATCACCGTGACCAAGTTGTCCGTTTGTACCTCTACCCCAAGAAAATATGTTATGTCTTTCTGTAACAGCGAGTGTGTGTCTCCACCCACAAGAGATTTGGAATACTTTCTGCCAGTAAATTCAGAAAATAGTATTAGACATGGCAATTGTAAAATGGATATATTTCACCATGTTTCTGACTATCCTAGGTATATCAAATTAATAATATATCCACTGGAACATTTTTTTTAGAAAAATATTATTGAATGGTGGATATGCCAAATAATTCAGTTATGACGATATTCATACATAATAGTCCGAAATGGCTTTATTGTTTAACACACTTTCTTCTGTGAACTAAAAGGGTACAAAATAAAAATATTCGGATCTGCAATGAATGTATCGGATTTTCTTTTCTTTTCTTTTGATAATTCCCATAATTTCCATTGGTTGAACAGAGGTGACATATTGGTTTACACTATTTATTTTCCATATATCATTTATTTGGAACAAACAGCAGCTATCAACCCATACTTAGATATACTGAGGCATATTGAAAATATTGTCTGACAAAAAATAATCACTAAGATGTGATACTTTGTTCTTGTATCTCACAGAGAACACCTTCCTCTCAAATAGGAAAATCCAAGGATTACAAATTTGTAGAAGTTATGCTATTAAGAGATAGGGGGACAATAGTGCACCTGATCATGTGGAAATGGAACGGGCACAGGGGAGCAATGATCAACACTATCTCCAGCACCAACTTGTCCAAACTGTGCAGAAACCACGGAAGATATTAGCATCATAAAGACATAATAAAAGGGAAGAAAAAGAATTTGTAAAAGACTTTGTAATAGTTTAAATAATCCATGAATTTCCCTACAGCAATAAAGATGTAGATAATGCTTGAGTCAAAGTGAGAACAGGCTCCTTGTATGAGATATAATTAAAGTATAATGGACGCCAGGAACTCACTATGTTGGTAATTATGGGATCAATGGAACATTTTAGTTATTATTATATTCCTAATCTCTATATTTACGCCAGAAAATTGAGTAAATATATCCAAGAAAATTCTTTCAATCAAGGAGGAGACCAGCAAGTCTATTAACAAAATAAATTGGGAAGTTGACCACTTCTATAAATTAGTCTACGGAAAGTTATTTGAGTTTACATAGAGTTCTGCAAGAAAATTCACTTCTGCTAGTCTGTATGAGAATAGATCTAAAAGAAACCCAATACTTCCGAAAGGATTTTAACAATCCATAGTGTTTTCAAAACCAGCACTTTAGACAAAGAGAGGGCATCTAGTATTTTGTAATAAATGTTCTACTATTACTAAAACCCCATCTGGAAATATCAATCTCCAAGTAGAATACTGTTAATACTGTTCAAGACCAGATATCATTTCAAATTATTTCATGTATTATTTTTCATCAACACTTTTACATATTTATATAAGTATCATATACAAGATCTGCATAATGTGTCATATACAGCATGTGTTGAAGAATTCTAAATGAACATGGAGATATGAAAGGTGTCAACCTTATTCCACCCCCACCCATAAAGCCTCCCATCAGATGTGACTGCCATTGTATGTCTCCAACCACCTGATATCTGAACAAAATATCCATCAACAGAAGTTCACAGAACTGTTACTAAATAAGTAACAAGTCAACAACGAATGTAGCAGTTATTGTATACCAAAGCATATAAATATTTGTAAAATATACTAATACTTTACATCAGTTAAGTATATGTAAGTATGGGTTAGAAAATGAGGGTTTTGATCAGTCGCAGCCATGGTTCACAGTATCCTCAATATTTAGGTTTGTTCAGTCGCAGCCCCTAACAACCCACCAATTCAATTCAATGAATTTACATTTCTCCTTTACAACACTTGATTAATAACCCTCATCACGGTCCCATTTTCTACAACAAAATCATAGCTCCCAAACAAATTCTAAAAGCCATGAACCCATTCATAGGGATATCAAAGGATCAGAAGGAAAAACTCACTTTAGAACTCATCTATGGCAACATATTCTTTTGAGAAAGATCTATGGTAACATACTCAGCCCACGTACCCCAAAGATATATCTAAAGTGGCAGTTATAATATCAAAACAACACTTGGGATGAAGGAGAGAGTAGTGAACTCTGCCCTTCATTAGCAATCTGCCGAATTATCTGCAAATAAGACAGATTTTTTTTTCCCCCAAACAGCTTATTTTGAAATGTATTCAGTTCAAAACTAAAGTTGACTGCCCTGAATTAATATTCTGAATTTTTAGGCAAGTCATACTCAAATGGGTGAAAAGCGAGACAGTGCCCAAATTCAGTATTTCACAAGCTTAGGTTCCTGTAACTATTAAGACAAAATACCCCCCACCCACCCAACACACACTCGCATCCCTTCCTAATAAAAATGGGAATTACATTAGTTGTATAATGACTAGAGTAATAAGTGAATCACTTCAGAAAGGGGAAATAAGGGGGGAATAGTATATCATCATAAACACACTTGATGAGAACAAAGAGTTCACCTGAGAAATAAAGCTGTGAGAAAGGGCTTGCAACTGATGAGGGATGAGGTGATCCTCAAAGTCACCATGTCCTAGTTGACCATATTTGCTCCACCCATACGTGTATAAACCTCCGGACGAAGAAACCGATATTGTATGGCGCCATCCACAAGCGACCTGGATCATTTGCTGTCCCTAATGTTGCACAAGTGAAAGAAAAATGAAACTATAAATGAGCCACGATAATTAAACCTAGTTCCTGAAATTTTACAATTTCAACTCTTTTGACCAATGATCCCATCTGTTCTTACAATGAAATAAGTGATCAATTGATGCTCAAACTATTTCTGATCCAACTTAGGGTTAGCCTCAATAAAGTCAACATACCACACAAGGATCATAGTAATGTAAGATCTCTTACTTGGCAGTTGATCTCCATTATTTAATTATTTAATTAATGGCTAATGCACTGGAAGTTTAGCTGACCACTAAAAATGCTTGTTCAGAAACTGAGTTCAATCATGTATCAAACTGAACCTTCCATCATTGATGCGAACAGTCTTCATAATATCCATCGATATTGATAGGATTTTCTCTTTAGTGGTCTCTAGTTAATCTTGACACTGTATTTCATAATACTAAAAGCGCCCAGTGGTTTTGCAGTTAGCTATATGTAATTAAGTAAATTTGTTTAGAAACACAATAAGATCTGGACTAGATATAAAGAAAAACAGTTAAGCCGGCACAGAAACATCCCTAGAGTTATTATTTTATGTATTAAGCCAGCCTAGGTGTATGTGAAAAGGAGAATGATAACACGTAGTTGATCAGCATACATTGATAGCAGAAACTTTCTGAGGAACTAAACGGTCATTTCTGTCACCTAAACCCAAGTTTCCATATCGACCCCACCCCCAACCATAAAGTTCACCATTTTCGGTAATTGCGGCTGTATGTTCAGCACCAGCTGCAATCATTTTGACTGATATACCCTGTAAAATACACCAGAAAACTTTAAAAGGAAGTATACCTGAGATTGAAGAAACTGTTAATATCTATCCCTGTTCAACATTCTTCTGCCTGCTATTGATAGAAATATTTTTTGGCTTTTATGACATCAACTTTTTAGAATCTTCAGCTGATAGTTATTTTCATCAGTATTTCGATATCGAAAAATATTGATAAAATATGTCACCTGGAAGGCTTGGATTTTCTGCGGGACAAGTGAGTCCTCAGTGGTGCCAAGGCCAAGTTGCCCATTTTGATTTCGACCCCAGCTTCAGAAAAACAATCGAAATCAGTGCATAATGAATGAAGGAAAGATCTCTTACTATTTTAAGATTAAGCCCTCAGTCTGTGAAGTTGAAGTGGAGTTATAGGACTAATATGAAAAAAGGAGAGTTAAGAGAGTAACCAACCTCTGCACCTCGCCTTCCATAGTGACAGCCAAACAATGACTGTCTCCACAAGCAATTTGCCTAATGATAACACCTTGTAAAGCTTTGATTGGCTGTGGAGTAAACAAGTCACTAGAATTACCATGACCCAACCTTCCAAAATCACCCCTGAAAGCACAAACAATTAACAAATTCCATAAACGTCATGTAAGAATTGGCTGCCAGTGCTGACATGAACATTCCAAATAAGACTATGTATGAGCTAAAAAATCCAAGATATTCATGAATAAAAATGAAATGCATAAATTAAAAGCATGATTTAAGAGGAACACACCATCCCCAGCTGTATACTTGCGTCTGGGAGTCTGAATAAGCAGTAGTATGGTCAGAACCACAAGTAATGGAGACTATCTCTTGGCCATCCAAATCACTCATTTGAGTGGGAAAGAGTCGATCTTCAGCGTCTCCGTGACCCAATTGCCCATCCTCTCCTCTTCCCCAAGAGCAAACAATATGACCAGCTATGCAAACAAGGACAAAACAACAAAACTACTAGTCAAAAAGACAAACTTAATTGGTTTACATGTCATCTTGATTTCTTTGCTTATGCCATCCTGTATATGGGAAAGATCTGAAAGGAAAATAACAACGTATGAACATAAAGTACTACTATAAAGAAATATGCCAATGATTTCTACCAAAATCCTAGCGACTTTGTATACAGATAAAACTAGGAAACCTAGAGCTCAACTGTGACAAAGAAAGAAGTTCCCAACCACGGATAAAATTTCCGGAAGAATTTGCAAGGCTTCACTAAATATTTCTGTTCTTAAGAAGCCAAAAGAATGTATAAAAAAAATGAAGTTGCTGAGAAACAGAGTGCTTTAGACCAAGCCAATGTTCATGGCTTATACATAGCTGAGACGATCTTATACAGTTTCTTGAAGGGGTGGATAAGTACTAAAACTTGTGAGACAACAGGAGTTGATTAAGATCGAGATGCAAGCAACAATAAGAGAGAAGAGGGATTCAATCTGTAATCTTTTTTGCAACAGTGACATCCATCCCCTAGTGTTAGTCTGTGAAGGTAGTCATCAGGAAAAACTATGCTAAAAATGTTTTGTCGTGATTGTTTTTTCTTAGCAACAATCTTTATTACTTGGGATTGTTCTTTCTGTGCTGTTTCTTTATTAATTGTGATCAATCGTATTCCCAAACGAAATTGATGTACAGCTTAAGTTTATGAGGAAAACAAAAGAAATAAGAGCCCGGCATCAAGACTCTTAAATTCTTAAACTATCACAAGACACAAATATAATACGTAGATAAGAAATAGAGATACAAAAAGAACACATGTTTTTTTATTTTTAAAACAGCTCGGGCATCTAACCCCCCCCCCCCCCCCCCCCCCCCCCCCCAGATGTCTTAGGGATCGCACTTGTACTCTTCAATCCTAGGTCAGAATAGTCCTCGTGCTTTTCTTTTTCAAAAAAAATTAAAAAAATAGTGCTCATACTTTCCATGAACTTGGTAACTTTTTCATGTTGGTCTTTAACGCTTGACATTAAAGAGTTCCATCTGTCTCTTGTTGCACAGAGGAATAATCAGACGTAGGAGCTGGTTTTGACCTAGAGGGCTAGAATGGACACCAGAGCGATCCCTGCTTCACTTCTTTCTTAGTGCCTCGCATCACCAAGAATATTTCTATCATCTAATAGGCTTTCAGTTCTTTCACTACCGCTCCCCGATGTCCACTATCATGCAGTCAAGGTAGTGTTTAAGGAGATTAACATGACGCTTAGGTATATCCGGGTGTTAGGACATAGGAGAGAATGAGAGTAAGATGGGAGGGAATGTTGTGATTACAGTAGAGGTTTCTTATAGGTAGAAAGCTTATGATTTTTTACCGACTTAATAAATTGTAACTAAATCACAATATAATGATGTATCGAGAAGGAGAGGTTGGATAGGATATGATCTACAATGGCCGGAATGGTGTAAATTATAAGTGGTATCCATTAATGATTTTTTCGCCCTCGATCATGGCATTGAAACCATTGTTTGGCCATCGAATAAAGAACTGCAACTACCACTTATACACTTCAAAAAAACTGAAAAAGAATCCCTTTAATTTTCGAGCATATAATTTGTATGATAACATTGATTAAAACATCCCACATAGCTTAAAAACATCGGGAATCAATGTAAATTAAAATCTCAATGTACTCGCGGTTCATAAACTAATACATCCTAAAAAGTTGAGCAGGAAAAAAGGTTGGCCAATTATAATCCAATATATCGTCCAGACATCATATATACTTTTCCACTGTTTTCGCTATAAACTTAGCAATCAAACTTGGTGATCATACTTGCATGACTCAACAAATACCACTAATGTATCTAAACTACATTTCCTCTCCAATTTCATCAAATCAAACTCACACAGATCCATCACAAACACCAAATTACACTATCAGATGATGTAATGCAGTAACAAAATCTATGTTATCATGTTTACTGAATCAATCAAGTCTCTCTCAAATTACCAAAAATTATAACCTCGTGATCACAATAACACATCAAATTGATCCTCATTAACACAAAATCAAAACACTTGGATCATGAAGAACTTACAGAGCAGAGCAACAGAGTGATTTGCACCAGCCGAGATGAGAACAACTCGGTGACTCGGTCTTGTAGTTGCAACAACCGTTACTTCTCCCTCCGCCATGACTTCTTCACAACTCAACTACAGAGAGAGAGAGAGAGAGCTGAATAATTGAGAAAACAAGCATGTGAGAGATAGTGATGTTGTTGAGAGTAGAACACAGGAGAGCAATACATAAATGTGTTTGGAGCGAGCGAACAAGAGAGAGAGAGAGAGGAGTGAGTTTAGCCGACGACTGTGGAGAGTTTGTGGAGGATAAACAATGGGCATTCATTGTGGGATTAGTGAGATCATCACTACCCAACCCAACTCTCATCGAGCTAGTGTTTAATTTAGTACTATTGTATACGACGCTCTTATATATTATAATTGTCAACACTCACTTATTGTGTTTCACTTTGAATGTTATCTTTTTTGGTGCTCTTTTTGTTGTGTTGTGGTAATATAATAAAACTTGTGAATCACATGATGGGATGGTGCAATCTTAGCTTGAGCTCCATTAATGAGGATGGTTTTGGTGGTGAATAAGAGGGGCGTAAAACACTCCCTACAGTCGTTGAAATATTGAAATGAATATTTGATTCAAGGACTGAAAGAGATAGAGAGGTGAAGATGACATATGAATGGTTGGATCAAGATAGATGGAGCATTGTTAAAATTAGAGATGGAATCCCAAGTTCTAATATGATATAAGAGCAGGTGTTTTCCTCTAGGTATTGGTGTATCTAACGCTCTCACGGGGTTTGTATTAGTAAAATATGTGTACACATGTTGAGCTTAAAATTCCGTCACATGTGAAGGGACATGTTAAGATATATAATCTCATTATGTAAGTCAAACCTTGTACCTCAAAACATAAGATTTTGGGCTACTCTCCTCTCATTGTCAAATGCCAATTGGTTTTGACATAGAACCTCTAGTTCTAATATTTGTTATTATGTGAGATTAGTTGAATTGTGAACTTATGATCCAATTCAATTATCTATAATTTTTTAAAAGTGACACGATCAATAGTGCAAGCTCACTTCTACTGTAAAATGATTTTTTTTTTTTTCAATTTTTTGTAATTTTTACACTACCCTCGCTCTTACACGTGATTTTCGTATCTAAAAAAATAAAAATAAAAATATCCTTTATTGTGCTATATTGAACTATGTATATATATATGACCATGGTCTCATTTATTGTGCTTATTGGACACATATGCCTAGTGAAATTGGATTGTATTAGAGAAATTGATTGTATGTACATTGCGCGTGATTGACTGCACTACTCTCTACTCCAGTAATTAAATGACCGTAAGGGTGGAGTTAAAAGCAAAAGATGTCAGAAAAAATGTCATTCTACTCGCCTTCATCTCCCCCTCCCCCACAACCCCAATCTCTACACATTTCTTTCTCGGTTCTTCTTCATCTCTCTCTCCCCAACTCAAGCTCTCTCCCCCATACACCATCCCATGATAGTCATTTATGTCCAAAACACAAATGTTTTTCATGTGTTTATGGCCCTATGTTTACAACCATAGTCTCTGTAGGGACTTATCCCTCGAGCTGGGATAATATCGAACTGATCTAATACCAAACTCATGCAACATATCCGTGACATACAGTCAAAAATGACACCTGGACCACGAACTGAAGAAGAACGTGGCTCAAGCACTCCAGATGAAACAGAACAAGTCAAGGACACTTGTCTCCCACAAACTAGCAGTTACATAAATAACCTCTATTTTTTCCCCAATTCAGGAGAACGTGTTGATACATGTAAACGAACTAAGAGTGGGATCTATAAAAAGGTTGAGTTCCAGAGGAAAAAAGACCCAAGTTTTTCTAGCTAACAAAATCATCAGTTGTAATCAAAATACCAATCTTAAGCAATAAAGTTACAGTTACTAAAATCCTCAAGCCGAGATCATGGTTTTTACCTATTCAGAGGTTTCCACGCTAAAACCCATATCAATTCATATTCTCTATTATATTTGTTGTCACAAGTATATTTGGTGTAAGAGCCTTTCGAGCTATTATGAAATTAGGCCCTTACATTTAGCATTGTCTGTGCGAAAGAAGATATTTCCACAAAATTACAAGATAGACAGTTACTCAATGATCACTTTTCAATCATGGTGACTTCTAAGCGACCAACCACAGCAGTTCAGCATAAATTTTCCATAGAACCTGATCATCTAGCAGAATTAAGGGCGAACCTCAACGCCAAAACAGAGAAGCAGAACAAGCTCGAATGTCAGTTGGTAAATGACCGAGAGCTTTGCAAACAGGAACTTGAAGATGAATGTAGAGCTCGACAAACAAAGTTCAAACGACATGAAGAACATATAGCCATGTTGCAGACTGCCTTGAAAACACTACAGGACAATCAACAGGTGCAGGCTCCTAGGGAGAGTGAGGTCATCCCAGCGACTTCTAGGGTTTCAGTAGGTTGGGACCTCGAGGCGCAACTAGCAGAGGAGCTTCGAGAGGAGCTAACACCTCCGTCTAGGGTGCCAGTTCTTGAACGTTTCAGTGAGGGAACCGGTAATCATAATCCCCGACCAGAACGCCAAACCGTTCCAGCACCACATCAGTACTTCACATAGGAACATATGGATCAACGAATCAAGGAGTTGATAGAAGCTCAAGTTCTCGGCAATAAAGATGAATTCAACAAATTGTAAGGTAGTTCGATTACCAAAAAGTTGTTTGATATGGAAGTACTGACAAGTTTCCATACTCTAAAAATACGTAAGTACAAGGGTACCGATCCTAAAGAGCATGTCCAACAATTCTGAGATTCATTAAGAGTTATATTCAAACTTGAACCATATACTCTGTCGACTGTTCGCTACCAGTATCCTGGGAGAACCACTCCAATGGTTCCATTCTCTACCTTAAAATGTAATCCTCACATTCGACTAGTTACAGAATATCTTCGTCAAGACGTACGCTCATAACAAAGATAAGGAGGAAAATTTATATACTCATATTAGACTCAAACAGTCTCGGGGGGAGAAGCTCGAAGCCTTTGTAAAAAAGTTTCTTGAACTTGCTCAAAATGTGGATAATTTCGATCAAAAGACAGCAGTTTCAGCATTTTCCAACGCACTACAGATCGATTATAAAGCGAAGGAGCATCTTTTCATAAATAAACCCTCAACTCTGGAAGACGTGATTACAAAGGTAAATGGATATATCGATATGGAAATGATGATGTCAGAAAGGCATAAATCTACTAGAAACGTCTTAGCCGCGAAGGGTCCAAACATAGAAAAAGACAGTGAGCACAACAAAGATGGCCAAGGTGATAAAAAGCGAGCTAAAACAGACATAGGCAAATCACGCAAGGGAAACTTATTACCCAAACCGGTCCTTCCAAAGATGAATGTTAGGATCTCAGCGATCTACCCTATACAGGAGAAAGACAAGTTCTTCTATGTGGCTCAACCTTTAAAGCCAATCGAAGGCAAACTGTATTATATACACCATAAGATAACACATCATGAAACTGATAACTGTTATGTTGTACAGAGATTGTTGGAGTACATTTTCAAAGACGGAAGAATGCACGAGTACATTATCAATCTGGAACGATACAAGAGTGGAAGCTATAAGAAGCAAGTCGAACTAATTCAGGTCGAAGATCAATCTGAGGAAATATACTTATATCACCTCTACCACAGTCACATGATCGAGATCCACCAGATCAATAATTTTACCAGATTTAAGAGGAGGAGGTTAGCGGAGTGCTGCGACCTCACAGTTCAGGATATAAAAGCTAAGCTCCTTCCCGAATCAAGCAATTGATGAACTGGAATTTCATTTGAAGATTGCGATATAGTTCATGTCAAGTTATCACATCATGACACACTGATTATTATGATTAAGATGAAGAACTTTTTCATACATACCATGATGATAGATATAGGCAGTGGTATCGAAATTCTTTTTTAAAGCACAATCGAGCAAATGGGACTAGCAGATAAAGTTGTATCAAGTGACATCGATATAAGTGGCTTTAACAGATCTAAAGAAGAACTAGTAGGAAAGATCATCCTACCGATCACTGTTGGACCCATCACTCTCGGCGTTACTTTCTACATCATCAATATAAAATCCTGATACCTGGGGATAATGGGTCGTTGTTGGTCACACAACATGGAAGTGCTCCCATCCACATACCATCAAGCACTTCATTTCAAGTACAATGATGGCATCTATAAGATCAAAGGAAGTCAAAAACACTCTCGAGCTTGAAAAAAATATAGTATCTGCCATACTTGACACATCCGACAAATTTGCTTCATAGGAATTACAGAAAACTGGTCACGCCGTGGATCAGCCTTCCACAGTCGAACCTACATAATACATTGAGATCGATGGGCACAGCAGGGGAACATATATTGGTTCCAAGCTTGTCCAATAGGATAAAGAAGTTCTAATAGAATTCCTACAATCAAACAGAGATGTGTTCGCCTGAACTTTCCCCAGCTAAAGTTTGTCATAAATTAAGCATCATAAATAAAGTTACAGCAGTCAAACATAAGCAAATGAGACTCTTACCACATCCTCGAGACGAGGTTAACATAGAAATTGATAAGTTGATAGAGGTTAGATTCATTCGAGAAGCCAAATACACATACTAGATCTTGAACATTGTAGAAGTTCCAAAAAAGAATGGGAAAGCCCGTGTTTATGTAGATTTCACAAATCTTAACAAACATACATAAAAAGACAATTTCCCTCTTCCCATAATTCATCAAATTCTAGACTGGCACGAGCTATTATCTATGATGGATGCTGCTTCAGGATACAACTAGATACCTCTTTTAGGCGAAGATCAAGAAAATGTCATCTTCATCACAGTAAGGGGCCTTCATTGTTACAAAGTCATGTCATTCAGTCTCAAAAATGCTGGAGCAACCTATCAAAGGCTCGTAACACATATGTTCAAGGAACATTTGGGAAAAATAGTATACATTGATGATATGCTCTTCAAAAGCTTAGAGAAGGAAGATCATATAACACATCTCGATACAGTTTTCAACATCTTGCGGTCCTCAGAATGAAACTCAATCCAGATAAATGCCAATTCAGGGTACACTCTGGAAAGTTTCTCGGACACCTCATCAGCAAGAAAGGGATCGAAGATGATCTAGATCAGATTTGAGCTTTAATCAATATGTCATCTCTATAAACAAACAAAGATGCTCAAAAACTCGATGGCAAGATTGTAGCTATCAATAGATTCATCTCCAAGTCTTCAGATAGATGTCGATGGTTGTTTATATTGCTTTGTGGGGCCACCAAAAAGGGCAAAGGTCGACAGAACAAGGAGATCGAATGGACAGAAGAATGTGAAACAACTTTCTAAGAACTTAAAACGTATCTCGGAAAATCTCTCGTAATGGGCATTCTAATCGAGAGCGAGGAATTAATCATATACCTCGCCGTTACAAAAAACTTTCCCAGGAAAAATTAAGAAACCAGTGTATTTCATAAGCAAAACTCTTACACCGGCAGTAACAAGGTATTCTAAGATAGAACAACTCCTTCTCACACTCATCTATACTTCACAGAAGCTCAAGCACTATTTTTAAGCTCATGCATTCAGTCAAAGTTATGACGAACTATCCCCTTTGGGAGGTGTTATCTAAGAAGAAGAAGTCACGCATAGTGCAACAATGGTCCGTCAGTTTGGGGGAGCACGACATCAGATTCGAGCAGAGAACCTCAGAGAAAGGATAAGCAGTGGTTGATTTTTTAGCAGACTTCCTAGTAGAAGATCCAAATTGGGAAGAACACGATCCAAATCTAACATAAAAAATTGAAGACGATCCACCTTCAAAGCCTTTCAAATAACGCGCTGAGTAGGTCACACAAAAAGGTGAAGACTTCTTACAGATGGATCAGCAGGACCCGCAGGGTCAGGGATTGGAATCATACTGATTACACCTCAAATGAAAAAATTGAGAAGTCAATCCGATTAAAATTTAAAACATCGAACAATGCCTCAAAGTATGAAGCATTAATTTATGGCCTAGATATGGCATTGGAAATCATAGTTCCTAAACTATTGGTATATGCAGACTCATTGCTGATAGTCTATCATTACTCTGAGCACTATAAGAAGAATAGCAAAATGATTGATTATGCGGCCCTAGTTGTTGACAGGATGAGCAGATTCAAAAAATTTACGCCCAATTATTTACCTCGTGGAGAGAACCGACATGTAGATTCCTTGGCTTACTTAGCCGGGGTCTTAGGTACATAAGCAAGGTACCTCCAAATCGAAGTGATTTTAACCCCCAGCATTGATCTCCTGATGATATGCACGATCAATACTGGGGGCGATAAAGAGGAGGCACACGATTGGAGAAAGCCTTTCCTCATATATATAGGCCCAGAGAATTAATGTAATGGGCCACTTCCAAAAGATCTGAATGAGCGCAGACAATTAATTGAAAACTCCATGCGTTATACAGTATAGAAAGGTGATTGGTATAGAAGATCAGTGACTGGTCTTTATCTCAAATGCCTCTCGAAGCAAGAAGCTGACAAAATGTTCAAGGATTTACATGAAGGGACTTGTGGCTCTCATGTCGCTGGACGATCTCGTGCAAATAGAACAATTACATAAGGAGTGATCTAGCCTAGAATAAAAAATAGGCTGAAAAATACTAACAAAAATACGATACATGTCAGCGACATGGTAACAAAATACGGGCGCCTGCACTCTAGCTCCATGCTAGTAAAGTATTCTGGCCTTTTAAGAGGTGGGCACTCAATCTCGTAGGAGAATTCCCCAACACGCCAAGTAACCAAAAGTTCTTACTCGTAGCTATAGATTATTTAACAAAGTAGGTAGAAGCAGTTCCCCTTTGTCGCACAGGAGAAGAAGAAGTCATCTTATTTATCTGGGAACATATCATTACATGATTTGGTTGCCCTCACCGGATTCGGATCGATAACGGCCCACAATTCGTTGGAGAGAAGGTAGTGGCATTTCTAAACAAACACAAAATCATTCATTCACCCTCCAATTTATATTACCCCCAAGTAAATTGGCAGACCGAAATCACGAACAAAACCATTGTGGATGGCCTCAAGAAGGGACTCCGGTCAGAGAAGAAAGATAATTGGATAAGGGAACTACCACATGTCTTATGGGCCAACCGCACCATACCAAGACAATCAACAGGGTGTTCCATTTTCTTACTTGCTTATGGAACCGAAGTCGTCATCCCAACAGAATATCACCATCCTGGCAAAGATAACGAGCTTACTGATGATGAAAATGAGTTCGAACCAGCCTACAATATGAACTAGATAGATGAAACAAGAGCTCGAGATGTTGCCAATTTGGGTCGATATTATCATATGCTAGCCAACTAATACAATAGAAGAGTTCGGAATGACAGTTCGAAATTGACGAACTAGTACTTTGAGAAATCTCCAAAAATAGAAAGGAGTTACATGCCGGAAAGCTCACAGAAAATTAGGAAGGTCCATTTCTCATAGTAGATTGAACTGGCTTGGAATCCTACTACCTTGTAACATAGGAAGGCATTAGGATACCAAACCCTTGGAATACTAGGAGATTGAAGAAATACTATCGTTAAATCCTTATTTTTCCAAGTACATGATACATCTAATATTGTTCTTTACATTCCAAAAGTGAGATTTAATCTCTAAATAGTTTGTACATTCTTCTCTCGTCAATGAAAACTTTTAAGTTATATATATATATATGTCTTTATCTACTAAATCTTAAAAGATAAAGCAAAAGGTAAAACAAGTTTTATTCTATCCAAACATCTACCATACATAAACCAAAACAGTTTACAAGTTCTCTTAAACTGGACATTTATTTGATGCATGAGCCGAGCTCCCACCAACTTCAGAAGCTCTAAATTCTGGTGCTTTGTCAGCATAAATCTCTCTACCTTGATCAGCCATTTCTTTAGTGAGTGCACCAAAGTTAGATACGAAACGTTCCAAATATTCAGACCAAATTAAATTCTCGTATTGTATACCCTGAGAAATCATCTTATCATGTAAAGTATCTCTCTCCTTTTCAATTCCCTTAATCTCACTCATAAAATATGCGAGCACTACAGCCATCTCTTTTTCATGAGCCGCACCGACCGTGAGCTTCTCCCTATTAGGTATCGTGAGCTCACAGATCTTTGCCCTGGCATCTTTTAACAAATTTTCCAACTTACTATAATGACCTTGTTCCTTAGAAATTTTAGAACCTGCCTGAGCATAACGAGCCTCCATCACTGTATTGAACTCGTTCATCTGCCTCATCATCTCCATTACTTCATCTAGTCTACTCCGATTGTACAATCTCTTATCGATTTCACCCTTAAGCTCCCGTTGAGATTCTAGAAGATTTGCCTCTAATTTTTGTATTGTTTTATTCAAAAACACGATACTAGTCCGAAATTCTGCCAAATCGGCCTCCATAGTTGCTATCTGCTTGATCGATGTTTTTACTTTGGCATCCTTCTTCCTCAATTTCTCCCTAACATTATTAAGATTCCCTTTAAATCTTTTGTTTTCGCCTCTAACCCTCTGATGCGATATTGAGCGTGATCCGCATATCTATTTTTTCTCTTTAGCCCCTCTACCCCCTCCTTTCCACTATCACGCGCCATTAATAATTCTGCCTCCAATTTCTTTACTTCTTCGACGAGGTTAGTTATATGACTCTGCGCACTCGTTATACCCTCCTTCTTCTTCTTTAAGAGCCCTTTCAGCTCCTCCAACTTACCTTGAACTCTCACCACCTCGCTTTCCTTCTTCTCCACAAGTTCTTGTAACTTAAACATTTTCACTTCTAGTTTCATGTTAAGTTCGGCAATATTTTCCAATTCCTTATGCGTCTGGTTTAACTCAACATTCAGTTTTTCATTTAAATAGGTAAGCGTCTTGTTTTGACGACTAAATTTTTCTATTTTGGCCTACACAACAGTTTTTTCACCACCATAGTTCACAAATTAATTACAGATATTAGTCAAATCATATGAATCATCGACATGCCAGCACGGGCTGATACATCTTTAGCTTTTAAGCTGTGCAGATTTCTCACTTTGGTGGCCAATACTTCTACGATCTCGGGATCTAGATAAATAGATCGATCTTCAAATACTTTAAGGTACGCCTCTTTTAACCCTTTCTCACTATCTATCCCAGCTTCTAAATTAAGTGTCAACTTCATAAGGTCTTTGGTCACTTTTGAAGTATTTTCCACCCGGAAGGAAAGGTCAAATTTTAAAGTACCTACTTCTATCTTTTCTAACTACTTCATCTTTCTCTATTTTATCTTTGACCCATCCTAAACGAGCTGCACATAAATCTCTCCAATGATCGTTACTAAGTTCTTAATATTTTCTAACCTGAGACTCCGTACGTACAATAATTGGAGCTGCTACATATGACGCATTTTTCTCCTTAGGGAGCTCTTTCTTTAAGTCCTCATTTGTGGTGCGCATCACGTTAAGTTCCTATACAACAATTTTAATATCAAACAATATAACACATCCATAAGTGTAATACTCAAAACAATCTAATACAAATGTTTTCCTTTCAGAATCTTCTTATACATTACAATGTCTTACTCTACCTTTTCCCGAATATCCCCTCCTCGATTTTTAGCGTGAGTAGTAAAGGTCACGTTATCCATCCCAGATACAGTTTTAAAAGACGGGGCCTTCCCTGCTTCGACATCTTCCTTTTCCTCTAGCCCAGCGACATCCGCAGATCGACCTTCCATGATAGCAACACTACCTCAAGAGAGTAGCCCTCATTCTGGAGACATTGAACAAGATTATCCCTGGTAGTAATCAGGTAGTTGAAATATTATGTGAACTCCATCCCAACCTTGTCCACTATTCCCTAGTAATACGTCTTTAAATTCTCAACTTCAGCCACCGATTATGTATGTGCCTCCACCAATTTCGCCCACCACTTGTTAAATCTTTCTTGAGTTGGGCAACCTTTTTCTCCAGCTCCACCTTCCCATCCTCAAACCCAAGGCAGATGCCTTTCAGAACGTGTGAAACCTATAAAAATAAAGTTACAAAAATAAAAATTGCGTTTTTCAAATAAATACAAATAGTTACAAAGTTATAACTTACCCTGCGTAGCTCCATCTTCACAACAAAATTGAACTCTCCAGCGTCCTCCTGCGCAGCAAACTTAAACTTGTTTTTTAGAATGAGAAGATCATCCTCCTCACTCGGAATCATAACATCTTTCTTTAACTCCTCTAAAATAGGTAGGGGGATCTCCTCATGTTTCCTCTTTTTTGACAAACTCTGGACCTCCGTACCATCAACGGTTCCAGAGGTCGAAACGAAACTCTTCAGATGTCTCTTTGGGAATTTTTGGTTTGTGTTACCCAAACTGTCCCCTGTAGCCCGTGACTTCATAGACAATGTTGGAGGTTTTCCAAATGTGGGCAATGTTAAGGCCTTGGCCACTGGTTTCCCTACATACACTGGAACATCCCCAAAGGACGAATTGTCACCTACCATTTTCCTCTCCACTTACGACTTTCGAACTTTAGCAGATTTGTTGTTAACTCACTTATTTCTGCTAATCTCAAGCTCGCCCAATACAACTTCCAGCCCAGTTCCCCCTCGAGCTACTGTATCAATAAGGGATTCTTCTCTCCTAATAGTAGACTGAGGATTTGCATAACATAATATATTGTCAAAAACAAATAGAGCACCATAAGCAGATACCGTTCAAAGTTGGTAAGATTTACTTACGTTTCTTAAATTTTTTAAATGTAAGAGTCAGGGAGTCCTCGTCAGCTCGCTGGAGAGACTCGCCTTTCACTCAAATCAAATTATCATTTCATACTCCTCCCGCATAAATTAGGTCAAAAAATTAGGGTCGAGACGAGCTAAAAGTGAAGTAAGCACCTCCAGTAGAGGTGAAGTATTTCACACTATAATACTTAAAAACATCTGAAGAAGTTAATCTTCTCTCATTCCCCTCACGGGCACACCTTCTATTTAAATTCTCACAGACATTGCCTAACTCTCATATATTACCATTCAACTGAGCAGGACAGACCCCGATTTCATTCATGATACCTTTAGCAAGGTTGCTTAAATGCACCACTAACCCATATTCGAACTGGGTGAGGTAACAAAGAAAACCCCCATCTAAATCACCTCACAAGCTCCCACTGAAGTACTTAAGGGAAACGACCTCTGAAATATTCCTATGAGTTTTTCTCATACTCCAAATCAGGCAGCAAGATAAATGTACTATTCCCCCCCCCCCTTACCATCAGAATACCCCTAAAAGATCCCCCACTATACTCCATCACACCTCCCCATACACCAATTATATTACTTCTACATTTACAAAATTCCTTAAACACATCTGACCCTACAGGATAGTAATTGAAATTACCAAGAATGTCTAGAAACTCGAGCTGTTCCTCACCTTCACTCTCCTCTGAGTTTATTTCCTCCTCAACATCTAAAACGACATCATTCGAGCTATTATTTATAAGCTCGCCCCCAACAGAGTTGACGCCCTCACATCTTATATTTTCATCAGCAATCAAGCGGCCTGAGGAGGAAGTATCCATCTCGAATGAAGAGCTTGAAAAAGCAGGAAGTCTATTTCAAAGTTCTTTTGCACGAATCTACACCTACATAAAGGCATGATATTTCAGTCAATTTATATATTTTCTTCTTAATTTTTATGGTTCATAATAAAGAAAAATATAAACTATATAATATATTATTTGCATATCTCTACAGTATTTATCACTAAAAAAGGATAAACAACATATTTCATAGAACTACTTTTTCCCTTCACAGTACAAACCAAACAATTCCCTAATATAGTAAAATTTTCAAAATTCGAATAAGCAAAAATAAGGGAATCATCACAAACAAACAAAGAACATCAAATCATACAAAAGTAAGACATTCATACAATGCTAACCGACAACGGCCAAGGATGAATCCAGTACAACAAACCACTCATTTTTTACGGTGGGTTCCGGTGACAGACTTTTCTTCTCCCCCTTAAAGATTACAATCTCCTCTCCCTTTTGAACACGTTGATCCAACTCTAAATTCTTCGCAACTGGCACTCTGAAATAAAATAAAATAAAAAATCTCTCTTTAGATATTCGTCTCTCTATTTTTTGTGAATGTTTTGAGGAAGAGAGGGGGGATTATTTATAGCTTTCTTTTCAAAACACTGACAGTTACGGGGACTCGTGTAAACTGCCCTCGGTTTTCCAACCGAGGTTCCCCTTCCCCTACTCCTGTCAGTCCCCTCCTGCCTTTTGGAGTGGTATACTATTTCATCATTACACCCACGCCTATCATTAAATGCATATTTCTCTCTTCTACTCCTTTACCTCTCACACCTCTCCACATCCATGACAACTCCTTACTACACAAAGAATTTGAACTCACATTTTCTACTTATCATCTCATCCTCATGATTTTCAACTTTTTTTATGTCAACAATTCAAAGTATTTATAATCAATTCGACGATAATACCAGAGCACACAAATATTCAAACATTCAAAACTCTAAACCGAATCAACATAGAAAGGAGCAAAATAAGCAAAGTTAAACAACAATTTTTATTTCCCTATCAATCCCATTCCATTATTTTGAACTACAATACAAGCGAGCTCTCAAAAATAATTACATCTAAAATATCCTAGATAACCTACAGAACCACATCCGATCACTACAACATCAACAATCATCTCGTCTTCATCAGCCATCTTATCCAACACAATCTCCCTCACGGCGATTTTTTGAGCTTCATGCTCGACAATCATGTCACGGAATACATCATACCAGAAATGACGATCTACCTCATTTTCCCTGGCCCGTGCATTTAAACCATCCACCTGCAAAATAGAGACAGGTAAATCGACATCATAATTGAGTAGCCTAAAAATACTTTTACGAACTTCAACTACCTTAATCGCCAAACATCCCTTCGCCGCATGTCGAAACATCTAAGAACGAATCCTCACCATAATTACTGCTTCTACATCTTATAGACTGCTTTATTTATAGGTAACAAGGAGATAATCCTCAATTCCCTTTACCACGTTCACACTTATCCTTCATAATCCTAACAGCTGTCACACTTATCTGTCATTTACACATCTTCAATTCGAGATAAATAAATTTTAAGATTATCCACAGTAACAATAGCACAAGTCATTAACTGTGGTTAAACTTCAGCTCAAGAAAACTATATTGATTCCATACCATTTTCACAACTGAGTGTTTTTTTACATTTGTATTAGCATATTCCCCATATTCGACAAGGAAAATCTAGCAGAACTTACTCAAAGATATTATGTCATTTGAGAAGATATCACATCTGCGACTACAGAGCTCGACCCACTACAGTAGCCATTACGCTTGGTCAAATAAAGCCGTTATAGGAAGATCTGCGAAGTTCGCCTACTACCTACCAAAATAGGAAACCATTTATTTGTGCAACTGCCTGTATACATTATAAATACAGGCAGAGCATATGTTAATACAATCCGTAACTCTATTATTCTTCCATATTTTTACTTCCTTACTATTTATCAATTGAAATAAACTAGCATCTATTAGATTTTAAACCTAAATCCTCCTTGAGGTCGTGGTTCTTCTCAGGTTTTACTGAGTTTCCATGTCAAATCTATCTTATTTAAGTTTATAAGTGCAATTTCCTTACAGAAGTATTGGCAAAGTTTACATTCCGAAAAACACGTTATTACAATTGGCACCGTCTGTGGGAAAACTATACTTTTTCTTTACCAACTATGATTCTAGGCAGTCCCATGACAAATATGAACCTCGGAAGTGCCTTTAGTACTCAGAGGAACTAAGAGATTAACCATGTGCTTGCCTTTCTAGAAGTCATCGATCTGCACAATGCAGTGGTCAACCTTTAAAAGCAAAT
Source organism: Kingdonia uniflora (assembly GCA_014058105.1). Classification (NCBI taxonomy): domain Eukaryota; kingdom Viridiplantae; phylum Streptophyta; class Magnoliopsida; order Ranunculales; family Circaeasteraceae; genus Kingdonia; species Kingdonia uniflora. Next base: position 1,493,575 of record JACGCM010000580.1, read on the forward strand.
AAAATATGACATGATCTAACGACTCGAAGATCAGTGAATCCATACCCAAGCTCTTCAAGTTGAAAAAGACGAAAGAGGGAAAGCCCTGGAATAGCAGAGCCAAATCCATCAGAAGGAAATGGAAAATTTATGAAGATATCAATATCGATTCACAGTCCATCAAGCGTCACCTCCCCAAGCCCCAAGTAATCATCGATCCAGAGCTACCTAAAGAGAAAACTTGCCAAGAGAAGAACGAATTCAAACTTCTAGATCTCCATCAAGGAACCCAGATAGAGCTTCTTGACACTTTGGTCTTACTTTATCAGCATCGACCACCCAAGGAAGTCAACACACACATCACCAAACCTTACCACCTCCTGTGAGGTGACCAGTGAGAGATAGGTTGGGACCCGAAGGGCAAGACGACTTTAACCCTCAAGTTGCAACCGCACCAAATACTCTTCAGCAATTTATCACCTTAGATGAACAGAATAATAGGATTCAAGCTATACATTCTGACAATCCTAGCAGAAGATCTATTCTCGATAGGTTTAAAACAAACCCTATTTCCCCTCATCTCGAAGTCATGCCTATTCCAGACAATTTTCATATGCTGAAGTTTTTTCAATATGCGGGACTCACTGATCTACTCACCCACATTTAATACTTCAAAGTAGCAGTTGGATTATACTCCAAGCTCGATCACATGCTATGCCGACTATTTAACATGAGCCCTAAGGAAGAAACTCTCAGGTGGTTTCTTACTATTCCCAAAGGTTGGATCACCAGTTTTAGCCAGTTACAACGGTTCTTCGAGTCAAACTATGCACATGCTAAGGAGCGGGAAATAATAGTCAATTCATTATTCTTTTTCGAGCAAGGTGTAAAAGAAACCTTTGCTAGCTTTTACAAACGTTTTCTACAATAAATAAGGAAATTTAGGAATTCAGATCCTAAAATTGTCGTTTTAGCATTTACCTCAGCACTCCACATCGATTCTAAAGTTCGAGAAGAGCTTACCTTACACAAACCCAAGACAGTAACAGAAATGATCGATGTTGTCAATAACTACATCGAACTCGAGCGATCCAAGAAAGATAAAATGAAAAGCTCCACAGTCCTTCATACTAACGATACATTCTCATCGCCACATCTAAATCCAGCAAGTAATCTTACGCCTAAACAACGTGGATGGACCACTGACAATATCAGGAAAAGGGACGGGAAAATAGATAGACCCATCCCAGTCCTGCCTCCTATGACAACCACACTCTCCGCCAATTTACCAATAATAAAAGGTGATGACTTGTTTTGAGAAGTACGAATAATTTTTAATGTACCAAACAAACCCTTATGCCAGTATCATAATGTACATAGCCATGAGACTGACAACTGCTACTCTCTGATACTGATCTTTCACCGCATTCTACTCACAGGAAGACTCCACGAGTACGTAGTCGATGTCTAGAAGATTCTCTATAATGAGACAAAAAGAAAAGAGGTCAAAGAAGAGCAAGGAAAAGGTTAAGCTCACCATCTTTATATGATTGAAATTGAGAAGGGAAAGAAGAGAAAAAAAGACGACATAATCACATCCTGATGTAAGATGACATAATCAAAAAAATCAGTAAAACTTCTACCCAGCTTCAGCAAAGCTAAATGTCCATATCATATTTCCTTTGAAGACTGTGATACCAGCCATATCAAATACCCTCATGACGACCCACTGGTTATAATGTTCATAGAAGGATATGACTACTTACACATACTTCCTGTCGATACGGGAAGTATAGTAGACGTATTATTCAAAAGAGCAATTGATGTTCTAGGCCTAAAGAATTCGGTCAAAGCTTCGATAACAACTATCACAGGGTTTAACAGTTCCAAAGAATCTTCCTTGGGGAGAAATCACACTGCCTGTTCAAGTGGGACCAAAAACCACATTCATTAAATTCATTGCCATTGATGCTGAGTCAAAATATTTGGGGATCTTAGGAAGAAGTTGGTTCCATTCTATTAAGCTAATACCATCAACATATCATCTAGCCTTATGATTTCTAACAGATCATGGAGTTTATGAAATCAAAGGGAGTCAAGCTGCGGCACAAATGTGCGAAAATACCACCACAAACTCTCCTACCGCAAAACTTCTGAAGGCATAACAATTATAGCAAGAACCACCTTCAACGTTCGAGCAACATGACACTGAGGCGGTTAAATCAATAGAACTCGATAGACCATGAAGAAATACCTTTATTGGCTTAAAGCTGTTATCCAAAGAAAGAGAAACCCTGCTACAACTTTAAATGAAAAACGCCGAAATCTTTGCATGATCTTTCCAAGAAATGCTTGGCATTGATCCATCGATTGCATGCCACAAACTCATCCTCCTTCCAGATAGTAAAGCAGTTGTTCAAAAGCATCGTAATTTAGCCCCCCCGCCTTCGAGAAGCAGTTAATAAAGAAATAGACAAACTCCTTGTCGTTAGATTTAGTCAAGAAGCCAAATATCCAACATGGGTCTCAAATATCGTGGTTGTCCCAAAGAAGAACGAGAAAATCAAGGTCTATGTAGATTTTACTGAGCTAAAAAAATTTACACCAAAAGATAACTTTCCCCTCCCTCTGATTCATCATCTCCTCGACTCTGTAGTAGTGCACGAACTTCTTTCCATGATGGATGCAGCTTCCGGTTATAATCGGGCTCCTCTTGTCGAAGAAGACCAAGATAAAACAATATTTGTTACGGAATGAGGTCTCCACTGTTGCAAAGTTATGCCATTTGGATTAAAAAATACAGGAGCCACTTATCAGCGACTTGTCTCTCAAATGTTTAAAGATCACTTTGGCAAAATCATGGAAGTATACATCGATCGATGATATGATTTGCAATAGTTTGAAATGGGAGGATCATTGTACTAATCTACAAACCATCTTCGAAATCCTTCGAACTTACCAAATGAAACTTAACCCAGAAAAATGCCAATTTGGTATTGCATTAGGGAAGTTTTTGGGACATCTAGTTAGTAAGAGAGGCATAGAAATAGATTCAGTACAAATTAAAGAACTCATGGTTATGCCATTATCACTAACCAAAAAAGATGTACAAAAGCTTGCAAAAAAAATTATGGCTCTTCACAGATTCATCTCCAAATTCTCTGGTCAATGCAAACTTCTTCACCTCCTTCTTCGTGGGAACCAAGCCCATTGTCCAAGAAACAACCCAAAGACATCATCTGGACCCCAGAAGTGAATTAGTTTTCCAAGATCTTAAAAGATACTTGGGGAATCCTCCCATAATGAGTACTCCAATTAATGGCGAAGTACTAACGATGTACTTATCGACAACAGATAACTCCAACAGTTCTGTTCTTATTCAAGAAGATGATGGTGTAGAAAAACTAATCTACTTTATCAGAAAAACTCTTATGCCTGCTAAAAAGAGATATACAATAATTAAAAAGCAACTACTCGTCTTGGTATGCAGTTCTCAAAAACTCTGACGTTATTTCCAAGCCCACCCCGTCAAGGTCATTGATAGACACGTATTATTTACGTGTATAACTCCTAAATTTATATCTTCCTAGTCATTTATTAAATAAATGTGACACTAATAGTGTTTTTATTTCTATTTACAGAAATCGGTCACATGATAAACAAGTTGTACATTTTTCTGGTTTTTAACGAAGAACAAGGGTGATGCACTCCAACAATAATTCTCATTTGAAGTTGTCAACCCAAGGCCCATGCATGGAAGCCCATTGAAGAGAACTAGATATAGATATTATTCTCATGAGTTATAATATCTATGCATGATTTTAGGCATTATTTAGGGGATTTTATATTAATGGTGATATTTAGTAACCCTTCTTATACTCTATAAATAGGAGGGGAATTTTACCCATTAGGGATCATCTTGGAGAGGGTAAATCAAAGTTCAATAAGCAATAAAGTTCTTGTTTTTGTCTTTTAATTTTATCGTAGTAATAGTAGTATGACAATGATCAAAGGGATGAGTAGTTAATCCTCTTAGCTAAGACTAGAGGAAGCTCCACCCAATGTAGCCTTAGTGTAGATTGTGTAGCTAAGTTAGAGTAATTATTTTCTCTTTATCCTAGAATATTATATATTCGTATTCCTTCATCCTATGCTTGACCATAGCTAGGATTAGAAGGAATAATGAATCTATGTAACCATCTTGTTGGACCATAACAAGATAGGTTAGGAATATGGAGAAGAGAACATAATCCATACTTATCAACCAGACCATGGTTGAGTAAGTTGGTTTATGGGTAGTTCCTAATTACTAAGTCTCTTGTATCTTTTAATGTATTGCATATGCCCGACCAAGGATATGCAATACTGGAACTCGTAATTTACTTTAATTATTTATGTTATCTAAATGGTAACAAAGGGTGGAGTGGAATCGATGCCTTAGTTTTCACTCCAATTTATCTTGTAATTTGTTTTATTTTTCTTTTTATTTCAAAACCTACAAAAACTCGTTGTTATTGGATAAAACTAGTAGCTCGAAGTATAATTCGCACCACAAGTCTCTTGGGATACGACCCCGCTTTCCTTTATACTCAACGGTACACCGTGCGCTTGTGGGTCTTTTAAGACATCTGTTTATAATCGATCAAGTTTTCAGCGCCGTTAACGATGTACTTATCGACAACAGATGACTCCATCAGTTATGTTCTTATTCAAGAAGACGATGGCGTGGAAAAACCAATCTACTTTATCAGCAAAACTCTCATGCCTACTAAAAAGAGATATACAATAATTAAAAAGCAACTACTCGCCTTGGTATGCAGTTCTCAAAAACTTTGACGTTATTTTTAAGCCCACCCCGTCAAGGTCATCACCAAGTTCTCCCTCAAACTCATGTTCTTTAAAAAAGAAAAATCCTGGAGGGTTCAGCAATGGTCTGTGTTCCTAGGTGAATATGATATCTCCTTCAAGCCTCAAATATCAGTCAAAAAACAAGCAGTAGCTAATTTTTTAGCAGATTTACCAGTCGAAGACCCCATATGGGAGGAACTCGAAGAAGTACTAGCTGAAAATTCAATCGGAGAACCAAATGTATGGTGGCGAAGCACGGGATGGGGACTCTTTCCAAATGGATCTACTGGAACCCAAAGATCAGGGATCAGTATCGTCCTTGTTGCACCATCCAATCATAGAATTAAAAAAGCTATCAAACTCAAGTTCTATGCCACCAACAATGAAATAGAGTATGAAGTTATCCTTTATGGACTGGATCTCGCGATAATACTTAGGGTATAAGAAATAGCTGTCTACGTAGATTTCCTACTAGTACCTGTAATAGCCTAATTTCATGATTCGAACTTAACCTTTACACCATATGTGATCAGAACACTAATAAGTAGTAAATAATAACTAACAAGAAAGTTTAGGGTGGAAAACCTTTAAATATGTAAAAAACCACGACCTCTCTTGAGGATTTTAAAAAGAGAGTGATCTTATTGAGATTGCTAGTTATTATAATAAGTGTTCTGAATATTTGAGTATGGAGTGTTAGAGTGAGAATTCGTCCGTCCCTCAGACTTTCTTGATAGGAAAAGTCTGTGTTAGATTTTTTGTCTCCTTAATCTATTGCTCTTTGGTCATATTTATAGGTCTCATATTATGACCGTTTTATGACCATTATTTGCTTTAATGATGAACGTAACAATATATGGTTTTGACGAGCCTTCATAATGATTGTGTAACGGCTTGAGTAACTCCTTTTCTTTGTAACTACTTTATAATGTACCATAAATGTGCCATGTATATGTTTGACGGGGTCGAGTATGTGAGGGCTTATTTCTAATCCTCGTACTGAGTACAATATGCGATCGCACATAGTTCGAGAAAGCATACTGACAACAAATCAAATAATGAAGACAAGAAGATCGTAATACAGACTTCCTTACCTACAGTTCGAAGATATCAAATCATCCTGTAACTTCGCACTACATAAGATACTCCTCCACTTATCAACAGATCGTTTACATCCGAACATCATAAGAGATCGTATCTTCTCCAACGGTCTAAAGTTACAGCTAAGAGTATTAATAGATCTGTCACAGATCAACAAATATCAAGACGTTACAATAGACCTCATAAAACTCATCAAATACGGACGACCAAAACGTACGTCATCAATGTAACCAACGGTAATATTATAAGACCTATAAAAAGAGACCAGGAGATCATAATCGAGGACGGCTATTATCACCAACAGAACTCTTAGAGAAAGTGATCCCTACCAAAACTCAGATATTCAATCTCTTTTTCTTTATAATAGCTAGCATCTATGTAAACACCATTCTTTCAAAAATCCTCAAAAGAGGTCGTGGTTTTTAACCAATTCAAGGGTTTTCCACGCTAAATCTAGTGTTAACTACTTTCAGTTCTTAACCAAAATTTTATATTTCAAGGGTGTAAGGCACTATCTTCGTCCAATACGAAAATAGGCTATTACATTTGGCGCCGTCTGTGGGAAATACAACATACACTCAGCGTTTTCCGATCCAGATTTTCATGTTCATTTTTCCTTTTGAAGGATGGAAAATTAAGAAAAATCACCTAACGTCCTGCCTGACGCTGCCGATAGAGTGATGGATCTGCAAAATATTGTACAAGCATAAACTGAACGACGAATAGAGCTAGAGAAATAGCTCGCCAGCATGCAAAGCACAATCAGAGCACTTTAAGATCAATTAATAGCAAATCTGAAACCACAAAACACTCTGCCTGTAACCTCAAGGGTATCAGTCCATGATCGCTTGGGAAATCGAGGTAAAAGTCTAGCACCGCATCAAATTCTGCTAGAACCAATTCTACCTCAGTGTCACGTCAATCCACAATTGCCAGCTGAAGCGATAGTCGATCTGCAACAACAAGAGGAACAAAATAGAGAAAAACCTCGAGTTTTAGTCTATGATCGCATGGGCGAAGCAAGAAGATAGCATAATCCACCAGGATGACATGCAATAAGACAAGCTATCACGTCTCGACAACATCTCACTCCAGAGCAGGTGGACAAACGCATCAAGGAGCTACTAGACGCTCAAATACTCACTGGAAGGAACAATTATACAAAAGTCCAGAAGAGTCCACTCGCACAAGAGTTGCTGGAGAAGGAAGTACCCACCAGTTTTCATACTCCAAAGATTCAGAATCCAGCAATCGGCGAACAGGGATTTCTTTCAAAGACTGTGACGTTTGTCACGTCAAATTTCCGCACCACGATGCTCTCATCATCATGTTAAAAGATGAAGAACATAGTTCTACATACGATGATGGTAGATACCAGCAATAGTATCGAACTAATTTTCCATAGCACAATCGACAAATGGGCTTGGCAGACAAGGTTGAACCGAGTGACATCAATGTCTCTGGATTCAACGGCTCTATGGAAGAGCACGTGGGGAAAATCAAACTTCCCATCACAGCTGGGCTAGTCATACTTGACATGGTTTTCTACGTCATCAAGGCCAAATCCTATTACCTGAGCATCATGGGACGACCATGGTTGCATAACATAAAAGCTATTCCCTTAACATATCATCAGGCATTACGATTCGACTGGAAAGGAGAGATCTACGAAATCAAAGGAAGCCTAAAATTGGCTCGAGCTTACGATAATACTATTTCCATTGAAACTAAACCAGCTACAACAACTCCTGCATAGCAATTACAGTAGTCAATTTTGGTAGAACCTTAGTTGTCAAGCGTCAAACCAATAGAGTACGTCGAGATCAGTGGCACGCACAGATGAACTCATATTGGAACACTCTTAAGCATGGAGGAACGCTCGAATCTCATACAATTCCACACAGAGAACAGTGACGTCATTGCGTGGAGGTTTCATGAAATGCCAGGGATCGATCCAGCTATAGCATGCCACAAGCTAGGGTTGAAAGATAAAGCAGAACCGGTCAAACAAAAATAACAAACTCTAGCACCAAAACTGTGAGACAAAGTAAATAATAAGATTGACAAATTGATTGAGGTCGGTTTTATTCGCAAAACTATTTACCCGGACTGGATCTCGAACATTGTCGCAGTCCCAAAGAAGAATGGCAAAATCGAAATCTGTGTTGATTTTACGAATCTCAACAAACACACTCTGAAAGATAGCTTTCCACTTCCAATCATTAATCATCTGCTCGATTCATCAACAGGGCACGAACTCCACTCAATGATGGACGCTGCATCAGGATATAATTAGATACCACTTCTTCCTGAAGATCATGACAAAACTGTGTTCATTACTGAACAAGGTCTATATTGCTATAATGTCATGCCTTTCGGCCCAAAAAATGTCGGCGCCACCTATCAGAGATTGAGAACACAAATGTTCAAAAACCATCTCGATAAAACAATGGAGGTCTACATTGACGATATGCTATACAAAAGTCTCAAGAAAGAGGACCATCTTACAGATTTGCGAGCAACTTTCGAGATTTTACGATCTTACAAGATGCGCTTAAATCCTGATAAATGTCAGTTCGCTGTACAATCTAAAAAGTTTTTGGGCCATCTAATAAGCAAAAGAGGCATTGAAGCTTATCCGTCAAACATACGAGCTTTCTTAGTTATGCCTTCACCAAAGACAAAGAAGGACGTTCAGAAACTAGCCGGGAAGATTGCAGCACTCAACAGATTTGTATCCAAATCATCAGACAGATGTCGACCTCTATTTAATCTGTTAAGACAGGGTACATCACAAGGAAAATCAAAGAAAGTTCCTGAGATCGAATGGACAGACAAATGCGAAGTGGCTTTTCTCGAACTCAAATATTATTTGGGCAAACCACCAGTTATGAGCACACCAGCAGATGGAGAAGAACTCACAGTATACCTAGCTATCACGGATACATCTCTCAGCTCTATTCTTCACCGACTCGAAGAAAAGACTGATAAGCTAGTCTATTTTATCAGCAAAACTCTGACTCTTATTGAAGCGAGATACACCAAAATTGAGAGGCTTCTTCTCGTTCTTGTCTATACATCCCAGAAATTAAAGCAGTATTTCCAAACTTATACTATTTGTGTTTTGACAAACTATCCACTCCAGGAAATCTTATCCAAGCGCGAAAAATCTCAACGTATTCAGCAATGGTCAGTAACACTTGGGGAGCACGATATACATTTTGAACCACGTCATTCCAAAAAAGGTCAAGCTGTAGTAGATTTTCTAACAGACTTTCCAGTAGAGGATCCTGATTGGGAAGAAGATTTTATTGGTCAAAGAGATGAATCATTCACGGACCAGTTTGAAGATAAATTAGATTGGGTAACAAAGAAAGGTTGGCAACTTTTGACTGACAGCTCCGTCGGACCAGCCGGATCAAGAATTGAAATTGTCCTTATTACTCCTTCTAATGATCGACTCGAAAAATCCATTCGTCTTAATTTTGAAGCATCCAATAATGAGGCAGAATATGAGGCATTAATTCATGGCTTGGACATGACACTCACACTGGGTGTAGCAGAGCTCTTTGTCTACACAGATTCGTTACTAATTGTCAACCATTACACAGGCGTATATCAAACCAATGGGAGAATGGTTGACTATACTGCTATAGTGGTCGAATGAATGAACAAATTTCAGACAATTTCTTTAGTGCATTTCCCAAGGGGGGAAAATAGACATTCTGATGCACTCGCTTACCTAGCTGGAGTCCTTTGATCAGAAGCTCGGTACTTAAAAATCGACATCATTTCTAACCCCAGTATTAACGTCATCATGTCCGACACCATTAATACTGGAGGCAGCGAGGAGATCGAAGATGATTGGAGATAGCCTTTCATTACATACATCATACTTCAAAATTAATTCGACGGTCCACTTCTTGAGGATCCTACAGAGCGGCGGAGATTAATTGACAATGCTCAAAGATATATTGTTCAGGATAATCTCCTATACAAAATTTTGATCACTGGTCCATACCCCATTTGTCAATCTGATAAAGAAGCACAAAAATTCTTGCGCGATCAACACAAAGGCACGTACGGATCCCATGCAGCAGGACGATCTCTTGCAAACAGAGCTTTAGCTTAAGGAATTTTTTGGCCTAAGATGAAAGCACAGGCAATCGAATATACTCGTAAGTATGGCGCTTGTCAGTGGCATGGACCTAAAATAAGAGCTCTAACACTCGAGCTAAGTCACTTGGCCATTCAGACGATGGGCTCTCGATCTCGTAGGAGAGTTTCCTGCAGCACCAGGAAAATGAAAACATTTGTTGGTCGCAATAGATTACTTCACTAAATGGGTAGAAGCAGTCCCGCTGTACCGAACCCAAGAAGACGAAGTCATCAAATTTACTTAAGAGAACATTATTATCCTATTTGGCAGACCACACCTCATCAGAATTGATAATGGACCACAGTTCGTTAGCTCTAAAATTGCTGCATTCCTCAATGAGCACAACATCATTCATTCCCCATCCAATCCTTATTATCCATAAGGAAACGGACAAGCTGAGATTACTAATCAAACTATTATGGATGGCATCAAGAAGTGTTTAGACGACAAAAAGGGGAACTGAGCGAACGAGTTACCACTATACTTTAAGCCTACTGAACAACTCCCAGAACAATAACAGACTGTACTCTGTTTTTACTGGCCTAGGGACTGAAGCCATCATTCCCACACAATATCATCATCCAATACGTGGTCACGAGATGACAGATGAAGAAAACAAATAACAGATCGTATGTAATCTGAATTTAATCAAAGAAACACGTGACAGAGTCATTGTTAATCTGGGAAGATATCATCTTTCTTTATCCCGATCCTATAAAAAATGCGTTTGACACAGAGAATTCAAAGTTAAAGACCTCGTTCTTAGATAAATCCCATAACATCGCAAAGCACCCAATGCTGGAAAGTTAGCAGACAATTGGGAAGGTCTTTTTATCGTAACTGGCATAAGTGGTTTAGGATCCTACGATCTCAGTACATATGAAGGTGTACCTATATCTAATATGTGGAATACCCGTCGATTGAAGCTGTATCGAAGATAAACATGCTGTAATATCCGATATTATTCAATAAAGTACTTTTTCATCATCATCTTGCAAGTCTTCTCAATTCAAGCATTTCTACCTATCTTCGTCTATACCAGAGAATTACTACAGTAATTACTATAACATAGCTATTCAAATATACACGTTCTCTGAGGGTCGCTTATTGAGGCAATCAATTCGGTCTGGCAGAGATGCACGATACAACTATTCAATATTCAAGATATTTCATAACGGTCATTTATTGATACGCTCAATTTGACCTGTGACTGAGGCCTACAACATAGCTATTCAAATATACACGCTCTCCGAAGGTCGCTTATTGAGTCAATCAATTCGATCTGGCAAAGATGCACTATACAACTATTTAATATTCAAGATATCTCATAACGGTCGCTTATTGATATGCTCAATTCAACCTGTGACTGAGGCCTAGAACATAGTTATTCAAATATATATGCTCTCCGAGGGTCGCTTATTGAGACAATCAATTTGACCTGGTAGAGATGCACGATACATCTATTCAATATTCAAGATATCTCATAACGGTCGCTTATTGATACGCTCAATTCAACCTACAGTTTTATGGGGTGAAGAATTTTAAGGCCAGTGGGGGGTCGTATTTCTGTTCGAACTTGGAATGACAACATCATATGGATGAAGGGTAATTTCCTTCACAGAGATGATGAAGAACTTTTGGACCTTTGATTTAGATCTGTAAAGAAAAGTAAGTATAGACATGCATAAATAAAATTATTGTTATGTTTTGTTAACAACTATAGCTGATAGTAAAAATGTTGTTATTGTAGGTGTGAAGTCTACAGTGGAAAGGATGAAATCCTTGCTGGACGAAGTTGCAGAGGAGTAAACTAAACTCAAACTCGTTTTGGGGGAACTCGGTCTGAATAGAAAGAAGAAAGTTGACAGTAGGTCAAAAAAAGTTCAAAAGGCTTAGTCTACTAGGTCGATGACGGGGGTCGATGAAGGATAAAGGCAAACAAGTGGTGAGGATGCTCGAGCGAATCCTTCCAAGACTCTTGGAACTAGCAGTTCGGCTCCGCTGAAACCCGTTAAGCCGAACAAAGTAGCTCAACTCTTTCCGAAGAAACGGATACTAAAGACTTCGTCGGCCTCGGATGCCACGGAAAGTGGTGAGGTCGCCAAAGAAAAAAGGAGGGTTGAATCCTCTGGGAAAAAGGTCGTTAAGGCATGACCTGCTGCGGTGGATGACCTTAGGGAGGTCGAGGAAAGGGCTAGGTTGGCGGCTCACCAGGGGAGGAAGATACGAACAAGATGGCAAGTGTTATATTACCAGTAATAAATGTTAATATACTTTGAGAGCTATTAACTAAGATCGATTCATTTTATGTAGGTCACTCGTCTTATGAAGGGAATTTGGCTCGGCATTGAGGAAGAAAAATCTGAGCTAAAGATGGTGAAGAGCGAGCTGGAGAAAGACCTAGCTCTAGCCAAGACTGAAGCCATGAAGGAAGTGAGGCAGCTAAAGACCTCTCACGCTGTGGCGATCAACCAGCTACAGGTCGATGCGAATGTTAATTTGGACGAGATGGTTGAGAAGAGTGACAGACTAGGTCCTCACTTGATGCTGAAGGGCTATTCTCAGGAGGAGGTGGATGCTATTAAGGTTAACACCTATGTTGAGGTAGAAGATGAGGAGGCGGAGGATGTAGGAGTCATGGATGGTCTTGATGGTGTCTCCCGCCAGACAGTTCTTGACAACCAAGGGGATGATGTCGAGCTCCCAAAAGGGGGGGGGGGTGAGAAGGTAGGGTAGACATGTGTTTTGTATGAATATTTGTGAGTAGCTTGAATCGTGTATGGGGAAGAAAACTTCTGTAGAATGACTTTTCTTATAAACCTTTTGTAGGCAATTAGAGATATGAGTCTTAGAATTAATGACTTAGAGTCTGGACTTGCTAGCGAAAGAGAGACCTCTAAAGCCTTGTTGTCTGCTCAAGCGGAATTGCAGGTTAGATTCGAATAAGTTATTCGACTTTCATGTTACACCAACGTTAAGTTAAGTAAATAGGATAGAAATGCATGGCAAAAATCTAACGCTATTAATACAGAATAATATGTCAAAAGTGTGTACCTTGTACGCCAAAAGAAGATTCATGTAGGGTTCGTCCGCGAAAGGAGTCCAAGCTTCTAGTCAAAAAGCATTTGGAAGTAGATGTTTAGAAATTAATAGTCTCTTGGAAATGTAATATGTATATGCAGGAATTATACTTTCTGAGTCGAACTGTACTAAATCTTGTTATATGTCCCAGGTCGAATTGGATGCATCTCGCGCACGTAAGGATCACGCACTCATGTGCAATCGGGAATTTGTGGAGCAGTTTGATAAGATGAAGGAGGCAAACGAGAAACGAGAGGATCAATATGTAAAAGCTCATTTCAGACTTGAAAAGTTGAATCAGGTCGCCTCCGACCTGACTTGTCAGGTCGAGGAGAAAGATTATGGGATTAAGAAGGGGTTAGAAGATTTATTCGCGGCAGGCGAACGTGCTGAGAAACTTCAACGTCAGGTTGATGCATTGGCTATGAAGGGTAAGCAGGCTAACACGGCTCAATACCGTATTCGAACGCTGTAACAAACGAAGGAACGATTTCAATCTAAACTTCAAAGATGTAGGAACAATTTGGAACGAATGAGGGAAAAATTTATCGAAAAAGACGATGAGCTGAGGGTAGCTCGAGAAAATTCATCGGCTTCGGAAGCTGCAGCAGAACATTTGCAGACAACCCTCCCCGCCAAGGATATGGAATTTTGAGAGATGCAGAGAAGGTGCGATGATTTAAACGAAAGAGTGGCTCAGCTTAAAGCCGAAAAGGACCAAGCCATTGTTAGTGCCAAGAAGGCCGAGGCTAGAGAGTGTTCAGGGGGAAGTAGATCTGAGGTTAAGGCTCCTCTAGCTCGAGGGGATGTAGTTAGTCTCTCTGGTTGCATTAGAGAGCAAGAAAGTGATGTATCTCGAATTTAGGGGCATGTTCAGAAAGGAAATACGAATTTGAGGGAATGCCAACGTAAGATGGATGCTGCTCTTATTAGGGAGAAAGTTCTGGAGGGGGAGATCAAAGAAAAGGATATGATGGTGAAGAGCAAATATGAATTGTTGAAAGATTTGTCGGCTAGGGAAGAGTTGAAAGCAGAAATTGTGAGACTTCGTACTCGGGTATTAGACTTAGACGCCACAAACCTAGCTGAGTCAGCGTAGTATATTGCCAAATTAAAAGAAGAGCCATTTATCATGATAGGGTTGATGCGAAAATAATTGCATGGAAGGATAATTTCGTTAGGCTAAAGGTACGCCTCGTGAGGTTAAAAGTAAGACTTACAATAGCGATAGTACCTGATGTATCTCGATATGACCTGTTAAGGGTAATCGTTGTATATTTTGTAGGGAAAGTTAAAAGATTTGAGTTAGAACGAGATACCTTGCTCACAACTCAATCAGATAAGGGATGTACCTATGGGGCTATGATAGATCGTGGGAACTGTCTAGGTACCATGGAGACCCAACTGGGCCCTCGAACTGCTGAATCAGTAGAATGAGGTAGGGTTGTTGTGGCCCGCGAACTAAAAGATAGGCCTCTTGATGATGTGAGGGAAAGCAATGTTGACACTCCATCAGTAGACAAGAACCTTTTGTAGTATGATTTTGACCTGAAAATAAATAGAATTGTCGCAGACACATTGTTATAGATGAAAGCTAGTATGACCATTGTCTTATCTTGATTTAATTGCAGAAGCGGGTTGAGTTAAACCAAGTTAAAACTTGATTTGAACTATAGAAATGTCACAAGCATATTGAAAGAGATGAAAACTAGCATTACCTTTACCTTATCTTATGCCTGGCTGAGTCTTTAATGTGGAACAATTTTTTACACTTGCCACCTTCGTATAGATGTAAAGATTCAGCTGAACCAAGTATTATCCTCGATCCAACCTACTGAAGTGAACCAAACAAGTTGTAAAAGATGAAGACTAGTATTACCTTTGTATTATCTCTTGTTTGGCTGAGTCTTTGATGTGGAACAAGTTTTTACACTTACCACCTTCGTAGATATGTAAAGATTCAGCTGAACCAAGTATTATCCTTGATCCAGCCTACTGAAGTAAACCAAACAAGTTGTAAAAGATGAAGACCAGTATTACCTTTGTCTTATCTCTTGTTTGGCTGAGTCTTTGATGTGGAATAAGTTTTTATACTTGCCACATTCGCATAGATGTAAAGATTCAGCTGAACCAAGTGTTATCTTCTATCCAGCCTACTGAAGTGAACCAAACCAGTTGTAAAAGATGAAGAATAGTATTACATTTGTCTTATCTCTTGTTTGGCTGAGTCTTTGATGTGGAACAAGTTTTTACACTTGCCACCTTCGCAGAGATGTAGTAGCAGAAGCCAATCAAGTGATATCCTTGACCGAACTTAGAAAATATTGATTATAAGCTAGTATTATCTATGCTTGAATCCGTAGAATGTGGACGACTGCTTCATGAAGAGGATGACATTGTGAAAAAAACTTTCATTGATAAGTTTCAGAATTTACATTTGATGGAGATTAGAATCTCATTTTTGGAATTACAAAACAAATAGCGAAACATGAGAATGAAGTAGTAAGACGCCTAACGATAGTACCATTTCAGTCATCTAGTGTTTCAAGGATTTGAAATGAAGATTCCCTTTTTTATCATGAGATAGTATGAACTCAGGCCTGATAGACCTATGATAATGAATGGACCTTCCCAATTGTCGGCTAATTTACCAGAGTGAGGTTCTTTGCGATGTTGAGGAATTTCTCGGAGGATGAAATCTCTGATTTAAAAAGTACGGCTCCTGACTCGGTTATTGTACGACCTGGCAAGCATATGATGATATCGACATAGGTTAACGATGGCATGTTCCCTGGACTCATCTATCATATTGAGGTTGCAAGCCAATTCGAACTCATTTTCCTCATCAGTTAGCTCGTGATTGCGAACTGGATGATGATATTCAGAAGGAATGATTGCCTCAGTACCATAAGAAAAGAAGAATGGGGTACACCTAGTGGACTGTCGGGGAGTGGTTCGATATGCCCACAGGACGTGAGGTAGTTCACGAACCCAATTTCCTTTTTTCTGTAAGTGAAGCCTTTTCTTGAGTCCATCCACAATGATTTTGTTGGTGATTTTGGCTTGGCCATTGCCTTGAGGATAGTATGGATTGGATGGTGAATGGATGATGTTGTGGTAATTTAGGAAGGTTCCGGCTTTATCTCTCACAAATTCGGGCCCGTTATCAATAAGAATTAGGTGGGGGCACCCGAATCGAGTAATTATGCGGTTCTAGATAAAAGAGATGACCTATTCTTCTCTGGTTTGACATAATGGAATTGCTTCTACCCATTTTGTAAAGTAATCGATAGCTACAAGCAGGTGGCAGCGATTACCTGGAGAGTCAGGGAATTCGCCGATGAGGTCTAATGCCCATCTTTTGAATGGCCAAAAAACCTTGCTTGTATGGAGCTCAAGCGCAGGGGCGCGTATCATATTTCCATGTCTCTGGTAGGTGTCGCAACTGCAGAAATACTTTTCTGCTTACTTGTGCATGCCGGGCCAGAATACTCCTTGAGTTATAGCTCGATTCACCAATGATCTACCTGCGGCATGGGAGCCACAAGTTCCTTCGTGTAGTTCGCAGAGGAGTTCATCTGCTTTTGAATTTTAGAGGTACTTGAGGTAGGGCCCTATGACGAAAAAGCGGTAAAGCATACCATTCTGAGTAATGTAATACTTTGAGTTGTGGATCAAATGTCGGCGTTCTTTTGGATCTGCTGGGAGTGGTCCATTGCACTTGCTGTCGACACCGAGGTAGTCTAAGAAAGGCTTTTACCAATCGTCGTCTCCCCCTTTATCGCCTCTAGTGTTGATCGTGCATACGGAGATACAGACAATACTGGGGGTTGAAATGATTTAGATCTGGAGATATCGAGCTTCTGTATCCAATACCCTGGCTAAATATGTCAAGGAATCGGCGTGTCTGTTTTTACCTCGAGGAAGATATTCAAGAGTTGCTTTCGCAAACTTACTCAACCTATCTGCAATGAGTGTTGCGTATTCGATCATCTTCCTATTCTTCTTGTATTATTCTAAATAATGATGAATGATGAGTAATGAATTTGTGTAAATCGAGAGTTCGGGGACATCGAGCTCGAGTACGAGGTCGAGTCCGTGAATGAGAGTTTCGTACTCGGTGATATTATTTATGGCCTCAAAATTCAAGCGGATTGATTTCTCAATTATGTCATTAGAAGGGGTAATTAAAACGATCCTGATTCCTGACCCTGCAGGTCCTGCTGAGCCATCTGTGAGAAGCCTCCACCCTGACATGGAGATCCAGTCAGCTCGTTCATCAAATAGCGTGGGGGTTGGAGTTTCTGGCGTGTTTTTAGTTAGGTCCATATCATGTTCTACTTGGGATTCTCCACAGGAAAATCTGTAAGAAAATCAGCAACGGCCTGACCTTTTTTAGAATGACGTTGTTCGAACTTGATATCATGTTCGCCAAAACTGACTGACCATTATTGCACTCTTCGAGATCTCTCTTTTTCAGACAAAACTTCTCGAAGTGGGTAGTTCGTCATCACTTTGACGAAATGAGCTTGGAAGAAGTGTTTGAGTTTATGTGAAGTGTAAACAAGGGTGAGAAGAAGTTTCTCAATTTTAGAGTACCTTGTTTCTGCTGGTGTGAGTATTTTACTAATGAAGAAGACCGGTTTCTCTATTTTCCTTTCTAGGTAAATGAGAACCAAACTGAGAGAAGTATCTGTGATTGCTAGGTAGATTAACAGTTCTTCATTACCTACTGGGGTGCTCATTAAAAAAGACCACCCCAAATAGATTTTGAGATCCTGAAAAGTTGCTTCGCATTCTGATGTCCATGTGACTTCTACGGTTGGCTGAACCTTTCCTCGTTTAGTACATCCGCGGAGTAATAGGAATAGCCATTGACAGCGGTTGGAATATTTAGAGACGAAATGGTTGATGGCGGTAATCTTGCCGGTAAGTTTTTGAACGTCTTTTGTTATCTTTGGAGAAGGCATGTCGAGGAGAGCTCAAATTTGATCTGGATCGGCCTCAATCCCTTTCTTGCTGATGAGGTGGCCTAGAAATCGGCCAGAATGTACCCCGAATTGACACTTATCAAGGTTAAGACGCCTTCGGTAAGATCGAAGAATGTTGAATATTGTGTTGAGATCTGAGATGTAATTAACTGACTATACGCTTTTGCACAAGAGATCATCGATGTAAACTTCAATGATTTTTCCCAGGTGTGCTTTGAACATTGAAGTCATCAATCGTTGATATGTGGCCCCTGCGTTCTTGAGCCTGAAGGGCATGACTTTGTAACCGTAAAGGCCACTTTTGGTGATAAATGTTGTATTCTCTTGATCTTCTTCTAGAAGTGGGATTTGATTATATCCTGAAGCAGCGTCAATCTTAAATAAAAGATCATGACTTGCAGTAGGATCGAGGATCTGATGAATGTTGGGAAGAGGAAAATTTTCCTTTGGAGTATGTTTGTTCAGATCTGTGAAATCTACGCAAGCGCAGACTTTTCCGTTCTTCTTTGGGATAGCGACAATGTTGGATATCCAGTCCGGATACTTGGCTTCTCGATTGAATCCCATTTTGATCAATTTCTCGATCTCGATGTTAACTTCATCTTAAAGACGAGGTGAAAGTCATCGCTATTTCTGTTTGACCACAGGGGCATTGACGTTGATGGCTAGCTTGTGGTATACAATAGCTGGATGGACTCCGGGCATTTCTTCGAAAGACCATGCAAAAACGTCTCGATTTAGTTGCAGGAACTGGATGAGAGCGCCTTTCTCATGCTGGACCAGCTTAGTTCCAATGAATGTGCCTCTACTAGGTCCATTAATGTCGACATATTCTGTGGGCTCCTCTGTAGGTGATTGATCGTTGAGGTAATCAATTTTTTGTAATTGTTATGCGGGCAATCTGTCTGAAGTATCTTGGATGGCAGAGATAGTATTTTTACAAGCTCGAGAAAGTTTCTGACTACCTTTAATTTCATAAATACCATTGTCGTGCTTGAACTGGAGTGTTTGATGATAGGTGGAAGCGATTGCTTCCATATTGTGTATCCAGCAACAGCCCATGATCCCAAGATAACGAGACTTAGCATTGATGACGTAGAAAACAACATCGATAGTGGCTGGTCCTACGGTAATAGGTAAGATAATTTTGCCCACTTGTTCCTCCCTGGAGCCGTTGAACCCGCTGATGTCGGTGTCGCTCTGAATAACTTGGTCAGCCAAACCCATCTGGTCAATTGTACTATGAAAAAGAATTTTAATACCGCTTCAAGTATCGATCATCATTGTGTGCATGACAAACTACTTCATCTTGAGCATTATGATTAACGCATCGTGATGTAGAAATTTGGCACGGCTAGTATTACAATCCTCGAAAGAGATTCCAAGTCGGCGATTGCCCGACTTGGGAAAAAGTTTGGCTTATTTGTCTTGAGGCGTAAGATCATAGCATTCGGAGAGCCTTCAGCGCTTTGATCGGTTAGAATTATTGATCTGGTTGATTTTGATCATGTTGCTGAGGTATATGTAGTAGAGATGCTTCTCCTCAGCTCTGTCGTTGACCTAAAAAACTTCGAGTTGTTTCTTATGGTTGCCATCTTGGTATGACTTCAGGTCAAAGATGTATTCGAGCATCCGTCTTTCCTTAAAAATGAGCTCGAGCATACGCTGTATAGCATAACAATTGTTAGTAGAATGATGATTTACCTTATGGTGTAGGTAAAATGGTCGGCTCTCGATGGGCTCCAGTGGTCGAGAGGCGCGGTAAAGCGGGTCTTTTAGCAGCAGTGGATAAAGCATGGAGATTCGAACGTTCAGCTTTGGGAGGACTGGTTTGGTTTGCACACCGCTTCTCCGAGGGTACTCAGTGTTTCCCTTGGTGCGTTTATGATCTCCCTGTTCCTCTTTAGGCTCAATGGTCTGCTCTACAGGTGGGGATTTGATGGAGATGACAGACTTAGTAGACTTTTATCGCTTTGACATCATCCTCTCTAAGTCGACATAATTGTTGACCTTGGTGATTATCTCCTCTAACGCCGTAGGCTTGTTAAGGAAGAGGTATTCCTTAGCTTTGCAATCAAGTCGGAAAGCATTGGTGAAAGCGGTCACAGCTATCTTTTGGTCGAGGTTATCCACCTTTCTTGAGAGCTCTAGGAATTTCTTTGAAAAGTCTTCAAGCTTTTCTCCATGTGACTGCTTAAGACCGATAAGAGAATGCAAGTTCTCCTCTTTGTCTCTATTGTTGGCATATGTTTTGACGAACTGCTTCTGCAGCTGATCAAATATTTATATAGAT
This sequence comes from Kingdonia uniflora, assembly GCA_014058105.1. Taxonomy (NCBI): domain Eukaryota; kingdom Viridiplantae; phylum Streptophyta; class Magnoliopsida; order Ranunculales; family Circaeasteraceae; genus Kingdonia; species Kingdonia uniflora. The sequence continues at coordinate 1,514,027 of JACGCM010000580.1, forward strand.
TCCTCAGGAAGAGAGTGGATCCACCGGAGTGGCTCTTCCTGTAAACTTATGGCGAACAGGCGGCAGAGAATGTGGTTGAGATTGGAGTACAACCCCAATGAATCGCAGTATTGTTGGATATGCTCCATCGGGTCTGTACCTTTGTACTTATGAATTTTGGGAGTATGAAAGCCTTTCGGTATTTCCATATCAAATAGTTCTTTGGCAATCAGACTTCCTTGTAACGTCGTGGTGTCGTCGGTAGTACCCAGAACTTGTGCCTCGATCAGCTCCTTAATTCGTTGATCCATATGTTCTTTTGTGACGTAATGATGTATTGGTTGACTTGCTGGACTTACTGGCAGGGGATGATGAGTTCTCGTACCTTCACTCGAGCGATCCCATGCTAGAATCTAACGGAGAGGTCACTGGTCTTCCTCTTGATGGACGGGAATCTATTGACCCCGGCTGACTTTTGATTGGACTTCTTCCCCCAAATGGATGGAGGGTTGCGGTCCATGTGGTAGATTTTTGGAGATTTCTTTACTGGTGACTCCCCGAGATCCCAACATTTCCCTTGCCAAAATGTGGGAGGTTTCTGGAAGTTGATCGTAACCCCTAGTTGGAGGAGCCTGCTGAGTATTTTGTAGAGCCTCTAGTGCAGTCTGCATCATCGCCATCTGATCTTCGTGCCGTTTGAGCGCTGTCAAACGAGATTGTCATTCTGCATCGAGCTCTTTCTCTCAGAGCTCGTGATCTTTTGTCAATTGAAGTTCGAGCTCGGCGCGTTTCTCTGTCTCTGCGTAGAAATTCGCCCGTAACTCGGTGAGTTGTCCCGGATCCACAAAAATTTAGAGTTGAGTTCCTGTGGCCTGTCGTCTGGAAGAAACCATAGTTGAAAATTATAATGAAAGACTGCCTTAAGGTATCGTGGAAATGTAATCTTTCCCACAGACGGCACCAAATATAATGGCCAAATTCTGTAGCTCGATAAGATTAGGAATTAGCTATCACACTAAATAAACCTGTAACAATACTCTACTAGAAAATAAGAAATACAAACAGGTATTTTTAGCTTGAAAAACCTTTGAATAGGTAAAAAACCATGACCTCGTATGGAAATTTTTTGTAAAAGTATTTTTATTTCTTTGACTGGATATCTTTATTACAAGTGATTTCTCGAACATAGAAATGCCTTTGATCTCGCAAATAAGAAGTTTTGAGTAATTTTCCTAGTGTCTGTTTCTTCTCGAACTTCTCCTTTATATAGGCTTTTCCCATAGCTCTTCGTCGTGTTGGAGCACGTCTTCCGAATAATGTGGTTAGTGGTGATTGACTGTATAACTTACGAGTTCGTGGGAGACAGGTATCTTTGACTAAATAATATTTTTCGGATTTAGCTCAGCCCACGTTCTTGAGTAGGTCGTGGGGCTGTTTGGAATGTTTGACTGGAGTGTTAAGTGCTAAAATTGCGTGAGCCTGAGATGGAGGTAATTCGAGCTGTGTGGGCTCGATTATGAGTGAGCTCGAGGGATAAGTCCCTACAGGTTCAACCATTTTTTAGCCTAAAAATCATATCCCTTTTTTTTAGTTAGTATAATATCATATTTTCTACATTATGTATATTCGTATGTTAGTATCGATACTGTTGTTGAGTTATATCTCCAACCCATCATTATTTCTATTACTATCTAGTTCGACATTGTTACATTAGTTATCGATACGAGTTTTACATCAAATTTTACTAAGTCCTAACATCGAGAACTATCTTATGCACCTAACATATTTTACTCGAGAGAACAGGAAATACAAAACATCTCAAAGACGTTTCATCTGCCATACGATTTCCCGCCAAAATGACCTGAATCTAAAAAAAATTGGATTTTGCGTTCTCTCCAGCGTAAAATCCGGCCCAAATCTACAAAACATTCTGCACCACATCTGCACAAACTCTACGACACCACATATCACCAAAGAGATCCCTGAAATCCCGTCGTAATACCGACGGTGACCAAACCACACTATTTCCCTACATCACCTTCACTTCCTTTATACCCTTTTATCCTAACATTCCAATGTCATTTAAGATACCTTCTACACATCAACCACATCCCCATATCATCACACAACAACAGAATAACAGAAAAACCCTATAAATGTTTTTATCGACTTCTTCAAAAATTCCTAACAATTACTCAAATTCCTTCATACATACCATTCCTACAGTTCATATCTACAATGGGTTTACACATAATCACGATACACAAAAACAAGCATTAAAAACCCAAACAAATTCTTAAAACAGAAAACTAACCTTGAATTCGCGACGCTTCCAAATCCCTATCTTTTGTAAGTTTGGCCCTCTTGATCAAAACAACAATCTCTTTATTCCCAATGGTGGACAGTGACATAAGCGAATATCGCAACGAATTAGAGCTGTCAGAAAAATTTATAGAACCAGTGGAGTGTGAACAGTCGTCGACCACAGGGATATTTATAGGCCCCACGCGACTGTTCATCGCATCCCTTCGCGACCGTTCGAGTACCCGAGCATAATGCCTCATACGTCTCTTCTCGAAGTCTTTAACCCTTCGCCTCTTGAACGCCAACAAGCCTATGCATTACTGCTCCAAGCCGTCCATATACCCCTTTATCTCCTCTGTTATCTCCATCTTCACCAAGGCAGCTCTTATGTTATTAAACAGCGATTGCACCTCCAATTCTTTATACCTCAAAACATCACCTGCAGGAGCACACCTAGCCATTATTTTACAAGCGCATATAACACATCTTTCCTTTTTTATTCCCCTCATATATCCTAGGGATAGTTGTAACCACAATTCAAATTCAAAACATATTCGACAATACAACTACCCACATATGGAGATGTAATCACAATTCAAATCATATTCGAGAAAACAAAAAAAGTATAAAACAAAACTTCGAGACCATTATTTTTCCCTTGTGAAGGCCGACAACACAATCAGACAAATGGATCAAGCAATTTATTCATAATAAACAGGAGTACAAGATTATTCATTTGTTATAACCACGACAACCATCAGGACAACATTTACAGCCATCCCGAGCAGCAAGAGCCTCTTTCGCCCTCACCAACGTCTTGGCACGGTTCGTTAAACTACCAACCCACTCTGGAGGACTCAGAATTACGAATTGTAACTGACGATGGTACAGATAGTCTTCTTCAGGGGCCTTCACTTTTATCTTACTCGTCCCCTCATAGTGTGGCTCCACTGGTACCAACATCTGCCCATTTACACACAGTTTACCAAAATACCAGTTTAACAACTCCCAATACTTGTTGTGCACACGGTTGCAAAAAACATCCTCCCGGACCTGCGCTCTCGTCCTCGCCATCCTACCAAATTGCAAATGACTTCCTCAATCATAAAAAAGGTATTTATATGAACAACTCATTGCATCACAACTCCCAAAAAGTCAAAGACGTCAATTACTATCCATTGGAACTCTGATAACCCAATCAACCAACCTCCTAGGGAACCGCTCAAGGGCCCTACACACTTTACACATGTCACTTTGATATCCTATTCCAATTTGTAACTTAAAAGTTTGACGTTTTCTTCTCGACACAACATCAAGTAATTGTTTCGAGAATTGGGCGATTATAGTAGCATATTTCCCATATTCGACAAGGAGAAGCTAACAGAAATTAGTCGAAGATATTTTGTCATTCGAGAAGATGTCACATCTGTGACTATAGAGCTCGAACCACTACAGTAGCCGTTACATTTGGTCAAATAAAGTCATTACAGGAAGATCCACGAAGTTCGCCCACTACCCACCTGTAGTATCATATTCCCCAGATTCGACAAGAATAAAACCAGCACTCTGGAATCAAAGATATCTTAGCGTTCTGTAGTCGAAGACAGCCAAACATTCTAGAAGGATCTGTGCGTCATCGATATACCAAAATTAACCGTTGTAGCCCTGTCAAGAAGGAACTGTTAGGGATCCGCAAAGTTCGTCCACTACCTCTGGAATAGGAAACTTTTTCTTTCTTTTTGTAAACTGCTTGTATATGCCATAAATACAGGCAGAGAATAGGTTCTAAGGGACCGGGCATCTAAAATCTCTCTATCCTAGACATAAGCAACACTCAAAAAACTTGTAATAATTAACATTTACTAGATTTTACACCAAATTCTCCTTGAGGTCATGGTTTTTCTCAGTTTCTGCTGAGTTTTCCACGTAAAATCTTGGTTAATACTTCTTTATTGCACTATCCTTACGAACAAGCATTAACGAAGGTTTTCCTCCCGGAAAACACGCCATTATAATTGGCGCCGTCTGTAGGAAATTTCCTACACTTTTTTCTACCATTTCCAACCTGAACACTGTCAAAATGATAAACATGAACTTGAGAAGCCATTCTAGTACCGTAAGAGATCAAGATATTCCAGGAGCACTTGATCTGTACGATACAGTTCTTGAACTTTAAAAACAAATGGCTTTGGAAAAATGCCAGAGACTGGAAGATCAGCGTCTTTACGGTCAAGCTCTACAAACCGAGAGAGACGAACGCAAAAAAGTCCTGGATCAGCAGAGTCAAACTCATCAAAAGAAAATGGAAAGATTACGAAGAACACAAGATCGAATAACAACTCGCCAAGCATCGCCACCACTGGCTCGAAGTGAATATCGATCGAGAGCAGTTCAACGTGATGATCAGCCTAGGGAAGACGACTAACGAATGTCTCGATCCAGATCTGGAAATCCTAATAGAGCCTCTCAACATTTTGGTTTAATTTCTTCGGCCTCGACAACCCAAGGAAGTCGATGTACACGTCACCAGACCCCTTTGCCAGAAAGAAATCCCATCAGAGATCGATTGGGACCAGAAAGACAGGGTGACTTTGTCCCTCAGATTACAGCCTTACCTCTTCCCCCGCAGTAATTCGTCACTCTGGATGACCTTAACAACAGAATTCAAGCTATTATCTATGATATCCCAGGCCGACGATCTCCGCTCGACATGATCAAAACAAACCCCATCTCTCTATATCTCGAAAACGTGCCTATTCCAGACAACTTCCATATGCCCAAATTTATTCAGTATGCAGGCCTCACTGATCCACTTACACATGTTCGACATTTCAAAGCCATTGTTGGGTTGTACTCCAAGTTCGACCACATGCTTTGTCGATTGTTTAACATGAGCCAAAAAGAAGAACCACTCTGATGGTTCCTTACTCTACAAGAAGCCTCTATCACCTCTTTTATTTAATTACAAAATTTATTCGAGTCCAACTACGCTCATGTTAGGGAACGTAAAATCACTCTTTATTTTACATCGAGCAAGGCGTGAAAGAAACCTTGGCAAGTTTTTATAAACGTTTCCTGCAGGAAGTACGGAATATTAGAAATTCAGACCTCAAAATCGTAGTTCCAGCGTTTACTTCTGCCCTACACATCGACTCAAAAGTTCGCAAAGAACTTACTCTACACAAATCACGTACGGTCACTGAAATGATTGACGTGGTTAATAATTACATCGATCTGGAGCGCTCGAAGAAAGATTAGATGAAAAGCCCTTATGTCATATATTCTCGAGAAGTATCTTCGACCCCTTCTCAAAGAGCAGTCGCTACAAAAGCACCAAAGCCGCCTCCCAAAAACACTTATAACATTCGAAGAGGAGATGGCAAACCGGATAGACCTATCCCAATTCTGCCATCCATGACAATAACCCTCTCCGTTATATTACCAACGATAAAGGGAGACGAGTATTATCGTACGCCACAGGTTATTGCAGATCTTCCAAATATACCCTTATGTCAGTATCATAATGTTCACAATCATGAAACTGATAACTACGACTCCCTCATTCGTATCTTTCACCGTATCCTCTTAGCTGGAAGACTCCATAATTATGCTGCCGACATTCAGAAATTTCTCGACGAACAAGCAAAAACTATTGAAGTCGAGCAGAATCATATTCAGGGCCCAGATCGACATTTATATATGATCGAGATCGAAAAAGGGAAGAAAAGAAAACAAGACGATCGTATTATGTCTTGCTGCAAAATGACTTCCTCAAACAAATCAGCAAAACTTCTTCCAAGCATCAGTAAATCCAAACGTCCTTACCATATAACATTCGAGGACTGTGACACCAGCCATGTACAATACCCACATGATGACCCACTTGTTATTGTGCTTAAAGTGGGGTAAGATTACTTATATACACTTCTCATTGATACTGGCAGTGCCACAAATGTCTTATTCCGAAGAGCAATTGAAGTTTTAGGCTTTACAGATTCTGTCAAAGCTTCGACAACAACAATCATTGGTTTCAATGGTTTTAAAGAATCAGCCACAGGAGAAATCACTATCTCCGTTCAAGCAGGTTCAGAAACCACATTCGTCAAATTTCTTGTCATTGATGCAGAGTCCAAGTATTAAGGCATTTTGGGACGCAGCTGGTTACATTCGATCAAAGTGATACCATCGACTTACTATTTAGCACTACGTTTTCCTACGGATTACGGAGTCTATGAAATCAAGGGCAGCCAAACAGTCTCACGTATATGAAAAAATACCACCATCGACCCTCATACAGTATAACTCCTCAAGGCATAACAACTACAATCTAACACACCACCCACATTTGAGCAACATAATACTGAAGTGGTTGACATTATTGAACTCGATGGCCCCGGGCGCACAACCTTCATTGGATCTAAGCTGTCACTCGACGAAAAAGAAGCCATGATACAGCTCCTTAAGAAAAGCATTGACGTCTTCACCTGGACTTTTCAAGAAATGCCCGGAATCGATCTTTCTATCGCTTGCCACCACCTCAACCTCCTTCCAGATAGCAAGGCAGTCATCCAAAAGCGATGAAATTTGGCCCCCCGACTTTGAGATGTAGTCAACGAAGAAATTGATAAGCTCCTTCATGTCGGCTTTATTCGGGAAGTTAAATATCCGAAGTGGGTTTCCAATATTGTCGCGGTGCCAAAGAAAAATGGTAAAATACAAGTTTGTGTTGATTTCACTGAAGTTAACAAATTCACACCCAAAGACAGTTTTCTGCTACCGTTGATTTCCCAACATCTCGACTCAGTCGCAGGACACAAACTTCTTTCAATGATGGATGCCACCTCGGGATACAACCAAGTTCCACTCGATAAAGAAGATCAGGGAAAACAACTTTTATAACTGAAAGAGGACTTTACTGTTTCACAGTGATGCATTTGGCTTAAAAAATGCTAGCGCCACTTACCAATAATTGGTCACTCAAATGTTCAATGAACAGCTCGGCCGCATCATGGAAGTATATATCGATGATATTATTTACAAAAGTCTGAAAAAAGCATATCATCCCCAACACCTCCAAACTATCTTTGATATCCTTCGACAATACCATATGAAGCTCAACCTAGGGAAATGTCAATTCGGCGTTGCATCCAGAAAATTCCAGGGCCATCTAGTCATCAAACGTGGAATCAAAATCGATCCAGCTCAAATCAAAGCACTCATGGCAATGCCATCTCCTCGAACAAAAAAAGATGTTCAAAAATTCGCCAGCAAGATAGCCGCTCTTCACAAATTCATCTCCAAGTTATCTTATCAATGCAAACTTCTTTACCTTCTTCATGAAAACCCCACAACTCTTTCGAACAAACATCAAAAAGAAGTTCTATGGACTCCTGATTGTGAACTTGCTTTTCAAGATCTTAAACGGCACTTGGGGCATCCTCCTATAATGAGTACTCTCATTGATGGCGAATTAATCACCATGTACTTATCCATAACTGATGATTCTACCAGCTCTGTCCTTATTCCAGAAGATGCAAACATCGAGAAACTTATTTACTTTATCAGTAAAACTCTTATGCCTGCTGAAAAGCGATATACTACCATTGAAAAGCAATTGCTTGCCTTGGTTTACAGCTCTCAAAAACTCCATCCATACTTCCAAGCTCACCCCATCAAAATCATTACAAAATACCCTCTCAAACTCGTACTCTCCAAAAAAGAAAAATCTCGACGAGTTCAATAGTGGTCAGTTTTCCTTGGTGAGTATGACATCTCTTTTGAACCTCAAATATCAATCAAGGGGCAAGCAGTGGCCGAATTTTTGGCTGATTTTCCAGTTGAAGACCCCGATTGGGAAGAATTCAAAGAAATCTTTACTGACGACTCAACTCCCGAACTAGATGCATGGTCCAAGAGTTTTGGTTGACGACTTTTTACAGACGGATCAGCAGGACCACAAGGTTTCAGAATTGACATCGTACTCGTTACACCTTCCAATCATTGCATAGAAAAAAACTCTTAAACTCAAGTTTTATGCAACCAATAATGAAATAGAGTATGAAGGCATCTTGCACGGCCTTGATCTCGCACTTACTCTTGGAGATGAAGAATTAGCAGTTTATGTAACAAAACTTTTTGGACAACAGGCAAGATGGTTGATTATGTTGCCCTGGTCAAAGACAAAATAAAGAAATTCAAGCATGCCACCATTTGATATTTACCTCAGCAAGAAAATCATCATGCTGATGCCTTAGCTTACATTACTGCCATGCTGGGGACAATGAAAAAAGATCTTTAGACATCGAGATCCTTGAACACTCTAGCCTAGATATCTTGTCCACACTCCACTTGACCGTTACTGAAGATGACGAACCTGAAGATTGGAGAAAACCATTTTCTGTATACCTCAACTCTAACATCCTCCCCGGTAACAAAAAAGAAGATTGATCCATGTTAGCCAAGTGCCCTCGATTCACAGTTCAAAATGGTATATTATAACGACCCACTAGAGGAGGGCCACATATCGAATGTATATCGCAGAAACAAGCTCAGATAAAAATCAGAGAACTTCACGAAGGTATTTGTGGTGCACACGTTTCGGGTAGATCACTAGCTCAATGTACATTCATACAGGGACTCTATTGGCCTAAAATGAGACAAGACTGTGAAGATTTCGTTCGGAAATACTACAAATGCCAAATTCACACTCAGGACATCAAGAGCCCCGCCCTCAACTTACATGTTAGTAATGTCCTCTGCCATTTAAACGATGGGGAATCGATCTCATTGGCCATTTCCATCCAGCTTCAGGAAACAAAAGATTTGTCTTGGTTGCCACCGCAAGTGGGTCAAAGCAGTTCCTTTATACCATATTGATGAGAATGAGGTCATCAAATTCCTTTGGGAGCACATCATTACCCAGTTTGGTTGTCCACAGATAATGGTAAACAGTTCATCAGCATTAAAGTCCTTACTTTCCTTCATAAATACAAGATTCAGCTCACAACTTCCACACCATATTACCCTCAAGGCAATAGACAGGCTGAAGCCATTAACAAAAGCATCAAGTCTGGCTTACGCAAGTGCCTCGACGATAAAAAAGGCAGATGGGTCGACGAACTCCTCAGTATATTATGGGTTTACCGTACCACTCCTCAGTATATTATGGGTTTACCGTACCACTCCTCAAGTATCCACAGGGTGTACGCCATTCATGATGGCTTTTGGTACTGAAGCGGTCATACCCTCAAATCTCGATCTCTTCAATGCTCGACGAAAAATTACAGATGAAGATAATGAGCTAGGACTCCTTTGCAACCTTAATTAGATCGAGTAAACCAGAGACAAGGCCATTGACAATTTGGGTCGTTAACATGATATATTGAAAAAATTATACAACAAGAGAGTTCGAAAACTGAAATTTGGTATTGAAGACCTTTTCCTACGACGGATAAAAGACCATACCCGACCTAAACACTCAGGAAAATTATTAGAAAACTGGGAGGGACTGTACATTGTGTGCAACAAAACAGATAGTGGAACTTATTGGCTTATGACTGAAGATGATGTTCAGCTTGAGTACCCATGGAATACTGCTCAACTTAAACTATTTTACAAATGATACCCTGTAATTGTTTACTTCAAATGCAATAAATATTTTGTTCTACATTACCTTCTTTCTACTTCGATTTGTCTTCGATCTATACTTTTCAAGTATCTATCTGACAATCAAACTCTTTCTACTTCGAATTGTCCTCGATCAATACTTTTTAAGTATTTTTCTGACAATCAAACTCTTTACTACTTCGAATTGTCCTTAATCTATACTTTTTAAGTATTTATCTGACAATCAACCTCTTTACTACTTTGAATTGTTCTCGATCTATACTTTTCAAGTATTTATCTGACAATCGACCTCTTTACTACTTCGAATTGTCCTCGATCTATACTTTTCAAGTATCTATCTGACAATCAAACTCTTTCTACTTCGAGTTGTCCTCGATCTATATTTTTCAAGTATTTATCTGACAATCAAACTCTTTACTACTTCAACTTGACCTAGATCTATACTTTTCAAGTATCTATCTGACAATCAATATCTTTCTACTACCACTTGTCCTAGATCTATACTTTCTCAGTATTTATCTAGCAATCGATCTCTTTACTACTTCAACTTATTTTCACAACAAAATAGTTAATTATCAAAACATTAAACCGACATAAGCATCCTACACACAAAATTCAAACTGTTTTAGGTCCCACTGACCATTAGTTACAAAATTTTAAAAATAGCGCTCATTACTCCAAATTTAACATTTTTGAAGGAGATTTTTCCTCATTTACAGCGCCTCCGGGCACCTGCACATCTGCTACGACCCCGGGAAGCTGACCTTCGACCTCCATCATCTTTTCATTACCAACAACTTCAGTTCCTCCATGCACATCCGGAGTCTGTGGTACCTCGTCATCATAACTATCATCACATGGTAGCTCCCCAGCCTTCACAGCTCCTTTGTAATATTTCTTTCTCTCTTCAGACTCATCGAAGTACTCCTTAAAGTGCATCCTCACTTTGTGGGATCTTTGCAGATTTTCTTCATTCATCCGAGTTTTCAACTCATCAAGCAATTTCTTCTACTCCAATTCCATTGCTCTTCGAACATCATCAACTTCTTTCTCGAACTCAATTTTTTGCAATGCCAAGGCTTCTTTCTTTTCCTTCTCCAACACTTTTTTCGCTTCCGCCAATGCCGCAACCTTCGCTTTGTTTGCTTCAAATTTATATATGTTCAGTGTCGCATTCAGCTTGGCATTCTCCGCAGTCAACTCCTTCTCAATATTTCTGTATGCAACCAACCGATTGGCCAAATCACCACTACCCTCCACCCGTCCCATTGCTTGACTTATCGCCGTCTTAATATGCATGAAAGTCATATAATGATTATTTGTTTGATTTACCAAACTTTTCATTCGAGCATAAGCTTTAAAATTTCTCACCTTCGCCAAGTTACCCTGTGCTTCGCCTAAAAAGGTATCCAAACTGTCAATACCTACCATGCAGTCCACCATCTCTTTCTTCAACGTATCAGCCCCCTGAGAAAAAGCCTCCATCGCCTCCACCAACTTCGTTTCCAACTCCTCCCCTAACCTCTTCTTCGCAGTCCCAACAGTCATCTTCTTGGGTATAGCGCTGCTCGAACTTTGTGGAGGTAATTCACTCCCCATAACAAGTTTATCAGTACCTTCAACAACTTTGGAAGATGATTGTCGGGTAGTTCTCTTCGGATTCAGGAACGAAGATTTTTCCACATTTACCTTCCTTTTCCTCTTCTTTTTACCTAGAGACTCCCCCTGCATCGCATCAATCTCAGTATCTGTGTTATAGCCTGTTAACGACGGGTTATTCATAGGAAAACTTGCATCTGTAGCTCTTTTGTTCTTTGCTGACATCTTTCCCCTGATAATTGACACTTCAGTACCTTTTATTCTCGACCTTTTTAATCCTGCTTCTTAAAAATTTTTACTTAACTGATCTTGATTCGTGGCTAAATTGTCGATCCTGCCAAAGAATATTTCTCTTATCTTATACAACTTCTTGTTTACTTCAGTTGTCTTCGCAATCTCCTTCAATGCTGCAAACACAAAATAGACAAAAATCTTTACAAAAATCCATATCACCTGAAAATTCATCAAGCTTAAACATTTAAGTTACCTAACCATATACCTAGATGAAACGCTTTTCTTTTAAGCGGCTCCCTGGATCTTTAGGATCAAACTCATAATTTCAAGAAACATGTCCTCGGTCTTCGGTATATCGACCTCCAGTGGATACCATATCGTAAAATATCAGCCTCTTCAAAAACCTTATCAAATAACGAATCCCTTTTAACTTCGGGTTCGTTTTCATCGTGTAGTATACACACAAATCATCTACCATTATTACCTCCTCCCCTCTGGCTTTAAGTCTACCATTTATCGCACCACATACCCTAAAGAGGTCATATACATTCGGATTGAATTGACCTGGGGCTACATCGAAGAAATTCATTAACTTTTTCTGATCTGCCCTCAGGGGTAATTTTAGCCCTTTCTTTATCTGTTCTCGATGAACCAGTATACCATCTAAAGGTATATCCTGGTAAATAATTTTGTATTGATACTTCTCTAATCTCATATCACCAGGAATACCATATTTTTTTTAAATCTTAATATTTCTTTGGTCTTTAAACCCTCTCCGTAACAAGCATCTTCGTCATCTTCAACATCTTCTTCCCCATCCCCACAACCCTTCTCGATCACCCGCCTGAGGCTCATGATCTACATCAGTCTTAATCACTTCATTCTTCACTCCTTCATGTACACTAGGGACTACCCTAAATTGTTCCCAGTTCCCTGTGTCTGCACTGCTCGAACCTACCCTGTATCTCCCCCCCAATTGTTGCACACACGTTCTCACATCGATCATCAAAGGTACTACATCTTCGAGACTCGCAAATATATCTTTATCATCATTTAAATTGAGTTCAGCCATTATAAGAACCTGTAAATCAGATTCCATATTTTAAACACAGTTAAAATCTTTTATATGTGATACATATATACATATTCTTACGTTTATATATTCATAAAGATCTTGATTGTTGAGATAACTCTCCAAATCCTCATTCACTTTCCCATCTGCTATTATCATTTACATTTTTACTTATACATAGTTCTCGATCTAATTCATATCAAACAATTCACTTAAATTTTTTATCATTCAAAACCATTTATTCAGTTCTCGATGTTTAATCAAAGTTTTATAAAGTAACCTCGATAAACTCTTTAATTACTATTTCCTTATCGACCTTACAGGAATTTCAATAGCTTCTCGAAGACGTTATAACTTTTCCCGCCAAAAATAGTTATTTCTATTTTTACAAATTCTCATTCTCTGGCAAAAAATCCAGCGATAACCGTACAATCCTAATTCTATCTGCGCATCTCGCTCCCTCACAACCATCTCCTCCCACTGCGCCATACTTACAGCGCCCTTCCTCAATCCTTTTCTCTTCCCCAATCCTTTTCCATTTTTACTGAAACTCGTAACTCAGAATCACCGCCACCAACAAATTTCATAATCTCAATTAAACAAACCTACGAACAATTTCTTTTCTTCTTTATACACGTTTCATATTTATTTCCAATTCATTGCACGTTTTCTATTAATCTATAACCTATGCATCAACTCATGAAACAAATTATAAAATTATTAACCTTGTTGCCGTACAGTTTCGGTATTCCTCTCCTTTGCTCGCTTCGCCCTTTCAATCAACAAACAAATTTCCTCCTTCGCAATCATATCTAATAACTTCAGCAACGAGTAACAACAATTCTCTCCCTAAAATTTGTTTTCAGTCTGCAAATGATCTAAAAAGTCGCCTACCTCTGACATATTTATAGCTCTCACATGACTGTTCGTCGCACTACTTGGCGATGGTCCAGTTCTTCGAATGCAACGCTTCATGCATTTTTTCTCAACATCTCTGCCTCTTAATCTTCTACCCCTTAATAAACTTTTACACTCATACTTTAGACCTTCCAACTCTCGAAGAATATCTACAGACACATTCATATTTGTCAATGTACGCTCCATTTTTTCCAATAGTTGATATACATCTCTTTATACTTCATACCATCACCTAATGGAAAACATCTTGCCATATTCATTTAGCATGTACGTTCCCTTATTTTATCTTATTTTAGCAAATACATATATTTAAGGGATTATTTTCGACATCAGTTGACTTAATTTTGTTCACTCACACTTCGTTTAAACACAATCTTTATTTCCCTACAGTTGACTGGTACATCACGTTTTCGACATAACAATACACGTTCAACTTTATATACTTGCCAATATTCAACAAAATTCTATCACAAATGTTGTAATCATATTGGATACTCAATAACAAACACAGAAACAACTAAATTCAACAAACACATTTATTCATTTCAAACTCATTTTTTACATTCGATATCTCTCACATTCGATTCCATACTTATTTCTTACATTCGACATCTATCTCTTTCGAGTACATTCACTTCTAATAATTAGTATTTTTTCCATTACAATTTAACTGCTATTGCTAACTTCCTCGACATGTCAATATTTTATTTGTATGTTTTTTACTATAATCGGACATTAAAGCCTTTTTCTAGTCCTCGAAGCTCAATGACTCTCAAGTCACTGAACTTCTAAGAGACGCTTCAGCAGGAAAAGGCAACAGAAAATTGCAAGCACACCCACGCGTTCGGCAAGATCCATGGACGCCCATCCCAACTTCGTATCTTCATTACCAGTAAAGACAGTTACCCCTTCACCCCCCAACAGACTCCAAACATTACCTTCACATACGCATGATGCTCCCACTATTTCCAATCGAAACATCTTGTTTCTGTTTGTTCTTTGTTACCACCTCGCTGCTTTACTCCGATTACATAACCCATTTTCATCTCTCAATCTACGCCAAATTTCATCCGACAAATCACCATCTTCAACCCCAGACTTAACAATCAACCATACTTGGGGCGACCTCATTACCCAAACACCATTATCCACCTTTAATAAAACCCCAATTTATACCCATCATTTATACCTACATTCAATGAACATCATTAATTCCACCTCGGAAGCCACTTGACCAAATCTAGATCCCCTTGACCTCGGGAATGACATATGTTGACTTCTACAAATATTCGGCAACCTCTATCGATTCCAGTTTTTCTTCTCGACACAACTACTAGTATTTCTGTCGAGAATGGGGCGATTGTAGTATCATATTCCCCAGATTCGACAAGAATAAAGCCAACACTCTGTAATCGAAGATATCTTAGCGTTCTGTAGTCAAAGACAGTCCAACATTCTAGAAGAATCTGTAAGTCCTCGATACACCAAAAGTAATCGTTGTAGCCCGGTCAAGAAGGAACTGTTAGAGATCCGTAAAGTTTGCCCACTACCTCCGGAATAGGAGACTCTTTCTTTCTTTTTGTAAACTGCTTGTATATGCTATAAATACAGGCAGAGAATAGGTTCTAAGGGACCAGATATCTGGCATCTCTCTATCCTAAACATAAGCAACACTCAGAAAACTTGTAATAACTAGCATCTACTAGATTTTATATCAAATCTTCCTCGAGGTCGTGGTTTTTCTTCGTTTCTGCTGAATTTTCCACGTAAAATCTTGGTTGATACTTCTTTAATGCACTATCCTTACGAACAAGTATTGGCGAAGGTTTTCCTCCCAGAAAACACGTCATTATACCACCAAAATAGGAAATCATTTATTTTTGTAACTGCCTGTATCCATTATTAATACATGCAGAGCATATGTTAATCCGATCCGTAACCCTATTATTCTTCTATATTTTTACATCCTTACTATTCATCAATTGTAATAAACTGTCACCTATTGGATTTTTGAACCTGAATCCTCCTCGAGATCGTAGTTTTTCTCAAGTTTTACTGAGTTTCCACGTAAAATCTAGCATGTTCAAGTTTATAAGTATAATTTCCTTACAGAAGTATTGACAAAATTTACCTTCCGGAAAACACACCATTACAACATGACTTATCTGTCCAGCTCAATTCGAATAGTCCCTACTTATTTATCAAGTTTTTGCACTTTATAATTTTATCAAAACCACTTTGAGCAATGCATGCTTGTTTTTGTCATACAAACTTATTGTTGTCATAAGTTTGATACACAGTCTTTCAAACATTCAACACATAACTAGTTCAGAGGATCTGACACTTTCTCGAGACTTCTTGAGATGAACGCCAACAGCCTCGTCCTCTTTTGAAACTGCCTCCTCCGCTAGGAGATGCAGACCCACCCTACGTTGTTCCCCAGAAACCACCAGATAATGGAACAGTACTATCTAATAGTAGTCATTATCCGCCTCTACTACCTCCTCATAAGTCATCACATGGTACGTAGGATGAGCAGGAATGGGTGTAGGAAGGTCTAGGGACTGGGTCCCAAAATAGTGAAACTAAAGTTCCTGCACTTTGGCAATAACCCTAGCTTCATATGATTGGCGTCTGGTAGTCACCATTTTTAACTAACAGAGAACTGAGCAGGAGAAGGGTAAATACAGAAGATTTACAAAAATAGAAGTATTGGAAGAAGAATAACTGGAAGTACAGTAGCAGCATTATATATACAGAGATACAATCAATGTTGGGAATGGTTTCCACGGCAGTCGTTATTCAAAGAATAATTTCTAGGAAACCCAGCAGCCAATTAAAAGCAGTCACAGTCATTACAACATTTCCATTCTCAACAGTCCATTACAATTCCAAGATAAAATTTTACATCAACAAACCATCATTCAATTTGTCAGACAATCTATTCGTATTCCGATACTGAGTTCGATTGAACCTTCTTAACTCAAGACACACATGCCTTCAATTGAGAGGGGGCAATTGTAGGAACTTATCCCTCGAGCTGGGATAATATCGAACTGATCCAATACAAAACTCACGCAATATACACGTAACAAACAGTCAACAATGACACATGGACCACAAATTGAAGAAGTACGTGGCTCGAGCACTCCAAATGAAACAAAATAAGTCAAGGACACCTGTCTCCCACGAACTAGCAGTTACAAAAATAACCTTCACTCTTCCCCCAATTCAGGAGAACGTGTTGATTCATGTAAACAAACTGAGAGTGAGATCTATAAAAATGATGAGTTCTAGAGGAGAAATGACCCAAGTTTTTCTAGTTAACAAAATCATTAGTTGTAATCAAAATATCAATCTCAAACAATAAAGTTGCAGTTACTAAAATCATCAAGCCGAGGTCGTGGTTTTTACCTATTCAAAGGTTTCCACGCTAAAACTTGTGTCAATTTATATTCTCTATTATATTTATTGTCACAAGTACTTTGGCGTAAGAGCCTTTCGAGCTATTACGAAATTAGGCCTTCCAGTCTCTCTTTTAAATTGCTTTCAAAGACATTTCGGAACATTGAACAGGATTTTGCATATTTAAGCTCTATGGTATGTGAAATCACTAACATGATGCGTAATCTGCTTCTTCCAAAACCTGAAAATGTGGTTTTAACGAATGCAATCAACTCTCGCTGTCATCACATGTTAATATCACACTCCTGCTACTACCTGCTCTCCACTAGCAGACCCAACGTGAACATGTACCTGCTCTCCACTAGCAGACCCAACTTGAACATGGTAAGTATTCTATGAATATTTTTAAATTTTCAAAGCATGCATGTTAGTTGTTTGAACAAATGTCTCACTAATGACTTACAGTGCTTACATTAGTTTGGCAGATTCAAGTGAAGCAGTTGTCGAATACGTTGATGATGGGATGAGACAAACAAAAGACGTAATATAAGTCAGAAGAGACGATACGACGATAACGGGTATGATCAAACATGTTTATTTCAAACCGCTTTGATGCTCAAAATTATTAGTTATGTTACTTTGAATTTGAGTCATCCGTACATATGTGTACTGCGGCTTATAATTTATCATTAGTTATGCTGACCAGACTGATCCGGGTTTATAATTTATCATTCTTCGCCTGATTGATCACGCTGAGGCGGATTTAGGGGGGGGAGCCTAGGGGTGCCGCCATTTTTTTATTTATTTTTCTTCAGATTTACCTCTTATATATATTAGTATACCCACATAAAAATAAAAAAACAAAAATAAAAATACGTCTCTCTTTGGTTGGAATATAAGATTTTCATCATCTCTTCATCAATCATCACTCTCTAATTTTGTTGCTTCAGCTTGATTTTGTTGCTTCAGCTTGAATTATAGATGGAGGGGTTGTTTCAATAGCTAGAGCTAAAGGGGTTGTTTGGGTAATTGAGGAAAATATCAAAGCAGCTAAAGTTGTGAGGTTTTTGTTTAAGATTGATTAAGTTTTTATTCTTCTAGAGAGATGGGAGAAGAGAAAGAGAGGGTCTTGTTGTTTTGGGTGTTGGAAGAGAAAGGTGGATTTGGGAACCAAAGAAGGTTGATAAGAGTAAAGGGTTTTGAATTGCCATGATTTCTCACAACTTCTCTCTCTCTCTCTATATGCGTGTGTTTATTTGTTTGAAATAAAAATTTAACCTTTGTTAGAGTTCAGGGAGATCACCCTGAACTCTAACAAAGGGGTGTTTGGGTAATTGAGGAAAATATCAAAGCAGCTAAAGTTGTGAGGTTTTTGTTTAAGATTGATTGAGTATTTATTCTTCTAGAGAGATGGGAGAAGAGAAAGAGAGTGTCTTGTTGTTTTGGGTGTTGGAAAAGAAAGGTGGATTTGGGAACCAAAGAAGGTTGATGAGAGCAAAGGGTTTTGAATTGCCATGATTTCTCACAACTTCTCTCTCTCTATATATGCGTGTGTTTATTTGTTTGAAATAAAAACTTAACCTTTGTTAGAGTTCAGGGAGATCACCCAACCCTGTTGTTGAAGATAAGAGGAGAGAGAGATGGTGTTATTGGCAGGTATAATCTGAATGTCTGATAGGGTCATGGGGTTTGATTTTTATAGGTTTTGATTTGAAGTTGAGACTCGAGAGAGGGAGGAAATGAGGAGACGGGTGAGAGTTGAGTTGGGGGGTTTTGGTGTTTGGTGCTTGATTCTACGTGTGGTTTATATGGGGGTCCAAGCATTTTTACACTTTGGTATTTTGTGAAGAAAGTGGCAAGGGAAATTGGTGTCAAAACAAAGGTCTCTTGGAAATTAATACAAGTAAAATTACCAAAATACCACTTAAATTTCTATTAAAAAAATTTGGGGGGCCCACTCCTGGATACACTTGTTGGTTAAGTTAGAATAAATCCTGGTGAGTGGCACCTGTTGGTCGTGAGTCGATCCGAGGACTTGTGTTATATGTGATGACGATTATTTACCAATGTATTCTAGCTAGTGGGAAGTAGGTATCAAATAAATATCTCATGCAACTTTTATCTTCTTTTTTTTACCTCATATGATATAATCAGTCTCACAATGAGTAATTATTCAGGAAAGCCCATCCCAAACTTGATATTTAATATCAAAAGCCCTAATTATGTTTGGACCATACCAGTTTCGAAGTTGTTAGAGATATGCCCATTATATATTTCCTAACTCTTACATTTCAACATCCAGTTTAATCCTTTATTTAATGTATCATATCTGCATTTGAAATGGTAAAAAGGATGCTAAGAATAAACAACAAGCTCAATAAAAAGGTCGTATGGACTTTTGGATGCGTAGTGAGTGTTAAGGCAAATACAATTAGAGATACTCTAATATTATAATATGCATAGTATCAATTAGAGATGCTCCAAGAGCTTCAATCATAAGATTTGAGAAAGAGAAGTTGTTGAATAAAGGTAATTTAGAATCATGCTTAGATGCTTTTTTGAAAAACTAAGGATTAGGAGCTCTGGAAATGCACCTGCATGTAGTTATTAATTTGTAAACAAAAGGGTGGACTGGGAGAAAGATACCTATAGAGAGAAAAGACAGGTCTAGGGCAAATTTTAGAGAGAGATATGTCTAGGGATATATATAGAGAGAAACCGAACGCAATCTAAACGAAGTTTGAAGTGTTTTCGAGTATTTGCAAATTGCATTTACAAGTTTACAGCACAAGTTCACCAAAGGGGTGAAGGTTAGGGTGGATTTTTGGCACACAAATAGAGAGAAATGGATCATAGAGGAGATTTAATTATGCACATTTCAAGGTGAGTGATGACTCCCATAAGTTAAAAACTCCAAAATATCATCGGGTATTAAAGAAGAAACAGACGCCAGACTTGAAAGCATTTAATCATTTCTATTTTCTTACGAAATAACTACGTAATCACACAATGCTAAGCAAACCTTGCATTCCATAGACCAAAATCACTAAAATCTCAATCATGGTCGGCGGATTGCTACTTTGCAAGTAATCAATTGCAGAGTATTCATCAGAGTGGGACCTCTCACTTAATCATCCCAATAAAACTACAAAATTAACAAAGACTCGGAACTCTTAATGGCAAGCCTATAATGTTGATATCTATGTTTAACCGAATCGTAGACATTTAGACTATGATATGTGGTGTTATATTGCCTTGATTATATGTGGTATTGGGAAAGTTTAGATACTTGAGAAAATTCAATATGTCAAAGATTTGTAATGTTTTTGAATATTCGTTTCGTAAGTCTACAAATGGAACAGATGGATATATGCATACATTAAAGAGTCATATATACATCTAATCATGTAATTTAAGATGAAGACTTATGTTTGGAGGTCTCTCTTTCATGAGGAGCTCACGGGAAGGAGAATGGATGGTCCATGGAGTCAACTTTGGCGCAAGGTATCCCCAATGTCAGTGGTATGTGGTCCTTCGCATTAGACCACGAAAGGATGACCTAATGACCTCCAGCACACTCACCGGTGCAGAGTGAAATCGGTCTGTCTTTTGTGTTCTCTTGATGAGGCTAACCATGTTGATGATGCCTATGTTTAGCTAATTTGTTTACATGTTAGAGTATAGTACAATGTAGTCCAACTTTCGATAGATCCATATTACATTATGTGTTGGTTCTATGATACCTCATGGTCAAATAGGGCGATGATATTACAAGGCGGCTGAATTGGCAGCCCACTTGGAATCACAATTTACTCTCTTTCTCTCCTATTTCTCTTTCCAACATTTCATTTGCTAAATCATTCTTCAAGATCCCCAAAATAATTATGTAGATATTGTTAACACTAAATTTCTAAACTGGTTTTATGGAATGTAATTTTTTTCCTTTTAATCAACAATTGAAACCCAACTTGGGAATCAAAATTTGGGACAATTTTTTTTCATCTCTTCCTTCAATTGGGAGTTTTCTCAACAAAGACACCTGATCAACAAAACATTTGTAGTAGGAGCCTTTGATCTTGTAAGTCTGGTATGCAAGACTTAGATTGAGATGGTTTTATTGGAGATGTAGAATCGCAATAAGAGGATTGTAGCTAACTTCATAATCAAACTAAATCAAAGCTAACAAGATTTATTGATCTCAAAAGTTAGAAATGGGAAAGTAAAAGTGGTCTACGTGGGCTGAGCCGACGGGCCCTTGTAATTTCATCCCCCAATATCATATATATAAAAGAGAGTTAAGAGCATAGTCCATGCCTCCACCACAAAATTAATCAATGTGTAACATAAACCAATAAATAGTATGTATTAGGTATTTAGCTTCCCCAATTTTAATGTTTAACACTATATATTATATATTTGTTCTGGCCTGCCCATTTTTCCTATTTTATTAACTCATTGGATGTGATTTCAAGATTATTATTTGATTACATTAGCTTTTATTGATAGTCTTTTTAGTTTTTTAGATTGCCTCTATGTTTTCTTTTTATTTGGGTTGCATTTTGACTAAGTTGAATCACCACTTCTATCGCCTTTAAAATACTTCCCCTATTTCTATAGGCATGATGGATGACATGGGGTCTTGGTCTTGAAAAAATACCATAAGAATCATCTAAGTTCATGGATATTTCTTCCCATATCGCCTGTGTTGTCAAATTATTTGTACTAGTAAGCAAAGATTTTATCCTGTGGTGCCTTTGTTGTCCAATATTTTTTTGCCAAAATTTGCGATCATCTCAATCATTACCTTTGGAACTCTCCATTGCCCACTTAAAAGGTGTGCTAATTACAGTTAATTTGCCCATTTGGTTGGAGTTAAACTATTAGTGTGATGAAGACTATTAAAAGTACTAATCATAAATGCCAAAAAAAAAAAGCAACATAACAATCACATGGCTCTAGAGCCTGTGGTTGTGCCTCTCTTTTTCTGATTTTCTCCTTCTCTTATTTTGTGTGCTTGACTGATATTGGTGGGTATTCTCAAATCGAATTTGATCTTAGTAAAATAGATAGTGCCGAATGCGCGTCGATGTATCTATCATATAGCGCGTCGTCATATTCACTGTGACTTGATCATGGGTAGTACTAGGGGTAGTACTATAAAATACACGTTAATACATTAAAGTCTTTTATCATACCTCATGATACAGAAATGTATAAAAAAGAGTCAAGGGGAAAGACATAAAGAGGCATAGCCCATGCCACTACCACAAATTTAATTAATGTTTTAATAGTATAAACCAATTCTAACACAATACAAGTTTCTATGTATATCTCATGATAAAAATATTTAAGACTGAAGAGAAGAAATATATATAAAGAGGCATGGTCCATGCCTCTATGAGAACTTTAATATTCTTACCATATATGCTTTCTTTTTTCTTACTAACACTACTGCCATGTGTCAAATACCCGTTTTTGTAAGGTTCCTTTTTTTAATCCTCTGCAAGGTGGCATGAGAAATGCAATGTTTATCACCACCTCTCCAGAAAGAGACATGAAGGCTTGTTTTAGAGAGATCCTCTCTTCTGATTCAAGCAAAACTTTCTTAGATTTGCATGAAATCTTCCCCCTCTCTCCCCTCCCTCTTGAAATTAAAATATCTTTCACACTCGTGCATACTACTCATTTTTAGGTCAACCGGAAGTCCCTCACTAGTGTTTTCAACATTTCACCCAAGTTGATACCACCATATGGATTGATTATAATAATTTTCTATTGAGAGGGACTATTTTCCTGATGGGTAGAGGAACTTTTATGGACTGTTAAAACTGTCTCTTTTGATGCTCCAATAAATTAGTACTACTTTTTTCTATGTTTTCTCTCTTTATAAATTGAGAGTGAGATTAATGGAGAAGATATGTTAACAGTAGATATCTAAAGTGAGCTGAGAGAGTGATATTTAGAGAGATATCTAAAGAGAGAGGGAAATGGGGAGTCAAGAGCAACAACAACAACAAAGTATAGCGGGAGGGGGAGGAAGCAGACGTATAGTTTCATTTGATGAGGAGGAGAAGATCACACCATCCATCACTAATGATCACAACATAGAAGTACATGTCTCTCGAACTTACTTTATAGGTGTTTTTATTTTTAGTTTTGTTTTATTTCTCATGATTTTCTTGTGATCTTTGTTATGATTTTGACTAGAAACCAGGATGGAGAAACTTTCTATCTTATGTTGGTCCTGGTTTTCTTGTTTCTTTGGCTTATCTTGACCCTGGGAACTGTAAGTCTCTCCTCTCTCTCTCTCTCTCTCTCTCTCTCTCTCTCTCTTTTTTCTGACAGAGTTAAATTGTTATGATACAGTGGAGACTGATCTCCAAGCAGGAGCTAATCATAGATACGAGGTAATCTTTCTATCTAGATATCAGTAGATTTTAGATTTTTATCTCTCTTTCTAGATGTTCTAACATGCATGTTTGGTTTAACATGAGCAGCTATTGTGGGTGATTCTTGTTGGCTTAATCTTTGCTCTCATAATCCAATCTTTAGCTGCAAATCTTGGTGTTAGCACTGGTAAAGAAACAAACAATTATCTTCTTTTTCTCATAAATTAAATACAATTAAACATAACTAAATGATTATTATTTTATTTTTTACTTTTGCTTTTGTTTTTAATGTAGGAAAACACTTGTCTGAGTTATGTAAAGCTGAGTATCCCAAATACGTAAGGTACTGTTTGTGGTTACTGGCCGAGCTTGCGGTCATCGCTGCCGATATTCCCGAAGGTAATTATTATTGTTTATCTATTGTTTTTTAGTTATTAATCATTGTCGATACTCCTAGAAAAATAAAGACAAAGAATTCGATTTTTTTAGGTTAGTGTTTTATTTTTTATTTTTGTTGCAGTGATTGGGACAGCTTTTGCGTTGAACATATTATTACACATCCCAGTATGGGTTGGAGTACTTTTTACTGGTTCGAGTACACTTTTACTCCTCGGCCTGCAAAGATACGGGGTAAATACTAAATTAAACTTGGAAATTTTACCAATTTTGAGCTGAAAATATCAAAATAAAACAAGTTTTTTCTTGTAACTTTACATGCATGGAGAGAGTCCACCAGAACCTCTCCAAGGTGGTGAGAAAATCAACATCTACTTCTTGCAAAGACATGCATAATTTTTTAAAATGTAATGATATTTCCAGTGCAGTGCAGTGTAGAATTTATTATTTTTTAGTTGGAATTGATACCAGGACCTCCTGGTTTTTATTTTTCAAGCCACTAGTCCTACCAATTAACTGAGCAAATATAAAATTAGGTAATCCTCATAGGGAGTTGATTATGTTTTTGTCGATGGTTAGCCTTTCCGGGGTACACATTGATGACGATAAATAGCGTGGAGTTCAGTGTCTTTATATGAGTAAATGGAGGGACCATGCCAAACTTATCATCCCTTGACTGGTCCTAACTTAGTTGGTTGAAGACTTGAAGGGTCAGTTTTCAAGCTCTAAACACACACTGCTTATACAACAACACATTTCCAAAAGTGTGTACTTCTCCCTTCGGTGTGTCGTACTCTTTTTGAGTGTGACATACGACCAGTTATATGATTAATTACTTTATTTTTATTTTTCCTTCTTATCTCTTATTCTTTCTTTCTTTTCTTATATAAAACGAGTTGGGGTTTACCCAGCTATTTGAATGTATATTGAGGCGGCTTTGGTGCTGGGGTCGTGGCGTACTTTGCGTCGTGGAGTCGACACTCTCTCTCACTACAATAAATAAATTCCGCTTGGTGCGAAATTGGTTCCGGGTGCACTAATACATTATATGCCATGATACTTTGGTCTATAAGCCTAATATTATATTATATGTTTTGTAACTAAATAATTTGGTTAGATGAAAAGCTTAACATAAGGCGTTCTTTTTCTTGGTTGTTCCCCCATATATTAGCAGATAACATGTTTTGGAGAAACTATTATAGATATTATGAAGTGGGTACTTTTTGTTAAGGTGATTCAAAGGGTTTTACAACTCTCATTCGAAGTTCTCCAATTCTAAAAAGGCGGGCTCATCGTTTGAAGCTTTTTGGCTTTCATCCGACTTTAATCTCAGTCCACTCTTTTCCTATGTTCTTAGTATGGCATTGTTCCCGCATAATGCAAAGTTTGCACTTTACTGTAGTACTTGATCTCTAAGGTAGGACCTGTTTTAATGGTAGGTCCAATCTCCTTTGAAAAGGAATGGAAAGTCTAAATGCGGTAATTCACAGGACTAAAAGAGAAAATTTCAACTACAAAAACTTACTGACCGTGATTAAGTAATACAGGATTACAAATTATATTTTCCTGTATTAGTTGTATAATTTTTAAAATTTAATTGAAGCGAAAGGATTGAAATAAATTCATTCTAGAGCTTACTTGTTTTCTTTTGTCCAGGTGCGAAAGTTGGAGTTGCTGATAGCTATTCTTGTATTTGTGATGGCGGGATGTTACTTTGGAGAATTGAGTTACGTAAAGCCTCCTTTTTCAGGCATTGTTAAAGGAATGTTCATTCCTAAGCTCAAAGGCCAAGGAGCCACTGGTGACGCTATCGCTTTACTGGGCGCACTCGTCATGCCGTAAGAGATCTCAACTCCTGGGACATATTTATGCATGCTTTAATACTTAAATGAAAATTCTACATTTTTTTTATATTTGTATCCAAGGTTAACAGGGAGTCATAATTTATTACCATTCACCTAACTAATCTCGTGGGGACTATGCAGTACCCCAAAAACCACATGATCCCGCGACTGGGTGACCCTCATCGCATATTTCAACACAGATCCATGTCAAATGATAGAAAAAATTACAATAATATTGAAGTGCAAAGGAATAAATTTCCAACAACTTACTTTTATAATTTCATACCCAAAAATTTGTATATGAAAGAATTTAGTCTCTCTTGCTCAAAACCTAGTCTATTTCAATCAGAATTTAGTCCATCTTGCTCAAATTTAGTCTGTTATGCTTATCATCCCAAAAATATACACACAAAATCATTAATATTTATTTCTCTGAACAGGCATAACCTTTTTCTTCACTCTGCTCTAGTGCTCTCGAGGAAAGTACCTCAATCCGTCCATGGAATCAACGTAAGCAAATACGGCTTTACAGTAAAATAATAAATTTGATGACTAAAAATAGGCAAATTTATATAACCAAAGTACGGTTTTTTCGCATTTGCAGAGTGCTTGCAAATACTTCCTTATCGAAAGTGGGTTTGCACTCTTTGTCGCGTTTTTAATAAATGTTGCAGTGATCTCAGTCACTGGTACTATCTGTGCGGATGAAAATCTCGCTTCTGCTGATGTTGATAAATGCCAAGACCTCACACTCAACTCTGCATCTTTCCTTCTCAAGGTAACATTACTATTTACTAATAAAACGAGTATCAACTCAGAAAGCAAAGAATATTGTTAATTTGTGTAAGGAATATTTTCACAAAACTTGTTGCAGAATACACTCGGAAAAGCAAGTTCAACTGTTTATGCGGTTGCACTATTAGCTTCAGGGCAAAGCTCCACCATCACTGGTACATATGCAGGGCAATATATCATGCAGGTTGTCCCCACAAACTAGTTCGAATTTTCAAATTTTATTTTAGAATTTAGTCCAAATCTCATTTAACTTAACTATTTTCTTCTTCTTGCTTGCAGGGATTCTTGGACCTTAAAATGAAGACATGGGCGAGGAACCTTATGACAAGGCTCATTGCAATTACACCTAGCCTCGTTGTCTCCATTATCGGTGGCTCATCTGGAGCTGGCCGGCTCATCATCATTGCCTCGGTTAGCATTTATAGTTTTGTCATCTTCAAAATCCACATTTCTACTTTGCATTAGAAAAATAAAGACGATTACCTAATTCTTGTAATAATGGACCAGATGATCCTTTCTTTCGAGCTTCCGTTCGCTCTGATTCCACTACTCAAATTCAGCAGTAGCGCGACCAAGATGGGCCCTCACAAAAACTCCATCTACGTAAGTTGTTCTTCAAAAACTCGTCTGAACATTTTTTTTTCCCTTGTGGGTTTTTCAAAGTCATAATATATATAATTTTTGTCTGCATGTTCTTTCAGATTATCGTAATTTCGTGGGCGTTAGGGCTAATGATAATTGGGATCAACATTTATTACTTAAGCACAGCCTTCGTCGATTGGATCATCCACAACAGCCTCCCCAAGGTAGCGAATGTGTTTATTGGACTGCTCGTGTTTCCTCTCATGGCCATTTACATTATTTCCGTCATCTACCTAACGTTCCGAAAAGACGCTGTGGTGACATACATAGATGTGCCTAAAGAAGGTCCTGGTGCGCAAAATCACATGGAGAAAGGGTTTTCCGGTGAACGAGATGTGGGATCTGACGACGTTCCTTATAGAGAGGACCTTGCCCATATCCCTCTCCCCGAATAAGAAAAAAAAACAAAAACAAAAAACAATCCAACATTGGTGCAGAGAGACGTAAACAAAGAAGAAGAGAATTACACCATATGTTGTAGTTTTGTTACTGGCAAGGGGAAAAGAAGGGTGCCCCTCCCCTTAAGCATATGCAGATATTATATTGTATCTTTACTCTCTATGTAATTTTGGTGAAATTTCGATATCCAATAAATTTTTTGCCGGAGGAAAACATATCTTCAGGGTTTTTTTTTGTTTCGCACTATATTGGTTCTAGTTAGTAAGTTTTATAGACCCCGTGTAATTTGTGTTGCAGGCTTATTAACACCAACGACTTTGCATTAATAATTTATTATGGAATTATAAATTATTTTTAGAAGAGAAAATCTATTCGAAGAAGATTGGGTGCGCCAAATCAATAGTCAAAGCCACAAGCAAACACAAGCTCTTGTGTGTTTCGAGTCCTTGATAAGGGTGTCACACGTGTGAAGGCATGTGGTTTGCTTTTTTTACAGCGTGTAAAACACATGCCCGAGAGAGGTAAAAGTGGTTAAAATCTTCATCTTCTACTCTGTAAAATAATAAAAAAACTAACTAGTTGTAAAAGCACTGTAGCTCTGTAAAACTTTGTACTCCTCTTTCTCATCCTAGAGAGATAAATAGAGGTGTCAGAGATGACCATTAACGAGAACAAGCAGCAGGTTTTGGTCTCTCCCTTTCTCTCTGTTGTCTTACATTCTTCAATCTCAGAGATTTTTTTTACTTTTTGGTAAAAAAAAATCTTATTTTTATTGTACTTGTTTGTTTGTTTGTTTGTGTGATTTGATGATGATGATTTCAGGGGGAGGAGGAGAAGAGACCATTGTGGAAAAAGTTTTTACCATATGTGGGTCCTGGGTTTCTAGTTTCTTTAGCTTATTTGGATCCTGGAAACTGTAAGTTTCAATCTAAATTACAACTTTTTTTATTTACTCTTTCTTGCATGATTTGCTTCTTATTTGTTTGGGTCATGCTTAAAAATGATTAGGGGATATTGGGATTAGCTTGAACCATGTGGTTAAAAAAAAAAACCCTGTGAAATTGGTTGTTGTGTAGGATTAATAAAAGTTTTGATTTTGATGATTTCGATGGAACCGTGTGGTAAAATGCGTAAAATTGGTTAGAATCACAAGTGTAAGAGCAAGAGATAATGCGTCCAGATAGTATAATGCGTTTGTTGTAAACAATGAGTTGGACTAAGGGTACTGTGTTTAGCCTTGTAAACTATGTTCCGTCTGTGCAAATTGCAATGACTGATTTTAAGCTCGTCGTGTGTCCATTTTGCTCAAATGATAGCTATTTTGTTCTAACAGAATTCACCCTCTTTACATGTTCTTCATACTTGCTTAGGTAATCTCAAGAAAGTTCAAGCTATGCTTGTGTCAACTCTAAGTAGTGATCGTTACATCATTGTAATGGCGTAATATAGTGTAGGCTTAACCCATAAATAAAGTTTCGATTAAATCCAAAAATTACGTTTTTTATTATTGTAATGGTGTAATATAGTGTAGTGTAAGGAAGAAACCTATTATAATTAGACTGAAGTGGCGTTGTTTGTTTTTTTCCGTCTATTTGTGATTGAGCCTTTCTTTTTGTCCTTTGGCGTACGCCTTTTATACTACAAATGTTTCCTTACGGTTCCTAAATAACGGGGTAGTTTAATAAAATAGTATTTTATGTTAATGGAGATTCTAATAAGCTTGTTTTACAGTGCAAACCGATCTGCAAGCTGGCGCTGATCACAAATTTGAGGTAATAGATACTAAGGAACATTCTCATCTCTTATTTGTCGATTTGAACATTTGGTCATGCTAAGCTCTAACCATTGTCAAGTAAAATATTAACTGACAATCAATGCAATGTATTCTTATTTCAGCTCCTTTGGGTTATTCTTATTGGGTTGATCTTCGCTCTTATAATTCAGTCTTTAGCTGCTAATCTTGGTGTGACCACTGGTAAGACGAGAACCACAATTGATTCAAGAGTTTCTAATTTCGACCCGACCACTAATATATTGAGTGTATTGTGTGTGTTTATATGTTCAGGTAAGCATCTCTCTGAGATCTGCAAACTAGAGTACCCAAGATACGTGAACTATAGTCTATGGTTGTTGGCAGAGATTGCAGTTATTGCAGCAGATATCCCTGAAGGTCTACTTACAAATCTTTTCCATCTTCTTGTGTGGTTTCATACTTTCATCTACTGTATTTATGAACCCTTGGTCTGTACCCGAAATACATTCTTCTCTCTTGTCGTGACGGACATAAAAAGGGTTATTATGATGTTTATAGAGGTTTCAGTCTTTCAGATAGTGTAAAGTTCTTTTCCTTTTTCAAGATTTATATAGCTTTGTTTATTTTTATGATTGTGACAGTTATTGGAACTGCTTTTGCACTCAACATATTATTTCATATCCCAGTATGGGCGGGAGTTCTTCTCACTGGTTTTAGCACTCTAATACTTCTCGGCCTGCAAAGATATGGGGTGAGTTTGATATATCCACAAGCAAACAAACAAATGTAGACACACACACACACATAAATAAATAACATCACTAAGGTTAGCATGCAACCTTTGTGGAGAATAAGCTGTAGTGATTGTTGGCCACCATAAAAACCAGTAAGAGGGATCTCAGTTTTCGGGAACACGTTCCCTTATCCTGATTATTGCTCAATCTTTGTAACTTGAAATATGAATTATATGATAGAAGGTTGATTCACATATTCGCTGTCATTTAGACTAATTGAAACTGTTCAAAAATATTTGGCAGCTAATTGTATGTTTATTGTTTATTTTCTAATTTTCTTGCAGATTCGAAAGATTGAAATATTGATAGCAGTACTCGTGTTTGTGATGGCGGGATGTTTTTTTGCCGAACTGAGCTATGTGGCACCTCCTATAGGGGAAGTTTTGAAGGGTATGTTCATCCCCAAGCTCTCTGGTAAAGGAGCTACCGGTGCTGCCATCGCCCTCTTTGGTGCCCTCATCATGCCGTATGATCATTCTCATCATTTATTCCTTAATTGCCTCTTCTTATCTAATATTGAAGTGACGCACTGTTCTTTTGAATTGCCGCTATACGTCTTTTATTGATATACAATGGGTTTTTTGTGTGTAACTTGATGAAAATCTCTGGCAGTTAGCCATTAGACCTTCACATTTTCCCCTAATTCTTTAGAGCTCAAACACATATAGAATAGTCCCACACTAAATTTTTTACTTGTTTTCCTCGACAGGCATAACCTCTTTTTACATTCTGCTATAGTACTCTCAAGGAAGATACCTCAATCTGTCAGTGGGATCAATGTAAGTTAGCACAGAGTAGAACTATAAATAAAAATAACTGAAGTCTGCTGTTGCGAAAACAGCATGTTTCGCCTTTGTCAAATCGACCCCGAGATACAAAATCTGGGGTTGTGTGTATCCTAGTTCTTAATGATACTCATTTACAATCCTGAAACTCCTACTTATAGTAAGCTTGTTACTGTTGTTTATAGAGTGCGTGCAGATACTTCTTGATAGAAAGTGGTTTTGCGCTTTTAGTAGCTTTTCTGATCAACGTGGCAGTTATATCGGTCTCGGGCGATGTATGCTCCTCTGATAACCTTACCACTGAAAATAAGAATCGATGTAGCAATCTCAATCTGAACTCTGCGTCTTTCCTTCTCGAGGTATGCATTTCAGCTCCTTTACATAGTGTGATTAAAGTACAATACATAAAACAAAAGATTGTGTAATTGCTATAATTTCTAAAATAATTTCCGTAAATTGTCTCAGAATGTTCTAAGAAGATCGAGCTCAACTATATATGCTATTGCGCTTCTTGCTTCAGGGCAAAGCTCCACTATAACGGGTACTTACGCTGGGCAGTATATCATGCAGGTAGTCACTTAAACCAAAAGATTTAGCTTTTAAGATCATTTTCTTCATTAAAAAAAATACATGTAAAATATTTTCTATTTTTGAAATAAATTTTCAGGGGTTTTTGAATCTAAAGATGAAGATGTGGGTGAGAAATTTGATGACGCGGTGCATTGCTATCATCCCCAGCCTGATCGTCTCCATTATTGCAGGATCCTCCGGGGCTGGACAACTCATCATCGTTGCTTCGGTTCGTATCCCAACTTCTTGATTCAAATAATTAATATCTTTGTCTATGACTTTTTTTTTTTGTTATTAATTTGCAGATGATATTATCTTTTGAGCTCCCATTTGCTCTCATGCCACTTCTCAAGTTCAGCAGTAGCCAGAAAAAATTGGGACCTCACAAGAGCTCAATCTATGTATGTTCGGCTTCTCTGCATTATTTTATCAGATTTTGATCATTTCAAACGAGCGTATAAATATGCATTAGTAGAATAGATACCTTTACCATAGTGAAAACTTTTTTCTACCAAGTTTTCCCAAAAAATAAACACCTGAAAACATTGCTTGCTGTTGTTTTCATCACTTTGTCATCTGGTTTCCATCTGACCTGTCAGTTTTTTCCTCTCCCATCAGCCCAGCCCGGTGTTTGCATCTTTCTTAGCTGTTTATATCAACACGGTGTAATCGTTTCAGTTATTTTTCTTTTCTTTTGAAGTACTGAAGTTAGTAATTTACCTTGACATGTGTTGCAGATAATTTGGTTCTCTTGGATCTTGGGAATATGCTTAATCGTGACTAACATTTATTACTTGATGAGCACTTTTGTCGATTGGCTGCTTCACAACCATCTTCCTAAAGTTGGTAAAATTTTCATCGGGATCTTTGTCTTTCCGCTCATTACCGTTTACATCACAGCTATTATCTACTTGGCCTGTCGTAAAGACAGAGCCGTGACCTTCATCGACTCTACCGAGCTTGATCCTAATGCCCAAATCAGTATGGAGGGAGGGCTCAATACTATGGATCAAACATCGGGATCATATGATATTCCCTACAGAGACGACCTGGCTGAAATGACACTTCAGAATAAACAGTGAAATGATCAGTTGATAGTAAATATGAGTACGATTTTCTTCTCCTAATTATTATGGGTAGGTTTAGTAAGGAATGATGATGGAAGCATTTCATACAACTTAGCGTGTAAATTGTTGAGGAACATAAAGAATTCGAGAATTTTAATGTAATACATTATTCTCATTGAATTCGTTAACCCTGCCTTTACTTCTCTTGCAATAAAACTCACTAGACCTCACAACTTCGATGCCTAGTGCACCAATTCTCACAACTTAGCGGTAGTGTGTTGGTATGCGTTTCTACGACATTTTTTATGCTTTAAATTGAATCTACGAGGAGATCTGAATGTTTTTACATGGCAGCATTAAGCATCATGGTTGTTAGTATCATTGTTAATATTTCCACCCAGACTTTATACATCTGTTCGTTTTCGCCTAGGGCTGGAGCCGATCTTTGTTAGTGCACAGAGCTACCCTCCTGCCTGCAGATATTACACATGTATAAACTACCATACAATGCAAATATGGAGTTCGCCATAATGCAATGCAGTGTATACTCAATACTCTCCCGTCATTACCGGAAAACTGTGACTTGCACTTTGAAGGACCATACCTAGTACCTAGAACAATTACCTATCTTGACTCTGCAAGGTTTTACGAGACTACGTTTAGGAGTACTGCTTTTGTTGCCGTTTATATACCAAACCAGACAACCTTCTCTGTTCCAGTTCTCGTATCTTTATAGTGTCAGAAACAGTTAAGTGCCATGGATTGAAGGAGACCACACAGTTTCATCCTCTCCTTTGTTTGATTCAAATCTCCACCAAATTGTAGTTGTGTGTTATGCTTGGGTATTTGATGACATTTTATAATTAAGTGATGAGAATTAGTTCTAACTGAACTTTGTGGAAGAAAGTAGAGTTTTTGCTTAAAAATAGGACTGAGTTAGGAAGAAGTACTAAACTTAGCATAAGTAAGACTGAGAACCAATAAGAGCTAGTTTTTGAGGAACTGAAATTGTTAATGCAGTTCCCTAAGCAAAAATTATTCATCTAGTCTCAAGAAGTTGTGCATCTAAAGTTGTCTTTCGGAGTATGGGACCTGCTGAAGTTCCCCGTGATGTTAGAGTTACCTTCGATCTCAGCATGGTGCATTCTCCCGCACAAATGCACAATCTAACATAACATCTGTTGCATCATTTTTTTATTTTTTTTGGAATCCGGAAGTTCAAATACAACTAAATGAAAGCATCTGCTCAAGTGGTCTAATACATAATGTTATATTTATTTTATGAATTAGAACTCGAAAAGTACTATTTTGTTTAAGAAAAAGAAAAGAAAGAAGTTTGGAAAGTAGAATATCCCCTTGCCAGCATCTTAATTTTGGTCTATAAAACTGATTCCGCTGGCTCATGCAACTGTGAGAAAGGGAAAGTAATGCATGCTTTATGATTAATAGAGGACAAGTAATGCACATAACTCTTCGGCTTGCGGACTTTAGAACTCATTGCTTCTGACCAAAGGTGGCAACAACCATTGAGTCATATTAGAGCCTATTGTTATTGTAATATATATAGTAGACCGTCATTAGAAAAACATAATCCAACCATATTCAAGTTGATAGACGTACGGCAACAATTTCCAGGCAAATAATGATTGGGTGTTGGGGTATTCTGTTGAACAAATACTTGGCAGATACTAAAATCGGTAGGGTTAATCAAAAACATATTTACTGCATAACTGTTCGACAGATTCAGATATCTTTTTTGCCAAAATGAAGAAATGCAACAGTGAGATGAGACAAGCCAGAGTAAGAAAAATATAAATTAATCAGATAAAGTAAAATTATACAGATTATACATCAGATGGGAACTAATTTATCCAGAATTATCAACCTACATTTAAGTTACTAGCAGAAGATACAGGTCTTAACATTGGATGATGACCAAGATTAGTAGACACATTGTTGCCTTGTAAAGGAGCATTGAACATGACATTGTTGGAAGAAGGTCCAGATGATGATGGATGTATCGCGGAGAGGGGCAACCTCGGACCATATGCATACATAGGCTGCTGCTGTTGAAGCGGCATGAACGACATATGTTGATGTGTCTGCTGCTGGCCCACCCCATACCCCATATTTGTCTGCAGGTGCAAAGCCGACATTTGCATGTTGTTAAGCCCATTATTCATAGCACCTGGAATGCTAGTAGTGGCAGTAACGGGCACAGAAGGTAGAAATCCCGTTGATATAACACGGGCCCTTTCAGTTGCTATCCGTTGCCTTGTCCTCTCCACCTGTTCAGACTCTTTTACTAGTAAAGTTTCCACTTCTGCAAACTGTTTAAGTTTTAACTCCAACCTCTTTAACTGCATCAAGATATCAGCTCTTCAGAAGGAAACTACCGCAAGTAATGATGGGTTTACCCGCAAAAAATGTAATTAAAATATCTCAATGTTGTAATACACAAAGAAAAAGGTCAAAGTATTACACCTAGACACATAAAATTAATACAGATATACTATAATACATATATAACGTGTATGTACACATGATGTCAACTCTATGAAACTCAACTCTCGCATTTAAGAGTTAAATGCAAAACAGAAGAATTACTAGTAAATCTACCTGTTGGTTTACAATGCTGGCAGTCATTCTCTGTATTTCACGTTCTTCGTGATCGGCAAACAGCTTTGCCTTCGACGCAGCAGCAGCTAGACCACACTTTGCAGCTTCTTTCACAATTTTGATAGGTAACTGAGTAGGAATAGTGTTATTTCCACTGGACGATCCATGTACTGCCACATTTTCATCTGAAAGTCATTTACTGGCTGTCAAAAAATTGACTCCCAGAGCATCACCGATGGTGCTCTTGCCCGAGTTGCAAAAACTCCTTTTTAGCAAAATCAGCATTTTGTCTTAAGTGGTAAACAGGGTTAAAAACGACATCTGGAATGTCATAAGCACGCCATTATAATTGGCGGCCTCCTGAAAATTAAGCTTCACAACTCAGGAAGACTCAAGATTGAAGTGTAAAACACCAACAAACTTATAAGATACTGGACTCATTCTCTTTTTTAGCAACATTGTTAGAGAACATTCTTCGCTTATTCGAGTTTCTAAAACACCATTGGAGATGCTCAGGCATAGTTGAGCTTGTGGAAAAAATTGCAATCAGTCATGAAATGGCTTTTAAATAATGGTAGAAGAAAAAATATTAATCATGGAAGTCTTTTCTTTTCCTACATTTGCTTAGACAGGGAAATGAAACAAAGTTTCTAAATAATGCTTCTTTTCCGACTCTTCTTCTCTCTAATTTTTTTGTGAGGATTTACTCTTTCAAAAAAATTCTCTCAAGATTTCTCCTAAAAAATTTCTCTCTTCATTTCCAGTTATAAATTTATCCATCTAAAAAAAAAACTTTAGAGCTACTCAATTCTAAATTTTCTTGCTCTAGATGCCCTCTCCAAATTTCTCTTGGAACTTCACATTTTAAAATTTTCCCGACCTCAAGAATTTTGACTCCAACTTTTCTCTCCGTACTCCTTTTCTATCTCACCCTTTTAGTTTAATTCTTTAAATATTATCATAAGAACAGATTTTCTGTCTCTAGATTATCTCCCTGAAGTTTAAGTTTGCATAGTAATTACGGAGTGTTTGACAAATAGCAAGACAAAAATCAACTTCCTAATTTGTGAAAAGGATGTCGATTTTCCTCGCCTTCAGCTAACTGGAGAAACTTTCCCAGATTTTACTAGCAAACCAAACGTATGGAAATTGGATTCCCAGGAACTTGTTTTTTAAATTGAACAAAGAAGAAAATAAATTCAGAACCAACCATTTCTTTGGCTTATGCCGGCAACTGATCCATGGGGTCCACCTTCCCTACTATCACCAAGCTGAGAGCTATTCCGTTCTAAATCAATCTCTTCCTTGGACAATGTTGCTAATGATGCATGAGCACAGGCTGCAGCAACTCTTGGCCCTACTGCAGATGCCAAAAAAGCAACCTGGAAAACATCTGCAAAATTTAAGTCCGTGGCCACTTGATTCTGTTATGACCAGTCAGCATACATACTTCTCTTAAAAGTCAAAACCGTTAATGTACAACAACCCATTCTATCTGGGAATTTGCAAAAAATCATGTATAGAAAACTTCATAAGAAAATCCATCTACAAACTAAAAACAGAGGTCAATTTACGAAATCTGTAGTGTAGAGAGCAAGAACAAGAAAAAGTACTCAAAAAGAAGGGATATGCCTTTTTCTTTTTTAATAAATGATCCAATGAAATCGATGTAGCATACTGCATCTGTATAACTAAAATTACTTACCAAAGCCATTGCGGGATTCCCATGATTTGTGAATGGAAGGCTGCTTCCGGAACCAAGTTCTTGAAGATGGATTCCTGAAGAAAAACGTGCAATTGAAAGCAGGATGGGAACCCATCAAAAAAGTAAAGCACGAAAGTGAACTAAAGAAAAACGTAGGCATGTTTATATCACCTCGATTAGCATATATGCCATATTCTTAAATTTCCACGCGTACACTACTTTTTTATTTACCGTGGTATACCATGATATTTTTTCATAATGTAAGATAGCAGGAGAAATGACAGAAATAGGGAAGGAAACTGACACTTTTAAAGGAAATTCTAAGAGAAGTTTGTTGGAGATATTACAAGAAATAGAGAAATGATGCAATACTTAAATAAGAGCAAAATCCTAAAATAAAGCCAGTATGCCATTTATCACACAGTAAGTTATCCTGGAACCTGGGAAAACAGTATTATATAGCAGTTTCGCAAATCATGCATATACATAATGGTTGGAAACCAGAGAAAAGTAAAATACCTGCAGAATCGCCATTAGGGTTTGAATGTTGCCTTCCATGTTCTTCTTTTGGCGTACTAAGGGCAACAGACTGGCTCGGCACTTCAACAGTTTCTAGTAGATCATCCTCTATGGGAAGGCGAATAAAATGAAGAATGCACTGTGCCTTTGACTTGGTGCCAACGTGCTCTGCAATTTCATTCCAGTTATCAACATATACTTCTACTGCCTCGAGAAGCAACAATGTTTCCTGGTCAGTCCAATTGTCTCCATCAAAATCAAAATACTCTTTTGTAGGGTCCGCCCTTATAAAATCTATGCTTGAGTGACCCACAATAAATCTCCCTTCATGGAAGCAATCCGAGCATAGTAGTGCATCCACCTGTTAATGAGATATTGATAACACATGTAGTGACTAGAGTAAACATATATAAACATGCACACACTGGTCAAATAAATTGTCTCACTATACTGTAATGACAGTTTTTGTGGGACAGAGTAACCTGTAATTCGTAAATGCAAATAACCTATCCTCTTCTCTGTAGTTTTTGGAGCCCACTGGGTCGCTCCAATCAGGACTTTCCCTTTTTACTCCTTTTTTGTACTTTCAACTTCTGGATTGTTTCAACTGTATTATGATCTTTCGTTTTTTTAAGAATTATCTGAAAAAGCCTTTATTGATTAGAAAAGGGTTCAATTAGGGTTGTGATTAGAAGTTGTTGTTTTGTGATAAGAAACTCAGAGCTTTTGCGCTCTTGAAGGAAAAAACCCTACTTCAGATTTGCTAGTGCTATTGAGTTCATTTTCCTGAATCATTCATGAATGTTTGATTTCTTTTCTTCAATCTTTTCATTAATTATAAGTGTTTGCTTCCCCTACCCACTCTGCATCAGTTTCACTTCATCACAAATACATTATATTTAAACGCACAAACATATATATAATTAATAAACAAGAGCTAAAAAAGAGGAAGGGGGAAGTTTACCTCCTTTTGGGACTGATAGTAGACGCGGGTAACAGTTCGGGAACAGAAACTGCAATGATTTTCCGATAATCGCTCCCGAATAGAATTCTCCAAATCAGAGATATCATCATCATGACACAAAGGTGAAGCACAAATATCTGCTGACCTAATCCTGCTCTTAGGCTTGTCAAAGTGGATTAAACTATAAATGGACCTTAAAGCAGGTGAAGGAATTTGAATCTCCCCATTTGGTTCCTCCCTTAGGTAGGGCCCACCAATCCTCGGCTCGCGATTAGGCGCAGGGGCATTGTAATTCACAATTCCCCAATGGTCCAAGAAGCGAAGAATCCTGTTCATATCGTGAACATCTACACCTGTCACTAAACCTTGACAATCTGTAACCAAGAGCCTTCTCTCGGGATTCTCTATGTATCTAGCGACAATTCGATTCCGACATTCCATGTACTTTTCTGGCGTAAGGTCACTGGATTTCCCGCAGAAAAAATGTGGTACCGCTTGTCTCTCTAACCTATGCACCGAATTAGGAAAGAACCAATCTGAACAGGGAGGGAAAGATCATAAGCTACATAGCAACAATAGTTACCTGATAACTTAAACTTCACAATTTGAAAATGTAGCACAAAACATCTAGATTCTAGTTTAGACTAAAATTACCCTCAGCCATTTTTAGTGTAGCCTCACCACAAAAATGAAAACTTTTCGCTTGCCACTTTTTACCTCTTTTGAGAGAGCATTTGAGTAGCATTAAAGCTGTTCTTAGTACATTACGCTATTTGGTTAATTTGTTGGAACTTGGAAATGCAGCAAATTACTGACACTAGTCTACAATTCAGCAATTCATTAAACCCAAAGATGATTCGCCAATTCAGTCCTAACAAGCTCACTAACTTTGTAAACATAAGATAATCTTATAACTAAGAAACTATTGCAATGTTATAGAATGCTAACCTGCGTGCATAGGTACAGCATGACTATGTCCATTCCCATATCGCTTAACAACGCCTCGACCTTCCATAATCGCTGGCGCAGTACAAACATACATGGAAGAAGACCCATCAGGCGCACCCACTGGCACTGCCGATAACGCCTGAAATTGCCCATGAGATATATTCTCCAAAAACAACAAATTGGGGTTTTGATTCCTCTCATGAGGGAATTGAACAGCTCTCTCTGCAGCAACAATCTCGAGAACCGACGAGTGAGGGCGATTCACTGTGTGTGCAAACGCGGTGGGGAAATCGGAGATTCGAGTTCCTCCGCCGGATAAAACTTCGCTCTCTTGGTGATATGGGGTTACACCATTGTTGTTTGTGATGGTGATGATGGGGTTTGTGGTGTCTTCGTCTTCTTCAAGGAGGAGTTCGTGGTCTTCGTCGTTAATGGTTTCGTCTTCGATGTAGTCTTCGTCGTCGTCTTCGGGTCCTTGGCTCTGCCTCTTACGCTTGCGCCACTTGTTGTTGTTAGCTGTTGTTGACATTGCTGCACCTCTATGAGATTGAGAGATCTGATTTGTGCTTTAATGGCGTGATTTCTCTCCAAACACTGTGTGAGTTCGACCAAGTGAAATGTTTGAGAGAGAGAGAGACCAAATGCGTGGGCGTGGGCGTGCTAGTCCTCGAACCTCCGAGGCTGCCTCCGGTACATATTTAGAGTATCTTCAGCAGTGGGGGTATCCAAAAGGTGAATGAAATCATCTCAAAATTGTAGCCTACTATGGTTTGTAGAGGGTCATCAAAACGGTGTCGGAGAGGGGTTTGAATGGGTATGAATGTCGTCACTTATCTAATGTTGAGGCAAGTATCTATAAGTGTTGCTAGCTCTGACAATGTCAAAAACATTTGTAGTTACAAGGAACAAAGTCTATTTTGGTGTGTTATTTGTAAAGATTGGAAGTAGATCACGAATTAGTTTGTTGCCAAGATTTGAACCCCTTAGAAGAAAAAAAACATGAACATTATTCATTCTAATCTAATATAGAGGAGGTGTTTATTTCTTCTACTTGAAATCGTTGATGGCTACATAGGTAGTTGACTATGCTCATTTAGCAGTTAACTGGGTTTTTTTGTTGTTGTCTTACCAATTCAGTAGTTTTCAGTAAACAACGAAAACTTGCTTATTGAATTCTCATTTAGTAGTCAACACCTCAGATTAAAAAATACACTCCCTTTAGTCTTTAAATTTCAAGTTGTTAACCGCTAGATCATCAGTGGTGACTTTCTGTTTGTTGCGGCTTGGAGGGTGCATTTTACTCTTCTTTTTTTAAAAAAATTCTTTTTTTTTTCTTTTCGCTTAGTAGGTAAATAAGGGTAGAATGGTTTCACCCCACCATATTGCTAAATATGCTCTTGTGGGGCTGCATGTTGCCTTGGTCGTTCGAACGACCCTTGAAGAACTCCCCGTAATTTTGGCCCAGGTGCCCAAGTCGTTCGAACGACTTCAGATTTCGTTCGAACGACCTTTTGACAACCCCCCTAAAATTTTGACCCAGACGCCAATTTCGCTCGAACGACTTCAGATTTTGTTCGAACGAAAATGCGGAACCCTATTTTTTTTATGATTTTATAACCACTTGCTTGCTTCGAGATTTGAGCGATTGTAACGAGTTTCTCTAGTACATTGATCCAGGAGGATCTAGAGTTATTTGAAGATTTGTCAAAGTCGTTTGAACGAAGTTGAGTGTCGTTCGAACGAGTTGTCATGTTCTCTAGAAATTTAGCCCAGAGCCATATTTCGTTCGAACGAGTTGAGATTTTGTTCAAACGAGTTGATAACTTTCTAGGGTTTTAGACCAATAAGGCATAAAGTCGTTCGAACGACTTTGGCATTATTTTGCCTCGAGATTCGTTTTTTTATGATTTTCGAGTTCCCTAGTATATAAAGGGAACTTACGTTATTTTCTAGGTGATGTTACATCTGAAGAGAGTTCTGAGAGAAGCCTAGGGTTTGAGAGTTTTCATTGTAATTACTTCAAGTTTAAGTAATCGAATATCTATTTTTCCAAATTTTATTAGTGTTCTTCGTTCTTTCTACTAACTAAAGCTTATTAATCGGATTGTGGATTAAGTGGTATCAGTTGTATAGTTTCGATTCTCGGGGGTTTTATTGTGGTTTATGGTCTCTACACGTGGCCGTCTCAAGCAAACGAAGGGGAAGCTAGTAAGTCTGTTGAAGATCCATCACAAACCTACTTCGAAGAATGACTATTTGGAGATGGGCGATTCCAACGATCGACTCACAATTTTGGAAACGACTGTTTCTGCCCTAACTTCTAATGTAGAAGAGTTAGTCGAACAATTGCATCTCATAAACCTCGCGTTGGGTTCCGTTTCTGCGAATCGACAAGGTCGCTCTCAACGGCGACGCCGCTCAAAGAAGAAAGGGGTTTTGGAGGTGGATGGAGACGAGGTTAATACAGAGAAATATAGTGATTTTAGTGATACCGATTCCGTCAAGGAGCGCCCAGGCTTTGTTAAGTCAACGAATCCTATGCAAAATCTTCGTATTGGCTTTAAGATTGAGATTTCGGTTTTTTGTGGTTCCGTCGATGCCGATAAATTATATAATTGGTTAGATAGGTTGGAGACCTATTTTTTTGTGGATGAATATTCAAACGCTCAAAAGATTTGCTTCTCTACTTTGAAATTCACAAGTCACTCACTTTCGTGGTGGAAATCCTACCGGAAACGACATGATGTTGGAAATCTGAGTTGAAAGGAATTCAAGGTCTTGGTGAGAAAGTAATTTTATCCGATTGGGTATGAACAGGAGCGATGGTACAAATGGCACAATTTGCGCAAAAGGTTTGGGCAATCCGTCCAACAATTCACTACGGAATTTTATAACCAAGCGTTGGTTTTGGATATTGACGTGGATGAGTACGACGTGTTTATAAAGTATACGGGGGGGGGGGGGTTTGTCAGAGTCCATTCTAAGAGAATTAAAACTCTTCAAAGTGGAGAATATCGAGGACGCTACCGTTAAAGCAATTGCCATTGAAGGCAAGTACTTGAAGAGCGACAAGAAAGACGACAAGGACAAGTCGGGGTACAAGGCTAATTAGAAGTTTGATCAGAAAGGGAAATCCAAAGAAGAAGGGTCTTCATTCAAGGGGACAATCTGTAGTCATTGCAAGGCTAATGGGCACAATTTCGATAGATGTTGGAAACTTTACCTAGAGCTTCGCCCGAAAGAGAAGAAGGGCAAGAAAGAGAAACGTGCACTAAACGCATCGATTGTGGATCTTCCGGATTTAGATAAGCCAAATCCTAAACTTACTTTAATGTTCAAGTAACCTCTAGCTATCGACGAGGCGAGTTTGAAAGAGTTGTTCTTTGTCAACATTCAGGTGAAGCAGAGCTTGGTCGAGGCCATTATTGATCCGGGTAGCCAAAAGAATTTAATTTCTGAGGTGGTGGTGAAGAAGATGGGTTTGGCTACTGTGGCTCATTTTAAGCCGTATGGTTTGGGTTAGATTCAGAAAGATGCAGAGTTGAAGATCACTAAGCAGTGCACTTTCAAGTTTGCGATTACTGAGAAGTTTATTGACGAAGTAACATGTGAGATGGTTCCGTTGGACG
Organism: Kingdonia uniflora; assembly: GCA_014058105.1. Taxonomy (NCBI): domain Eukaryota; kingdom Viridiplantae; phylum Streptophyta; class Magnoliopsida; order Ranunculales; family Circaeasteraceae; genus Kingdonia; species Kingdonia uniflora. Next base: position 1,556,982 of record JACGCM010000580.1, read on the forward strand.
TATATCAAGTCATCTTGGGTAGCCCTTATCTTTGGGACCGAGATGGGATCATTTATCGTCGTGCTCGCAAGTATTGTTTGGTGAAGGATGGGACCGAGTTTCATATTAATGCGTGCAAAAAACATATCACTACCAGTAATTTGGTAACGGCGACTCAGGCGAAGAGGTTGGTTAATGCGAACGGCAAATTTGTTTTGTTCTTGGTATGACTAGTTCAATAAGGTCCGTCGGCTACGGTATTGTCTACTTTGGCAATGTCTCCTAAGCAACAAACTGATATGAGGGAGTTACAAGAGGAGTATGAAGACTTGTTTCTGGACATAGAAGGGATGCCGCGCAAGAGGGATGTGGAGCATGATATCACATTGATGAATGGTGACCCACTACCCAATATTGAGTTATATCAGACTTTTGTTACAGAGTTTAATGAGATCAAGAAACAGGTATATGAACTTCTGGAGTAAGGAGTTATTCATTCAAGTTGCTCACCTTGTGGTTCTCCGGTGTTACTGGTGCCGAAGAAGGATGGGTCTTGGAGGATGTGTGTGGATTATCGGGTGTTGAACAAGATCACGGTGAAGAATCGTTATCCGCTTCCACGGATTGATGAGCTTTTAGATGAGTTGCAGAGGGATCGGTTTTTCATGAAGTTGGATCTTAAGTCGGGTTACCATCAAGTTAGAATCTAGGAGGAGGATACTTAGAAGACAACGTTCAAAACCAAACAGGGCTTATTTGAGTGGTTGGTGATGCCTTTTGGGTTATGCAATGCTCCGGTAACGTTTATGCGGCTAATGAATGAGGTACTTCGTGCGTTTTATTTATGATTTTGTGATTGTATATTTAGATGATATCTTGATATACAATCATACATGGGAGAAGCATCTTGGACATTTACTCAAAGTATTGGGCATGTTGCGATCACAACAACTTTTTCTGAATGAGAAGAAGTACGAGTTTGGGAAATGGGAGTTAGTCTATTTGGGTTTAATTGTTGGTGGCGGCGAGCTTAAGGTCGATCCAGAGAAGGTCTCAGTCATTACTAATTGGCCTTGACCCCGGACAGTGACAGAAGTGAGGAGTTTTATGGGTTCTTATCAATACTTATAAAATTTTATTCAACATTTTTCTCAAATTGCCGCACCGTTGCATTCTTTGACGAAGACAGGGGTACATTTTTCTCAAATTTATACGCCAATTGTTTTTTCTGAGTACGTTTTAGGGTATGACGACGACAAGGAGCTCAATGTGATTCACGAGAAGTTGCTACAGGGAAAAACGTGAGAGTATGTTCTGAATGATGGTTTGATTTTCAGGGGCAGTCTACTATGTATTCCTGAGGGTGGAGACCGTTTATAGTGGATTCGAGAGGCACATTATTTCTGGGTTGCAGGTCATTTCGGGGTTGAGAAGACTCATTTGAATTTGCGGCGTTATGTCTATTGGCCGAAGATGCAAGTGGATGTTGCTCATGTAGTTCGTGGTTGCGTGCTATACAACACATCGAAATCTTCCAATAGGAAGATAGAACTGTACTTACCATTGCCAGTTCCTAGTCGACCTTGGGAGAGTATTTTGATGGATTTTATGAGTGGTTTTCCCATGACCAGGTATAAGAATGACTATTTGTTTGTGGTGGTAGATCTATTTAACTAGATGATTGTTCTTATTCCATGCCAGAAGACGGTCACAGGGGAAGGAGCAGCGCGATTGTTTTTCAGAGACGTCTGGAGGTATTTCAGGCTCCCTTCATCTATTATTTCTGATAGGGATACTCACTTTTTGGGGAATTTCTGGAGATCGTTATGGGGGATGATGGACACTAAGTTGAAGAGAAGTACCGTTTTTTATCCGCAGACAGACGGGCAAAGAGAAGTCGTTAACCGCACTTTGGTACATTTGTTACGGGGATTCCATTCTAAGCATCCTAAGACTTGGGATGAGAGTTTACCGTATCTTCAGTTTGCGTTCAACCTGGCGATTCATGATTCCACGTTGAAGTCTCCTTTTGAAGTTTGATTGGGGTACTTGCCGCAAAACCCTTTTGATTTAGCATTTAGTCTTGGTGACAAGACAGTGTCGGGGAAGGAAAAAGAGGAGCATGTTAAAGCTCAGTATTTTATTGAGAAAATCAATAATGTTCATGAGGTGGTTGAAGCTCAGTTGAAGAAGACTCAAATGAATTATAAGGCTCGCCGTGACAAGCATAGAGTTGAGTGTACTTTTTTTGAGGGCGACCTCGTTTGGTTGCATTTGGGTAAGGAACGGCTTAAGGGGGAAGGTAAGAAGCTTAAACCTATCTGTTATGATTCGTTTTTAATACTCAAGAAGATTGGTAACAATGCATTCCAGTTGGATTTGCCACCTTTCATGAAGATGTATTCGGTGATTAATGTCGAGCATTTGAAGCTGTTTGAGCCGTCTCTTTTGGATGAAGACTCTGCAATCGATACTCACCTACCGTCAGTTGATGACTTATGGATAGAAAGAGAAGATCCGTTGTCAGAGGATGGTATTCTAGAGCGGAAGGTTTATACGACAAGATGGGGTGCTATTGATTCGTTCTGAGTTGGGAAGAAGGGTCAGCTACCGAGTAAGTTAAAGTGGTACAGCAGGGAATTGGGCATCGCCGCGTTCCCACATCTCCAGTTCTAGCTTGAGCAGAAGCTCAAGGCTCCTAAAGAGGGGAGCCATGATCCAGAAGGATCTAGAGTTATTTGAAGATTTGTCAAAGTCGTTCGAACGAAGTTGAGTGTCGTTCGAACGAGTTGTCATGTCCTCTGGAATTTTGGCCCAGAACCATATTTCGTTCGAACGAGTTGACAACTTTCCAGGGTTTTAAACCAATTAGGCGTAAAGTCGTTCGAACGACTCCCTAGTTCGTTCGAACAACTTTGGTGCTGTTTTGAAATCTCAGGCGTTGTTTTGCCTCGAGATCCGGTCTTTTGTGATTTTCGAGTACCCTAGTATATAAAGAGAACTTAGGTTATTTTCTAGGTGATGTTAGATCTGAGGAGAGTTCTGAGAGAAGCCTAGGGTTTAAAAGTTTTTATTGTAATTACTTCAAGTTTAAGTAATCGAATCTCTATTTTTCTAAATTTTATTAGTGTTCTTCGTTCTTTCTACTAACTAAAGCTTCTCAATCGGATTGCGGATTATATATAAAGGGAAACTAAGTTCTTTTAGAGCTATCTTTGAGTCAATCATTTTGTGAAATCATTTGGGGAGGATTTCTTGAGTGAGAACCTCTTATAGGTATTGAGTGATTGTAACCAAAATCTTGAATAAACTAACTCTCTATCTCTCTCTCTCTCTCTCTCGGTGGACGTAGGCAATTTTCCAAACCACCTTAAATTTGGTGTATTGTATATTTTTTTATTGTTGGTTATTTGTGGCTAACCTAAATCGACTTGGAGTTTCGACTTCCAAACTCTTGCCCCTTGTATAGGGGAGACTTTACTTGCATATCCCATAATTTATGGGTGCGTACCCCATATGACTACTCCATTGATTGGAGGACTGAAACGTGGTGGGCCCTACCAAACTAAATTCCTTGAATTGTAACTAAATCCCTCTCATCTCTATTTTACTACCCGCACACCCCAAACCCACAAAATTACGAAATTCGAATCAAAACAACTCTCTCAAATTGTAAGCAATATCTTTTTCTCTCTCTATATATATATATATAGTTTTATAGTCTCAGAGGGTTTGAAAGCAAAAGTTACAACAAAATTAGGGTTTGAAATAAATGTTGAAACCATTGGCAAGGGTTCGAAGAAATCGATGTAATCGAAGCGAGTAAATGAACTAAAACCAAAATCAACAACTGGGGGATCGAAAAAGGTGACGTAATCACGACAAGAAGCTAGGGGGTCCGTAAGAAGAACCTGTTGTGCCTTTTTGTTTCTTTGAAATTGTAGAACAATGTTGTGTCCGTTTAGTTCAGTTATAAATGCTTAGCGAATGGAACAGTTTAAGCTGATTTTTATTTTAAGATTTTATCGTAAGAGTACTCAGTGAGGCCTTGGTCCTCTGTTAGAAGTTAAGTTGTAAATGTTTAGTGTATGTTTATGTTTAAGCTAAATTTGTATCTTATTGTCTATCGTAACATTTTGTAGTGAATACCTAGTGACCCGCTCTAAGTTAAGCTAAACTATTTTGGCGTAGGTGCTTTGTTAAGCTAAAATTTATAATTTTATCTATTTTATAACGTAACCTATTACAGTAAAGACTCAGTAATCTGCTAAAAGTTAAGCTAAACTATTTTAGAGCATCTCCAACAGAGACGTTATGCTATTTCGGTTTTGGATACTAGTATCCAAAATAGCATACCCTTTTGCCCAGTTTTTTTATATTAAAATTGGGACCCACACTGTTATTTTATGTGAAAGAGGAGATTTTTATTAGAATAGCATACCACTTTGCTCCAACATATTTATCTCCAAAATAAGTTTTTTTATATTAAAATTGGGACCCACAATGTTATTTTATGTGAGAAAAGAGATTTTTATTAAAAATTGGAACCCATAATATTTTTTTATTAGAGAGAAAAAAGAAAAGAATAGAAGAAATAGTTGTGGGGGACCACAAAGTAGTATGCACATACCACTCTCCAAGTTCTGGATTCGCATACTTTGGAGAGGTATGGGGGATGAGGGTGAGTAAGTTGAACACCATACTCTTGTTGGAAAGAGTTTTTGCAAAAGTATGTGAAAAATGTAACAGTATACCATGCCGTTGGAGATGCTCTTAGCGTAAGCTTGTGGTTAAGTTGAATTTTCACCTATTTTATAACGTAACAGATTGAAGTGAAAGTTAATGATATACTAAAAGTTAAGTTAAACTATTTTAACGTAAGTTTGTGGTAAAGCTGAATTTTCATCTATTTTTTAGCGTAACCCGTGCAAAGATTGTCTTGCTGATTTGCTAAAAGTTACGCTAAAGTGTTTATTTATGCTGAGTGACTCTTGATATTTATGCCAATTTATGCCATAACTAATTTCAGTAAATTTATGCCATAACTAATTTGAGTAAAGAGTCATTCTCCGAAATGTTAAGCCAAAATATTGTAGCGGAACTAAGCACAAAACTAACTAGATAAATCTAACTCACCACTCGGAAAGGCATATTTGTCATTGGGTTGGGTGTATCTTTGTTAAAAATGGGGTGCGTATGTAGACCTTGATGAAGTTATGAACCATAAATTTTACTTGCACAGTACAACGGTCATGAAGAGGCAAAGACCCAAAACACCAACAAACCTCTCCTCCTCCTCTAATGGCGTCCCCAAAATACCTCCTTCAACTCCAAACACCATCACCACCCAAACCCCCACAACAAAACACCCCATTTCAATTATCTCCTCCTTCAAGAAAACCAAGAGAACCCTCTTCTCCAAACCCCTCAAAGAAGAAACTCTAATTTGGGAACCTCTCAATCTTTCAAAATCAGAGCTCTACTTACCCCTAACATTCCCAACTGGCCAAACCTTCAGATGGAAGCAAACAGGCCCAAGCCAATACACAGGTGTGGTCAAATCCCACCTCTTATCTCTCAAACAACTCGAGAATGATGTCTCTTACGCATTTCATCAAACAACTGATGAGTGTGGTGCGAGGTTGGCGATCGCGGATTATCTCAATGTGGGTATCTCTCTAAATGAGATGTGGGGTGTTTTTGGGGAGAGGGATTCGAGGTTTGCCGATTTGGCAATGTATTTGGGTGGGGCGAGGGTGCTCAGGCAGGACCCTTTGGAGTGTTTGATGCAGTTTTTGTGTACTTCTAATAATAATATTGGGAGGATTACTAAAATGGTGGACTTTATTTCGTCATTGGGAGAGTATTTAGGGAGTGTTGAAGGGTTTGAGTTTCATGAGTTTCCGTCTTTGGATCGGTTGTCGCTTGTGTCGGAGGAAGAGCTTCGGGTGGCGGGGTTCGGCTACAGGTTGGTATTCATACTGTAGTTTGTACTACTTACCTGCATTGCTTGATTTTGTGTGATTGTTAGGAAAATTATTTCTTAGTGGCTAGATGTTTTGTGAGAGACTTGTGTTAACCCCTTCGTTCAAAATGTGTATGTGCGCAATCCTATATAATCAGTAGTGTTCAGCTTGTTATTTAGCGTAATTACGTTTGCTCGCTTGATTTTATCCTAAAGTTTTCATGAGCATTCTTAAATAGACTAATTCCTTACATTTGGTGTTACGTTGTGTTGTTGATAACCAGGGCAAAGTATATAGTTGGCACAGTTAAAGCTTTGCAATCAAAGCCTGGCGGAGGTGCAGAGTGGCTTACTTCTCTTCGTGAATTGGATCTTCAGGAGGCGGTCGAGGCTCTCTGTACTTTTCCTGGGGTTGGTCCCAAGGTGGCAGCATGCGTCGCTCTCTTTTCTCTAGACCAACACAATGCTGTTCCTGTTGATACACATGTTTGGCAGGTATTTTATTTGCTATGTTTAGATGAATGAATTTCGACAGCTTTGATAAGCGTCACTTCTAGAATGTTAGAGTCATCTTTGTATCATCCCTTCTGTTGGAGCCCTTAATGTCAAGAAAAGGGATACCATTTTGTATTTTCCAACAATGCAATGCCAAGAAAAGGGATATTTAACTATATAGCTTTTTGTTGCAATATGTGCGAAGTGGAATAGAATCGTAGGGCCTCAAGGGTATACTTAAACCAAAAGGTGGTGCAAGTATTCCGAAGTTTGATAATAATAATATAAAAAATCCGATTAAAAGAGAAATGAGTACTTTCAACTGCTTTTTGTATACTTTGCACATGCATTAACTTACGTGCATTTTCTGTTGACATTGAGAAAAACATGTCCATCCTGTCCTAAGTTCATATTCCCTTGACTGCATTAAATTTCTGATGTGTGAATGTTATTTTTGTTGACGTGTTGAGTGAAGCTTGCAACTCAATACCTTATACCAGAGCTCGCAGGTGCACGCCTGACCCCTAAGCTCTGTAATCGTGTGGCAGAAGCATTTGTCACCAAATACGGGAAGTATGCTGGTTGGGCACAAACTCTACTCTTCATTGCTGAATTGCCTTCTCAAAAGGCTCTCCTACCACCTCATTTAGGAACTGTCAAGGGAATAAAATCATTGCGGCAGAAAGATGGTGAATCAGGTAATTTGGTACAAATTCAAGTTACTAATAACTTTCTACTTTTATAATGGTGCTTAGAGCATCTCAAATAATTAAATTTATTTGGTTATATGGTCGTAAATGCTAAAAATAAGAAATTTAGATCTTTAGCCTATTTACAAAACTAAAGAGAATTTATTGTTTGCGAGATAACCACTAGAGATGGTATATGTAGATCCAGATTGTTTGGAAATCTAACTTAAAGCATTAGGAGCGTGAGTTGAAGAATGAAACACCACCACCAGGGTACGAAGCACTAGGCAATATTATTTCGAAATCTTTTAAGGGACCCCTATTAGAGAAAATCCAATGTGTATAAGGTCTTACTTCACACTCTTCCGAGCTCGACACATTAGTATGGAAGAATACGACAAGTAGCACAAAATTTTACCGATTAGGACCAACCACTATATGGATTCTAGTTCTTGTTGTTCGTGTGTATACATTTATTGTTCAAAAAGAAAAATATTTGGGGTTTCGTTGATTAAAAACAATCAGATGGGAAGATTATCTTATATGCCTCCTGGCTCCATCCGAATCAAAGAACCGTCCTTGATTTTCATTGATTTGGATCAAGCCAGGCATATAGGTAGGATAAGCATTGTTTTTCAAACACGTAGCGTTAAATACTTGTATTTTTTATAATTAAATGTACCTACACATACACGATGAGCTAAAATTCATCTAGTGGTCGGTTTTAATCTGTAAATTTTCATGCTACTTGTCTTATCCTTCTATATTAATGTCAAACTCGGAAGAATCTGTGAAGGACCTTACATATTGAAATTTACGGTATATCGCTTACATATAGGATAAGCATTGTTTTTCAAAAGAGGTCGTAACAGTATATTGCCTACTGCTTCATACCCTGGTGGTGGTATTGGTTCCCAAATGTATGCACTTTCATTCTTCAACTCACTTTCATTATTCCCCTTCTCAAACCAGTTTATCAACTTAAAAACGTCTCTTCTTTGTACATATCCAGATTCTAGAGTGGAAAGCACATAATTTTGGTGTTGCAAGCGATAAAAGATTGGTATATAAGTTTCGACCAAATCAAAGGGAGAGTGAAAATGGAATCTGCCGTTGTTAAACTTTGACGATGTGGTTCTCAAAGGTTGCATCTCCTGTTCTTCTCTACATAATAATTATTTCCATCCAATCTGCAAGAAGAAAAATTGCGACGAAGACCAGCCCGGGGGCACATAAAAATCATACTGGGCTCTATTTCTGGAGCACATGTTACCAAACTCTAATTTTCTTTATGAGCGCTACTAATTGAGCCAAGGTTAGGAAGATGTTCATTAAGTCAGATTCTGTTCCTTGAGAAGACATACTTTGGTCAAACTTTATTTCAGGTGTTCTAGTGGTGATTATATGATCAATGAATGTTGAACTTCTACCTGACCCATGATTTTTACTAATTTCATTAATCCAATCATAATTGTTATTCTGATTTCTGCTTGCCACTTTTGTGTAATTGATCCAGGAGGATCTGGGTCATTTTTAGGCTTTTGGAAAGTCTATTGAATACACCCCTTTTGTATTTGAATAGACTTCTCTTTCTATTCGAATAAACAGGTGTTTGAGTGTTCTGTTCGAACAAACTTTTAGTCTGTTCGAATACACTTCTTTTTCTATTCGAATAGACCTTTATTTTTATTCGAATAAACACCTATGTGAGTGCTTTGTAAAGTTTGTTCGTATACATTTTTTCTGTTCGAACGGAGGCGCGATTTAGCCTATATTTTTAAGCGTTTAAGGGCATATTTGTCCTATTTTGTAGCTAGGAACTTGTAACCCTTATAAAAGGGCAAGGCTGTGCAAGATTAGAGGATGTTAGATCAATCCAAATTTTAAGAGAGAGACTTATGGTTTTAGATGAATTCGATTGTAATTAATTTTTGATTAAACAATTGAAGCTCTAAAAGGGATTTCTCCCACCAATTGTGTGTTATTCGTACTAATTTTTATAATTAAGGTTTCTCAATTCGTATTGTGGATTAAGTGGTATTAGTTTTTCAGTAATGATTCTCGGGGGTGATTGTGGTTTATGGTCTCTACACTTGACCGTCTCAAACAAACGAATGAGAAGCTAGTGAGTCCGTTAAAAATTCACCGGAAACCTAACTCGAAGAAGAAGGACAATTTGGAGATGGGCGATTCCGAAGATCGACTCACGACTTTGGAAACGAAAGTTTTAGACCAATTGCGTGCACGAACCTCGCGAAGGCTTCTGCTTTGGTGAAACGGCGAGGCCGCTCGAAGAAGAAAGGGGTTGTGGAGGGGGATGGTGGCGAGGGTACGGAGGATATAGATAGCGATTCTAGTGATGCCTATGAATCCGTCAAGGAGCGCTCGGGTATTGGTAAGTCCATGAATCTTATGCGTAATCTTCGTATTGACTTTAAGATTAAAATTCCAGTTTTTGATGGTTCAATCGATGCCGAGAAATTGGATAATTAGTTAGATAGGTTAAAGACCTATTTTTCTGTTTACGAATATTTCAATGCTCAGAAAATTTGTTTCTCTACATTGAAATTCGCAAGTCATGCACTCACGTGGTAGAAGTCCTATCAGAAACGCCACGAAGTAGGCAGTTTGAGTTGGAAAGAATTAAATGTGTTAGTGAGGAAACAATTTTATCCAATTGGGTATGAACAAGAGCGATAGTACAAATGGTACAATTTGTGCCAAAAGTTTGGGCCATCCGTACAACAATTAACTACGGAGTTTCATAACCAAACGTTGGTTTTGGACATTGATGTAGATGAGTATGAGGTGTTCATGAAATATACGGGGGGTTTATCGGAGTCTATTAGAAGAGAATTAAAGCTCTTTAATGTAAAAAATATTGAAGATGCTACTGTTAAAGCAATTGTTATTGAAGGCAAGTACTTGAAGAGTGACAAGAAATACGACAAGAGCAAGTCGGGGTAGAAGTCTGGTTGGAAGAATAAAAATAAAGGGGAGTCCAAAGGAGATGGGTATTCATCCAAGGGGAATTACTGTAATCATTGTAAGGCAAATGGGCACATTTCAGATAAGTGTTGGAAACTTTACCCAGAGCTTAGGCCGAAGGAGGAGAGGAGCAAGAAAGAGAAACGTACACTAGTCGCAACAATTGTGGATCTTCCAGATTTAAATAAGCCTAATCCTAAGCTTACTCTAATGTTCAAGCAACCTCTAGTTATCGACGAGGCGAGTCGGGAAGAACTTTTTCATGTCAGCATTCAAGTAAAGCAGAGCTTAGTTTAGGCCATGATTGATCCGAGTAGTCAGAAGAATTTGATTTTTGAGGCGGTGGTGAAGAAGATGGGTTTGGCTACTGTGGTTTATCCTAAGCCGTATGGTTTGGGTTGGATTTAGAAAGACGCAAAGTTGAAGATCACTAAGCAGTGTACGTTCAAGTTTGTGATTACTGAGAAGTTTATTGACAAAGTGACATGTGAGGTGGTTTCCGTTGGACGTGTGTCAAGTCATCTTGGGCAACCCTTATCTTTAGGACAAAAATGTAATCATTTACAGTAGAGCTCGCAAGTATCGTCTTGTGAAGAATGGGACGGAGTTTCATATCAATACGTGCAATGAACATATTACTACCAATAATTTAGTAACGGTGACTCAGGCGAAGAGGTTGGTTAATGCGAGTGGCAAATTTGTATTGTTGTTGGTGCAACCAGTTCAAGAGGGTCCGTCGGCTAAGGTGTTGTATACTTTGGCAATGTCTCCTAAGCAGCGTCTACTTTGGCAATGCCTCCTAAGCAGCAAACCGATATGGGGAAGTTGTAAGAAGAGTATGAAGACTTGTCTCTGAGCATAGAAGGGATGTCGTGCAAGAGGGATGTGGAGCATGATATCACTTTGGTGAATGGTGAGCCACTACCCAATTTTGGGTTGTATCGGACTTTTGTTACAGAGTCTGATGAGATCAAGAAACAGGTACAGGAACTCCTAGAGCAAGGAGTTATTAATCCAAGTTGCTCACCTTGTGGTTCACCGGTGTTATTGGTGCCGAAGAATCATTGGTCTTGGAGAATATGTGTGGATTATCGGGCGCTGAACAAGATTACTGTGAAAAATCGTTATCCGCTTCCACGGATTGACGAGCTTTTAAATGAGTTGTAGAAAGCTCAGTTTTTTATCAAGCTGAATCTTAAGTCGGATTACCATTAAGTTAGAATCCGGGAAGAAGATACTTGGAAGACAGTGTTCAAGACCAAATAAGGACTATTTAAGTGGTTGGTAATGCCTTTTGGGTTATGCAATGCTCCAACGACTTTTATGTGGTTAATGAATGATGTACTTCGTGTTTTTATTGATGATTTTGTGATTGTGTATTTGGATGACATCTTAACATATAGTCAAACATGGGAGGAGCACATTGGGCATTTATGCAAAGTGTTGGGCGTTTTGCGATCACAACAACTTTTTCTAAATGGGAAGAAGCGCGAGTTTGGGAAGAAGGAGCTCGTCTACTTGGGATTTATTGTTGGTGGCGGCGAGCTTAAGGTCAATCCAGAAAAGGTCTCGGTCATTACTAATTGGTCTAGACCCCGTACAGTGACAGAAGTGAGGAGTTTTATGGGTTCTTGTCAGTACTTACGAAAGTTTATTCGGCATTTTTCACAAATAGCCGCACCGTTACATTCTCTGAGAAAGACCGGGGTACAGTTTGTGTGGGAAGATCGCCATGAGAATATTTTCTGTTACTGAAGCGCAAGATTACAGATGCACCAGTGTTAGTGTTGCCCAATTTGCAGTGGCCTTTTGAGGTCGAGACAGATGCGTCAGACTATGCATTGGGGGCGATTCTTTTACAGGATAGGAAACCGGTTGCTTACCATTATGAGATGTTTACAAGAGTAGTACGCAACTATCCTACCTACGATAAGGAGTTTTACGCGTTATATCAATCAGTGAAACATTGGCAAAGTTACTTATTGGGGAAAGAGATTGTGGTACATTCCGATCACAAACCATTACAGTTCTTATCTACACAGTCCAAGCTACAACAAGCGCGTCATATGAAGTGGATGTCGTACCTCCAACAGTTTACCTTGACGATCAAGTATAAGAAAGGAGTGGACAACAAAAATGGCTGATATGTTATCTCGACCCCCATTACCAACTATTTCCGCTTTGTTGGTAACTATGCAAATACAGCCTATTGTTCATTCTGAATATGTTACAGGGTATGACGATGACAAGGAGATCAGTGTGATTCACGAGAAGTTGCTGCAAGGCAAGACATACGAGTATATCTTGAAGGATGGTTTAATTTATAGGGGCAATCTACTATGTATTCCTGAGGGTGGAGACAGTTTGCTTTGGATTCGAAAGGCGCATTGTTCCCGGGTGGCAGGTCATTTTGGGGTTGAGAAGACTCTTTTGAATTTGTGGTGTTATGTTTATAGGCCGAAGATGCAGGTGGATGTTGCTCTTGTGGTTTGTGGTTGCGTGTTATGCAACACATCGAAGCCTTCCAATCGAAAGGTAGGACTGTACTTACCATTACCAGTTCCTAGCCAACCTTGGGAGAGCATTTCGGTGGATTTTATAGGTGGTTTTCCCATGACCAAGTGTAAGAATGACTATTTGTTTATGGTGGTGGATCGATTCAGCGAGATGATTGTTCTTATTCTATGCCAGAAGACGGTCACGGGGAAGTAGCAGCGCTGATAAGAGGTTTTTAGGGCCTCTAGCAAAATACCCACTCAAAGTACAGTTGTCGAATTGTAGCACGGATGAGTGGGATCGAATCCACAGGGAGGTTTAGGAAAACAAATACTTTCCAGACCGAATTAGGTTTTATAAGATATAAATTTAAAATAAAGAAATAACAAGAACAATTAGCAAGAGAATAGCTACGACTAGAATTCGGCCCAACCAAAGCAATAATAGTAATTATGTAGATTTACTAGGCGGATTATTCATGTCAAAAATCTCGGGTAGGACATCTTCGATGTAAATGCCAATACTAGATCCATGGCTAGGCATCTAAGGTTTGGTCAAATTAGGTTTTACTTAATCCGATGCGTATGAGGAATTCTTCCAACTATGGTTAAGCTTGGTCGAATTTCTCCTATGAGTTCTCTTCGTGTTTGCCCTAAAATCCGGTTTAATGGTTATAATACCGGATTTTGGCTAAATAGTCTAAATTCACTTACTAGCTATGGTTACTAGAAGTAGATTATAGCTATTTTAGATGATTGCAAAAGAGATTTAATCCTAGAACTACAACATAACTATTGTTACTCGGGTAAGGGTTTCCTTCTAGTCATAGCTATAAGAGATTATTTTTCTATCATTCCCAAGATCATTGCATGAACTAGCTAACTATTTACAAAAGAAAATAAAAGAGAGAGTAGACAATTAAATAAAACTAAGACTTTATTTCTTCTAAACTTGCTCCAATATGAGATGCCCAATTACAACGGATGAAGATTCCTTTTATAGAAGAAGGAACCCAAATTTAGAAATTATACATTAAATTATAAATAATATAAATAATATATTCTAATTTTACAACCAATCACCTAAGATTATTGCATATAATTCCCTTAAGTGTTGTAGAGATCTCATATATCTTTAATATAAAATATCTTCAAAGATATTGGATACAATATATTCTTTGATCGTATTCTCCAAGAATATTTGTGTATATATTTCTTCAATCTTGAGACCAAATATATTGTGTCTTTGACTTTTTGTGTTATGAACTGTTGGAGATATTTTTACTTGACTTTAAGAGCTTGGTTTCAAATATGCATCTCCAATAGCTGCAATCAAACAAACGTACATAAGTACCCAAAATTAAATATAATAGACGACTAAAATACATGTTCGGGTATATTAAAAATGTAATAATTACGCGCTCATCAAGCGCGATTGTTTTTCAGAGACGTCTGGAGGTATTTCGGGCTCCCTTCTTCTATTTTTTCTGATAGGGATAACCACTTTTTTGGCCATTTCTGGAGATCGTTATGGGGGATGATGGGCCCCAAGTTGAAGAGAGGTACCATTTTTCATCCATAGACTGATGGGCAAACAGATGTAGTTAATCGTACTTTGGTACATTTACTACAGGGATTCCATTATAAACATCCTAAGACTTGGGATGAGAGTTTACCGTATCTTCAGTTTGCGTTTAACCGGGCAATTCATGGTTCTACTTTGAAGTCTCCATTTGAAGTTTGTTTGGAGTACTTACCTCAAAGCTCTTTTGATTTGGCTTTTAGTCTTGGCGATAAGACAGTGTCAGGGAAGGAAGAAGAGGAACAGGTTAAAGCTCAGTGTTTCATTGAGAGGATAAGCAAGGTTCATAAGGTGGCTGAAGCACAATTGAAGAAGACTCAAACGAAGTATAAGACTCGACACAACAAGCATCGGGTTGAGTGTACTTTTCAGGAGGGCGACCTCGTTTGGTTGCATTTGGGTAAGGAACAGCTGAAGAGGGAAGGTAAGAAGTTCAAACCTATCCGTTATGGTCCGTTTACGATATTCAAGAAGATTGGTGACAATGCATTCCAATTGGATTTGCCACCTTTCATGAAGATGTATTCGGCGATTAATGTCAAGCATTTGAAACTGTTTGAGCCGTCTCTTTTAGATGAAGACTCTACAATTGACACTCGTCTACCGTCAGTTGATGACTTATGGATGGAACGAGAAGATCCGTTGCAGGAGGATGGTATTCTAGAGAGAAAAATTCATGCTACAAGACGGGGTAGTATTGAGTCATTCCGCGTGGGGAAGAAGGGTCAACTACCTAGCAAGTCGAAGTGGCACAACAGGGAAATGGGCACAGCCACTTTCCCACATCTCCAGTTCTAGCTTGAGCAGGAGCTCAAGGCTCCTAAAGGGGGTAGCCATGATTTAGGAGAATCTGGGTCATTTTTAGGCTTTTTGGAAAGTCTCTTCGAATACACCCCTTTTGTATTTGAATTGACTTCTCTTTCTATTCAAATAAACAGGTGTCTGAGTATTCTGTTCGAACAGACTTTTAGTCTGTTCGAATACACTTTTTTTCTATTCGAATAGATCTTTATTTTTATTCGAATAAACACCTGTTTGAGTATTCTCTCTGTTCGAATACACTCGTTCTGTTCGAACAGAGGCTTGTTCTGTTCGAACAGAGGCGCGATTCTGCCTATAGTTTTAGGCGTTTAAGGACATATTTATCATATTTTGTAACTAAGAACTTGTAACCCTTATAAAGGGGTAAGGCTAGGCAAGATTAAAGAATGTTAAATCAATTTAAGTTCTAAGAGAGAGACTTAGAGTTTGAGAGGAATTCGATTGTAATTGATTTTTGATTAAGCAATTGAAGCTCTAAAAAGGATTTCTCCCACCAATTGTGTGTTCTTCGTACTAATTCGTATAATTAGAGTTTCTCAATTCGTATTGTGGATTAGTAATTGGTGCAAATGCACAAATTTTACATTTATGTCGGAAAATCATGTTGAAAGTGCACATTGTTTAGACTTATAGAGGCTTGCCAAATAATATTCCAATGGACGGGAGCCAAGGGGAACAATGAGTTTTATTACCTCAGTAGAGATGAGACTCTTGAGACATCAAAAAATGTATCATGACCTCCAAGAAGTACCTGATAGCTTGTTTGATCCCCAAGATAAGTACAAAGGTCCCCATTCACAAATGCATTCGACCCACGGTGACACAAATAATAGGATGGCAATCGAGTTATCAAGAGAAAAAAAAGCAACATAATAGGGTTTCACACCAGTTGTATCAACAAAAGTGAAAGTTATACCACTAAACGAGTCATTTTAAAGGACATGATAACTCCCATCTTTAATGAAAGAAGTAAACTCCTATTTGGAAAACCTCCATCTGAACAACTCTGAGTATCAAATTTCTATTGATTAAAACTCTGAGTACAGATAGATACTGTGATAACTTTTTGCAAACTCAATAAACATGACTATAACAAAACATAATACAATTAATAATCGATGCAAAATCAATATCATGTGTAATGAACCTCAGCACTCCAGAAGTGGAAGTCTCACTTGCAGGTTGCCTCAACTGCAAGCTTTTTTATCGAGCCAGGGCATAAATCCGCTTTGAAGTTGTTTTCAGATAAAGGTAATTTACATCCATTTTTGTGTAGGCAGACCTGTCATCAAATTGAAATGCTAATTCAGCAATAACGGGATAAAATGCTATACATCATTATATCTCCATGATAAATCTCGTAAAGAATATAATAGCAGTAATGGAAGTTCTCGCCTATTCCCCTTCAGAATATACCGTCAGTTTTATTGAGAGTGCTTGATCACAGTGGAGTACTTTTAAGGACCATAACAAAATGTATAGACGCATTCCAAGCAAAACTATTAGAACACTCAGACCGAGCAGGTCATTATCTTTCTACAATGTTTCTCTAACCCCAAGTTTACTATCTAATCCGACCGCCAAAAAATTGGTTTAAAACGGGAAAGTGAAATAAATGTTTGATGGCCTCATCACAATTAAGATCAAGCAAGCATGTTTGTTCACCTCATCTATTCCTCTTATTATGATTTCTGAGCATGCCTCTACTCACATTCATAATATTTTGTAATATATTAACTTGAAGTTACTGCATTAATTAATATATTAACTTGAGGTTACTGCATTAATTAATATATGAACTAGCAAAACAACTAACTCCTACTCACCTTTTCGACTACAAAAGCAGAATTAGGATCATGACAGGTTCCTTTGCTGTAAGATCCACATTTACCAAGTGGAGTTCCAAAGCTTGCAAATTGAATTGCAGAAATGACGGTGTTCTCAGGGCACTTTAAATGAAGAGTTGCTTTTGTTTCACTATCACCTTTGGTGTCTTTATACAAAAACTCAAGTTTAGGAGAAGGATGATCCTCTGAAATCAGAGCACAGACACTTTTCGTTCGTCGCCTTGAAAATCTAATTTTACTTGGGTCTCCACCTTTCTCTTCAAAAATCACAAGAATATTTCCTGATGGCTTAAACCAAGACCTGGGAACATGGTACCTGCAATATTAAGGAAGAAGATAAATTTCGACCAGTTAAAAGATAAATACCAAAAACAACTACATTATTCTTTGACCTTCAAGGAGATGAGTTAAGGGTTGGGTTTTGGTTTGGTTTGATGAAGACCACTTCATAAACACGAAGATCGGCCATAATAAGACCTATTTCATGACTTTATTTTTGTGAGGATGATTTTCATAATAAGACCGATTTCAAGAAAATCTCACCCTCAAGTTATGTCCATGTGCCCCCACAAAGGAAAGCGATAAAAGGGCATGTTTCTCTTTCCAGTTTAGTCGTTCTAAATGTAATTTTGGTTTACCATCTTTGAGTTGGTTCTCCACAACCAGTACTGCATTTGTTTGGACTAAATTTGCCCCTGTAATTGCATTCCTGGACGCACTCCTCGTGTAAAGAGCTTGTTCTAGGCCAGTATCTTCCAATCGGTTCTCCATTAAGCCAAGCTAATCCTTTTCCCATATCTATCATGTCCAGTCCAATGGGTTCGTCCCCGCTTGGGGGATCCACAACTGCCTGTATAAATGATGATGGTATCAAGCAAGTTTTTTAGAAAGGAATGATAACTAATATGTATCTTAAAACATGATGAATAAGGAATAATTAATATAGAAGCTTAGTATTCAGCAACAAGTTAAGATAATTGAATTGGACCCCTGCAATGTAGTCTAAAGTAAACTTTTAACTTCCTTATTAGAGTTAACCTCCCTCACATGCACACTTATCCATCTCCTCAAGGACCTCAACACGGAGATATTAACTTAACTTCTGAAATGTGTGCTCACCTTGTACCACGTGAGAGGTTGATTCTTTGGTGGCACTGAGGTTGATTGCCACTTCACACTGTTTAAACCATTTTTTTCATAAAGCTTGAGGTGTTCTCCTTCTAATCCAATCTGGTAAAAAAAAAAAGAATACAAAAAAGGGAAAATGAGAACTTTATAAATCTGATACTAGTATCAGGGAAGTTTATGTGTGCAAGAGGGGAAGATTAAAGAAAGGTTGGCCACGATAGAAGGCAGGGTTAATGCGATATGTAGTTGAAGGATATGAGAAGTAATGACCTTGTAAATCCAAGTATTTGAAGACAAGTCACTGGTTCCATTGTTCATTCCTGCTATCTTTACACTGGTTAAACCTGCTGGAACCCACTCATAAAACGGTCCTGCATTCTAAGAGGAGGCAAAAGTAATATTAAAGGGTTTGAAGGCATATCTACAGACAGATAAGGGGAAACATAAGTTTTACTTTCGTTTCCTGTTAATAGATAAGAAACATAGTGGAATATCTATATTTATATTTAACGTATATTTTTATAATAAAAAAAAGGCAAAATGATTCAGGGCAATAACAGGAAGTTATATAAAGCAGCTCTTGAGCCAGGAAGGACCCTTAGTCATACAATCAAGAAACTATCCCATCTAAATGCAAAGCCCCTATTATTTAGTTTCTGCATTCGATGCAATTATCTGATTTATACTCTTCCTCGTAACAATGTCTTTCTAAACTGACCAATCTATAATCAACAATAGCATATCCCTAAGATGTTCAAAAGACCTGCTTAAATAACACATGATTTTGATAGAGAACTATTAACACAGAAGCGATTAACAAACGAAAAACTACTTTGATTGATTTAAAACTGAAAATAAACTAGATCTCTTTACATACATAAGGCTGAGCCTTTCTCTTACTAAAACTAACATTAAGAAATAAAGCTAGAGGAGCTCTCCTTTTATAGGCATAAGGAGGCTCATCACAATTAGAAAGCAATTAGGAAACAAAATTTAAAATAGAAAACCCTAATCAGACTCCTAATAGGAATTACTAAATAGAATAAAGCATAATTACTAAAATAGAGAGTGGTCGGGTAAAATGCGTGGAAACAGCCCGACGTGACCGCACAACCTATCAACTCTCCCCGTCTTTGAAAAAATTCGTCTACGAATTTTAAAGACCGAAGGAGTAACCCATACAACAGCTGTAAATTCGTCCACGATATTTTTCGTACCCATTAACTCTGGCTGCATAACAAAACAAGATCTTGAACTCGAAAAAAGTACCTTCGAGAAGAGATTGCCAATCCGTTCACGGTACTTTCCGTACCCATTTGGTTTGCCTATAAATAAGGAAACTATTGTTTCGCCAAAAATACCGTGTTTAGCTCCGAGAATAAGACGAGTCCGAATCTGTCCACAGTACTTTCCGTACCCGCTAACTCTGCTTATGAAAAAAGAAAGTGTTGTGCCGAAAACCCTATGTGTTTCCAAAATCCCCAAAAACCTTTTTATTGTCATATGTGCTCAAAGAGCACTACAAATGCGAACTCGGCCACGGTACTTCCCATACCTCATGATTTTGCCTGCAGAACGACATATTATCTTGTTGCCAAAAAGCTTGTGTGAAGCACTATCCGGATTCCCCAAAAACTTGTATATCACCGTACTTGGACAATTATTAAACTCTTGCCAAAACGAATCAACGAACTAGGTGTCTTGGGTGAGCCCACACAGTAGAGCTTTCGCGTCTTGGTTCGGCTGCCGAAGTTGTTCGGGCACATAAACAATACGCGCTGCTGAAGTTGGTTGCTGGTTAAGTATGTTCACCACATGAGAGATATCAGGGGTATGGATTAGGTATGGTGTACCATTTAGCATGATATCTCCCCCATTTGTTTCTCCCTCCTTAACAAAGCTCTGCAACTCCTTCTCGATTGGGTCACGGATCACCCTTGCTTTTGTGACCGATGTTGTATTGAAGTTGGGAGACTCGATATTAACCATCGCTGTGGGTGGATCTTTACCTAGCTTTATTGGCTTCGATGTTGTCGTTTTCGTTGCTGTTGCCGGGAGAGGTACCGGTTCTCTGATTGATAACCCTGCTGGTTGTGGAAGAAAGGAAGGTATTAATTGAGTTGGGCATGGGTTCGCAGCCCCAGCTGGGCTTGCCTGAGCCTGGGTTTGGTTCCTCACATTTGAGCTTGGGCTTAAAGTGCCAAGTACGTGTGAGGCACGTAGAGGCACTAAAGGCCAACCCAGCTGTGTACCGAGCACGCGAGTTGTGCCCATGCTCCTACTCCTGCATCTGCCTTGTTTACTCATTGGCATGCCCAAAGGCGTGCCATACATGCCAATTTTTGTGACTCTGATGCCCCTGGGCATGCCTATTGGCGTGCCCTGCGTATCAGATTTGTGCCCGCTAAGCGTAACTTGCACGTGAGTCTCTTCTTCCCCGATTGTGCCTGCAACTCTCGGCGATTCTGGTTTCGCCGCGGCTTTATACAGTAACTCCGCTCCTTGATTACCATATCTAAAGCTTCCCATAGTGAAATTAATGACTATTGATCTAATTTATTGTTTTTGTAGCCGCTCTTCTTTCTTCATGCGAAGTTCATCGACGAACCTGCGGTAAACCCATAATTTCTGGATATACTCCGAATCCGACACCCTCCATGATGACACCCACAGAGTTTTCAACTACTATGGTGGTCTCAAATTGTAAAAAAATTGGGGTTTCTTCTTCAATCCCATAATTTTCTTCGTTGTTCCCGAACAAATCGGCGAAACCCCATTCCTCAATTTGTTCGACTCGGGGTATTAGTTTTGGGGCGGTGTTGGCTTTCTCCGGTTAGATTTCATGATGATCGGTATCGTCAATCGGGTGAATTTCTCGCATCAAGGTCGCGACCCTATCATGGGACTTTGATCGAGAACTTTTCAACACGTCTCCGTCTTCCCCACCTACAACATCAATCGGCACAGTGACCTTCCCTCTCCGCCATCTCCTTGTAGTAGTTCATCTTCAAGCCTACTCCATCGAATCCTCCATTAGAACACCCGCCTCAAGCTTTGCAATCCTTATGATTGCTTCTACATACATCTCAAACCTAGGATTAAGCATAGCTCTGATGCCAATTGATAGAAAACTACTAACGCGGAAGCGATTAACAAAAGACAAACTACTTTGATTGATTTAAAACTGAAAATAAACTAGATCTCTTTACCTAAGGCTAAGCCTTTTCTCACTAAAACTAACATTAATAAATAAAGCTAGATGAGCTCTCCTTTTATAGGTATAAAGAGCTCATCACAATTAGAAAGCAATTAGGAAACACAATTTAGAATATAAAACCCTAATCAGACTCCTAATAGGAATTACTAAATAGAATAAAGCATAATTACTAAAATAGAGAGTTGCCAGGTGAAATGCATGGAAACAGCCTGACGTGCGTGCGTGGAGACGACCCCACAACCTATCAGATCTACTCTATTTAAACTGACATGTGGCCTGACTAACTGCAGGGTAACTTATTCATTTAAGTGGGTGTCAGATTAGGCAGTGTCACGTGTGCATGAAGTTATGAACAAAGGAATAGCTACAATAGTAAAGGGTATTATGACCAAACTGAATCACCAAGTGGACGATTTGATAGTGTAAAAAGAAGATTCTTAATAGGACAAAATTAAAACGATTAATTACCTGTAAGCCAACAGTCATGCAAAGAAGAGCAATCTCGTTTTGTCCTGCCTTGAGAGTGATGGGACTTTCAAAGTTGAAGGTTATATCTGAGCCACTTCCAGATGCACTAGCTATAAATTGACATATAAATAGACATATAAGGTCGCTAATAGGACCTAATAAATCAAATCTCAAGATGAAGTTATATACTAACATGTGATACTAATGCTGAAAGGATTTAATGAACTAAATTCACAATAACAATCAACTAAGAGTCACCATTATCGCTTCACATTATTTGAGTCAGTGTTGGGTGCTTACAGGATCTGGACTGATACTTACATCATTGGATAGAAAGTCATCTAATAACTATGCAAACATATGTAGAAAGCATCCGACAGAGAATGGCCTGTAAATATAGTCTATATGATATGTGATGCTGCTATTGCTATGCAACACACTATTAGCAAGGCTATTTTATGTTCTTTTAGTCCCACATTGATTATTCATAGAAGTAGTTTACTATCTCTCTCCTATATAGAGAGAGAGAGTATGATGTAACCTAAATAATTAATTCAATAATAATATTTTTCTCTCTCTAATCTATTTCTACACCCACTTAGAATATATGGAAAGTATCCTTATGGTTTTATACATTCAAGGTATACTACCAAACAGTTTATGTTGCTTTAGTTGAGTCGGAAACCTTGATGGAGATGAAAGCAATGATTGATGGCAAATTCGTCTTAATTGAAGCCGGCAAAGAAAACAATGCTATATACAACGCTAAATGTCAAAAAGTTAATTACTATCTATTATATTTATTAAAATGCTTCCAGTTGAATGCAGATTAAGTAGGGGTTGTCTTAACATTTAAATGAGAATGTGTACATATTATGAAAGTGTCCAACCAATACTGGACGTCGCATAGGAAGATATATCATAATTTCTATGGTGGTACATAGAAGGGCCCCTGAAATACATACTGCTGAAGTAGAAGTTGGAGAAATGGTCTTACCTTGAAGTTTTTGATTCACAAAAGCATGAAGCGCATGTCCTTTTGACGAAACAACAAGAGAGGGTTGGCCTCCGTTGCTCAAAAACCCTTCATTTTCATTAACGAATAAACTGCCAAAAATGTAGATTTTAAACATCATAAGAAACCAAGAGTATCAGTTAAACTCCATTCTCCGATCATGCATCATTGATAATTTATGTATTTAAAATGATACTAAAAAGATCCTAAATATGTGCGTTACTAATGCTTCGTTGCTTCTTTTTCTTTTTCCTTTCTTGCACCCGTTTCAGATTGTTTTGGTAGTTTTTTTTTTTGAAAGGCAAGCCGGTTTCAGATTGTTTTGGCTGTGTTTCCCTTTTCAGTATTAGTTCTCTCCCCAACTACTGAGTATAATTAAAAGTCACTGCAACGAATGGTCCATCGATGCGCATTGAGAGGCAACCAGTGCACATCGTGATAACAATCAAAAGGACATCTCAATATGCCATGCGAAGACCCCCCACCCAAAGGATGTGAGCAAAGTTTCACTTCCTTTCCACCTTCAGATCTACCATTGACCTTAAACTTTATATGAAGATAAAGAATATAATAAGCTACTCAGTTTATGTAGTACAGCCACCAACCTTGTTGTATACCACAAATAATCTGTAGTGTCTTTTGTGGTATTTATGTGATCTACAAAACTATGTGTAGTAAAGTCAGCTTCTTCCCAGATCCCTGCCTTCTCCAGAAATACACTCCATTGCACATTTTTAGAGCCTTTATCCGGTAATGTTAGTGATGACTGGAACTTTTCTGGTACCATCTCCATGATTGCAGTTTGAAACCCAACCTATTTAATATGTACACCACAGCAGGATAGATAAGCATATGTAGAGTATTTTGAAATAACTAGCACCGTAGTCGATAGAAACTAGAAACTATAGAAAGACGGAAAAAAATAATATGAGAGATGAATAATGGAAGTTGGTGAAGAGAAAATTAAGCATGATTTCCAAGTGGTATTATACAAAATTGTGAAGCATGACAGACCAGGAATGACCATGGTCCCACAGTTGTGTACTATATTCCGACTCGGAACAAAAGACTCATGTGAGACGTTCTTGTAATTATTTCCTTTTTATTTTCATGTTGAATTGTTGTTTAGTAAGAGTTGTTACTTTAACATTACCTCTGTTGTGTTATTTCGCAGCGTTGTCTTGTGTTGATGTAATAAAGCGTGATGGTATTTCAGTTTGCGGTAATTTTCTTGAATATTCATCAGTATCTAAGGATTTATTGATATTATGACCTGCTCACTTGCAGGACACCTGCTCTTTACCACGGCAGGCGACCCCATCGCACCTTTGATAAAACATGTTTGTCATACTAACATAAATACTTTAATCATACCTGTTCCTCTAGCCACCATAATTTTTAACTTCACCCAAAAGAGACCCTCACACCTACTTGACTTCTGCCGCACTGCCAAAAAATCTAGCTAACTCGGGTACTGTTGTTGTTTAACTCATAATCCTGATTATCCTGCTTTAGCTCCTCCTACTTGGATGATCTATTTTTTTGCACATTGCCCTTTATAAAGGTGAAGGAAGCTACATTACTGCTCATACCATCCAGTTTTATTAAGTCAAGGTGTCTCACCTCCTTATCAACTTACCTATTTTCCACGGACTCTCAATGGCGTCATTGAGACAAATGTGACAACTAATCAATGGTCGCTGCAGTGTTTGCATCTATTTGGCCGCACAAATGGTCACTGCAGTGGTTGCATTACAGACTAATGTGACAACTAATCAATGCTCCTTATGGGAAGCCTAAAATGGTTGTAGTGTAGATGGTTATGAAAAAGTACTATAGTGCAACCAAAAGTATATAATTACGAAGCCTGACAAGAGGTTACCTTTGCAGTATTAAAAGCCACGTTCTTGCAGTCTGGCAAGATACTAACTGACCAAGCTGGAACTTGATACGATACATTCTGGAATTGTATTACTTTGTCATTCTCTTCGTCAATGTTAGAAATGAAAGCAGCACATGATCCTGAAGAGTCAGTATAAACATTGGCCTGCATAAAAATGGAACTTACTGAAAATTTGCACATTCAAAAGGATGGTTAGGATTAAAAAACACAATAATATGGATATACCACCAGAGTACAGGAATTACAGAATTCAATGATTGCATATTATACAGAGAGTGCTTGTCTCATTAAATTGCTTGAAAATCAGAAGAGCAGTTCGTGCACACTTTGTCGATTTATACAAAAATTACAAACAGGAGACTTCATCATATGGGACTGCTTGACATAATTAATATGGAAGACCTGTATAAATTTAGGCATTATGCAAGCACATACGTATATAGTGATCTTGAGGGAAATGTGATGATTCAAACTTCAAACACTTCACAAGCAATATAATTGAGAAATGCACCAGAATAAGGGAATATAAAATGTATATGTGAAAATAGGTAGCTCAATGGTCAATATGTAAAAAAAAATTATTATTTTTGAGATAATTGGAAGGACAGACCCTATAAGAATTTCCGCACTGCATCAAATCTCCGATTGCTAATGTTTGGTGAAAAGAAAAATGCATTTTATGGTCTAATACGGTCTTCCATGCAAAAGTCAGACTTTTGTTATCGAGGACCCACCTTGAATAATGGTTGAGACATCTTATTCTGAGATACATATTTTGCGGGTACTTATTATATTTCTCGAATTTTCTTCCGTATGCAACTAGAAGATTGAGCCTGAATGAGTATTCTGCATTTGTGAGAGATGTATTTAATGAAATTAACGCCTAGCAACCAGAAGATTACAAGGTTATAAATTTCCCTGGGTTCAATATTAGAATATGAGCCGGAAAAGCTCAGATCCTGCGCAACACTTTTCCCACTACTTTCCCCAGGCCTTATTCTGGTGAAGAGAACTGATATGTCGCACGGTCGTCCTCACGTCGCCACGACAGCGATCGTCCTCCACGTCGCGAGCCTCTCTCTAATTTAGATTTACTTTATGTTTATTAATTTAATTAGAAGGATAATCTCCACTGGCTTATTTTTAAGAGAGAATAAAGTATCCTCCTCCTGTATAAGGATGGCTAGGATTAGTTAGTGTGAGTTTGAGAGAAAAGCTTTAGACTTAGAGAGAGAGATGTAAAGTTTGGGGTAAATCTAAAAACCTTAGGTTTCAACCTTTAATTTATGCGATTTAGTTTATTTTAGAGTGTGATTTAGCTTCCGTAACAATTAGTTGCTATCAAGAACCTTGATTGACAGCGAATCAAAAGACCAAAAGATTGTTGTGGTCTACAGACTTGCACTAATTGAGTGAGCCATGTGTTGGGTTGGGACTCAACAAGAGATAATGAAGCGCCCAATTAGGGGTGGGGATCAAGACTGTCGCCTTTGAGTTTAGTATTCTGAACATCATTAACTAGATGCAATAATTAAAAAATAAAAGAGGGGTCCATAAGTGTACTCAAAGACTAATAACTTTAGTTAGGTCATTATAATTTTGGAACATATCAAACTGCATCACATGAAATCACTTATGAATAGCAAATATATCACCCAATTGATCGCATTTTGTAAGTAAATAATTTGAGATCGCATCAAATTATGCAACCTCGAAAGTCAAAAGGCAGAAAAATACCTCTTGTAAAGGACCTAGAGACAAAAGGGTTGGCTCACCATGGAGCAGTGAATGCTCACATAACTTTATAGCTTCATGAAGTTGCTTAAGGTGTCCCCATTTTGGAAGCCTAGGTATTCCTGACATCAATTAAAAGAAAGGATTTGATAAGAGTGTGAATTCTGTTAAATGCATATATATCTCACTTTTCAAAAGATAAAGTTTACAATTGATGAAATAGCTCACCATATTCATCAATTGGTGCATCATAATCGTAACTCGTTGTAATGAAAGGCCCCCCTGATGTGCGACCAAAATTTGTCCCACCATGATACTAGACCAAAAAACAAAAAGAATTCCATAGTTAAGTACATTCCCCCCACATCGTATTAGTAAATATAGTTCTAAATACTTTGAAAGTAGATATATGAGATTTAAGAGAAACTACATTTATTCCACAAGGAACCAGACATTTTAGTATTGCGAAGAAGAAAAAAAAAACCAGTCTCAAAGTGATATTTCAAATGCCTTTCCCGAATGAGTGAAAATCAGCACTTTAACATGACCTGTTTTCTCGAGAGATACATTCGAGGTAGCATTTTCAGTGGGGGAAAAACTACATTTGGAATGTTGTTTTCCTATTTCAGTGAAATTTTCACTTTACCAATTCAAAAAAATGGTATTTCAGACACCATTTTGAGTCATTTATCAAAAAATTGCAGCAAGAAATCAAACGCCCTTGCTTTTTGGTAGTGGTAATGTCTATAGAAGGAGCGATGTTGCTAAATGTTGATTTTGGATTTTTCAAAACTTTCTCCAGGTTTAATTATTGGGGGAAAAAACATATAACTTTCAAATATATCTTGAGGCCGAAAATGAAAATATAAAAAGTACCATGTAGTAATTGTTTAAACTGCCTCCTTTTTGTATAAAACGAGCAACAGCAAAAGCAACATCTTCAGGGGGCCTGTGAGGATCTCTTGACCCGAATGTTTTGAACCTGACACATTGAGTATTAAAATTACATTATAGCCAAAAAGGAACATTATGATCTATAAACCCAACTGTAAGGGCCTAAATTCAGTGTAACTAAAGTTTAGGGTGACAGGGATCTTTCTGGATGAAGGAACACGAAGATCGAGTCTTGTTTATTTTTTTATTCGGACAATCTGGTCATAAACCGTAGCTCGAAATCCTACATCCAAAAGGACCAAACTATGATTTTGGATTAGATGGGTTCAAAATTAACCCATTTACTTCCTAGAAGCTAGAGTCAATTTTCTGACTTCTGCATAATGGTGGAACACGAAGTCACAGACCTAGTGTCACGAAATGTGATCTGATACAGGAAACGACGCAAGTGCAAAAGAAAAAAGTGGCTACCTTTAACCAGTTTTGGTTGAAGAGAAGTGTCAACATCAACAGAGCCTTAAAATGAAAGGGATGTGGCTGACACTTCATCAGTACAAAGAAATGTTTCAAGACTAACAGTATAACGTTCCACTAAAATACAATACAAGCGATGAATATGGTTGAAATTAGTACCATCCAGGCCAGTTCTCAGTCCAGAACTTTGGCTTGTTTATGGAGTTGGGTGTGAATTGGTCACAATAAAATGAATTGCAAGTATTGATCTGGAAATACAAGGTAATACATCAAACTCTGCAGGGACTCTTAGTTTCTTTAGTCGTAAAATTATGATAAATTAAGCAAGCTGTTAGAGAAACGAATTAATACCATGGGATCTGGAGCATCATACTGTTGACACATTATCCAGGGAACACCAGTATTTTGTGATAGAGCCATCTTCGCAGCCCACATGGCATATGGCTTCCCCCCTTCTCCATAAACCCTTTCAATGTCTCCATACTCATTTTCTATCTGCAATCAATCCCAGAAAATGACCTTAAAAATGAAATAAAAGAATGTGCTAGCAAACTTCCAAATATTAACTATAACTATTTCTTCATGAATAAACTTTCAAAACAATGGTTCTTCATCTTCAGAAGCCACAATCCATATAAAAATATATTGGAAATGTCTTATCGACAACACATGCTACGACTTAACAAAGAATGTTTACAAATATTATTAGCTGAAACATCTAGAAATGCTAATTACACAGCTAATATATGTGAACTGAATTTTTTTTTCCGATTTATAATTCACATGATATGAAGTAAAACCCCACAGTATTACTATAGAGGGGTGGGCCTAAAAGCTTGACTATTGGAGAAAATATATAGTGTAATATCTTATTAGGAGATCAAAGAGATTTGTCTATAGATTTGACCAACTCATTAGTTCAACGTACTATAGATAAGTACTTTTTTGGAAGTCTATCGATGAAAACTAAGGTTTAATATTTTGTGTTATGGTTCTGTAATTCGACTCTTTTACTACTTTATAAAATCAATGCGATCATATTTTTGTACATGACTGCAAAAAAAATAGTAAAATATTACGATAGAGGGATTATTACTATATCCTTTGGTACCAAGTTGGGACCGACACTATTTTATTACTACAGAGGGGTTTTACTGTACAATAATAAAAGGGAAGATCTGAAGTCAACGAAGTATCAGAATGCATGTCAACCATTTAAGAGGATATGCCTTGGTGAATTTATTTACAAATAGCGCAGTGTTTCTAGATTAGGCTAGAGTAAATCCTCTTGTACATCTTTTTTTATCAATGAAAATCTAACATAGTAATGAAAACGAGACCAAGAGAAGTGATCGATGTGAAGTTTAACCTATGGTCAACTATTGTGGATAATGTTTTTGAGTTTGAGTTGTAAGTTATGGAGCTTTAAAACCTGTAAGGAGCGGTTCTAGATGCGTTGTTAAAACTTCGATATGCATTTATAGGTTAGGAATGAACCAACCTGTG
This sequence comes from Kingdonia uniflora, assembly GCA_014058105.1. Lineage (NCBI taxonomy): Eukaryota > Viridiplantae > Streptophyta > Magnoliopsida > Ranunculales > Circaeasteraceae > Kingdonia > Kingdonia uniflora. The sequence goes on from JACGCM010000580.1 coordinate 1,586,183, forward strand.
ATAAGATGATAGGACCACCCTGTGACGCAAAAAGCTTTTCACGCTTCATCATGTCCACTATATAGGTCGTGAAATTCTGCATGTGACTCTGCAAGCAAAGAAAACCGACACATTTAGGAAGAGAAACAACTTAAGAATGAAGATAAAAAATGAAAAAGAGAAGGGATTCTCGACCCAAATTTATTATTACCACCCCTAAACTTTGGACTCCGTCTCCATTTTGCACTAGGCATCGAGAAAGTGTTAATTCCAGTTTTGATAATAAAATTGGGCATAAAATGAGGAATGCCCCTGAAATTGACCATTGCAAGTGCATGGAGGTAAGTCCAAAGTTCACTAGTCAGGACTAACTTCAATCACATACTAGGGATCAAACTCGAAGTACCCCAACAGAAGAACATACAAAAACTTCCAACTAAATGTAAGTTGTCGACTCGCAACATACCTTAAAAGGTTCATTATCACTTCGGAAGACGGTACCAGGCACATAGTGCAGCCAGACAGGTATACCACTGTTATGCACAATAACGCTTTAGTATTTCTAACTCTAAGAGGTTATATATATTCAATAGAAATCATGATGATACATACCCAAAATTCCATTCTGCAGCAACAAAAGGACCTATACGTAGGATCAAATACATCCCTGCTTCCTGAACAATCTTCACAAACTGGACAAGATTGTATCGACCTCCGAAATAGTACTGCATAACATTCAAGATTATTAAATCAAACATTCCTCTACAAATAAATATTATATTTAAGAGTATCTTACAGCCTAGAGGTTCATTAATGGAAAAACAGACAGACTTTTACATTTTGAAAAACAAGTAGATCCTCAATGGAAAACTAAAACACAAATATATCTGTATGATGTGTTACCTAATTGACCACCGTACGGCCAAAACCAACAACGACGTTTGGGTTTTGTCCTTCATTTACTCGTAACTTTTCCGATATTCTGGTGTTCCTTAATTATTTGTTATAAAAACAGGACGTGCACATAGTAATATTTGACCATTTTCTGATATTTCTAGCATTTTTCGACTTCTCTCGACAATAGCGTGGAACCTAAACTAGCTTTGCGTTGTCATCAAAGAGAACCTTAAGGCAATCCAAAATTTAACCACTTTACGCACTTCCATTTAATAAATACTCTTACTCAAACACGAAAACATTATACTTAGGCTCCCCTTGATACAACGGAAATGTTTGTGACAAATTGCTGACCATTGGATTACCTGAATCTAATGGTTAATAGCTGCCTGAACACCAAAAACATTTCCTGTGCACCAAACAAAGCCTTAATCACGATAATCGCGACAACATCTAGTTTTTTAACAAGTTGTTACTCAATGACACTCACATTGCCAGGAGAAAGCTCGTGCCCATTCCAGAAAACATAGGTCTCAATCACATCCACACCTCCTTCTTTAGCAGCTTTAATCAATCCTGGCCACATCTACACTCCACCATTTCACATTAAAACAAACTCACTTACTTAAAATCAAACAAAACTTGGAAATCCTAAAATACTTGAAATCAACTTAAACACTTACTCCAGGAACACTACGAGGGTAATGTATCGAAGCGGAGAGGAAGAGCTTGCGTTGTCCATCAATGATGAGAGAACGACTATCGTAAGTCACATTCGAAGCCAACGAGAATGAATAGAAGAAGAAGAAGAGTAAGACAAGTGTTGTAACAATGGAGAACGAGAGGCTTTTCTTCTCCGCCATTGTTGAGATCAACAAAGCTTAGCAGAGAATCTCCATTTTAACCTGAGAGAGATAGAGAGATTTAACAAACTCTCACTGGTGTTTGTTGTTGTTATATGGAACTCAGAGAGAGAGAGAGAGAAAGAGATAATGGTGATAATGTCAGAGTTACGGAAAGTGGCGCGTACCGGTGTTGAAAAACATTGCTCAAACGCGCCTTTATTTAGTGCCCAACAACCGGGTTCGGGTTCGGGTTCGGGTCACTAGTGCCCCATTAAATCAGCCCGCTGGGACAAGCTTTTGTTCATATCTAGGCTTGCACTTGGCCACTTGAGCATCTGCATTAGCTAGTGAAGGATGATGTGGCAAGGTGGATTGCATTCTTCACCTTGCTCCACCTTTAATCCACCCACAACAGTTAGGTGGATTGGCTCAGTTGTCCACCCCAAACCCACCTTGAGGGTGGTCTCTGGGTGGATTGATGCCCCGCAATTCTGAACTGCGGGTAAGCAATAAACCAATTACATGATGACACTTGTTAAGATTTAAGAGGCTCTCATATCCCGCAGTTCATAGTAAATTCAAAACAGCTACGTGAGATCATTTAATTGGTTCCCATGCCTCATACTTCACAACTGCTAGGCATTTTAGACGTTGGATTTGTGATACGTGGACATATCTCGGCCGTTCTTTGTGGCCCGCAGTTTTGAATTGCGGTAAGTAATATTCACTTTATTTGGAGTTTGAACAGTTGTGGGGTGGATTGAATCTACATTGGGTTTGCGTGAATTCACCCACCCTAGCTACTACAGATGCTCTTAGGGGTATTTGTTTTTGCCTCTAGTTAAATTAAGAGCTCTTGTTGCTCAAAAAACATCTGGTTCGAAGAACCTGAAGAGAATATGAGGGATCGAAGTGTGTTTGATATTACGGGTGATGATCTCTATTGCTTTTACATGTTATGTGGAGAGCATGTGGATAACACACTAGTTAAATAAATCGATCCAACTAAGGTTATACATCTAATCATCACCAAATCACCGGCTAATCACATTAAAATACAAACATGTCTTATGAAAAAATTATATTTTCCCCGGATGATGTGCACGTGAAGTATCGTGCATGTGTGCCCTTTTTCTCTCCCATGGGGAGACATACATACAGCCAGAAAATCGTACTAATATATATATATATCATGTTCACGGTCCCATATCCGAATTCAGTATTGTCCCATATCTCAGTTTGGTAGAGATAATGTATTTTAACATTTGAAGTATGATGGTGCTTGTCTCTATGTCTGGACACATCACATGTGTGCATCTAATTGCAATGGCGAAGATGGGAGCCACCATCAGCTTAACTTGGATAGCAAGCCAAACGTGCCTCCAGTTCATGTGTCTCGGGCACGTTAAATTCTAAAATTAGATATGCCCCATCACGAGAATTATTCAAGATATCCATAAATATTAGTAAAAGAATAAATATTTATATTACCAATAAAATAATTTTTCTGATCTTCTAACCTAAATAGATGATGGCTTCACATTCTTCTCTAGTTCAGAAGAACCAAATCATCCTCCTAAGAAAGTATATGAATGTGTATTATACAGACGGTTCAGTATCATTGTTAGCCGACAGAGTTAGTAATATCAGCTGCATTCTACTTCAACTAGTAGAGATTTTGGTTTTCCTGGACATGGATCTCTGCCAAAATATATGTTCGAGTTGGGAACGGAGCAATTACTCTTCCCTAGACAACGCTGAAATTGTTGAATAAAAACCATGTCAATAAACAATATAAACAAATTAATACTAATATGAACATCATATAAATACCTAAATCTGTATTGGGAAGCAAATGATATATGTATGTTAATATTTTGAGATATCATTTTATATTTTTGTGATGGGAATAAAATTACGAAGTCCTTTGAAAGAACAATTTTATCAGTATAAACCAGTTGTGTCACTGTGTGGTTTAGAAAAATACTTCCAAAAGGACAAGGATTGTGTGTGGTAATTTTTTTCAAACAGACTACTGATTTGAAAACGGACTATCTGCATACAAAATATATAGAATCACTTTAAGTGTGGTTGCAACCGATACTGTCAAAGATTTTGATCCGTGACCTATATATATACTAGACAAGAAAAGAAAGCAAGAGAGACGAATGGGAAATATCTCACCTTCTCTATGATTCTTATAGAATTTGGTGAATGACAACTTCCAAATGCATACTTATGGCAATCACCAGAAGGGGTTCCAAAGCTTGCGAATAGTATATTTGTTATTTTCGTTCCTGAAGGACATTCAAGTACAACTCTCTTGCCATAATAGTGTCTATGTGGCCTGTCATGGTGACTTTGAGGTTGCACGCCACTTTGCATAGGTGCCTCCCATGAAATAACATGGGAAGGATGGGAGTGTGAAACATACCCACAAGCTCTACTGATCGTAATAGTATCTACTGAAATATTCAGAGGGTTTCCATTGAATTCATCCAGTATCACTAGGAGGTTCCCAGTAGGTTGCAAGAATGATCGAGGCACATGATACCTGTGAAAAAGATTTAGAAGCTGTATAATTAGAGCATTAATCAAAAAGTTTTCTTAAAGTTAATAGCTTACAGATTTGTATCATCATACGTAGTAAGACAATAAACAATCTAAAATAGAACATCTTGAGAGTCGAAATTGAAGTTACGTACTGTCTTTGTGAATATCCATTGGGAGACTGAAATGACGACCAATAACGACCAATGCTTTGTCCATTGACCCAAGCTTCGCCTTTCCCCATCGAACCAAGATTTAGAACAACTGGTACATTCCCTTGAGGGGTATCAAATGCTGTCTGCAAAATTTGATAGGTTATATAATGAATTTAGAAAATCTTTACCTGACTTAACAAAAAACTCTCAAAAGGCTAAATACTCCTAAAATATAACAAAGTTATTTGATTTTCTTTTGTTAATCAGAGTGCACTATCAAAACTATTATGTACTCTAGCTCGTTATAGAATATTATTTAATAGCTTCATACTTTTGAACCTTAATTTTGAAGATGTTTAGGCCAAATTTAGTTTGTGCTCGTTCAGACTTTTTAGATACTGGTTAAGCCTTAACATAAAGACAACTTTTAAATGCTTGCAGCAACAAACTCAATAGCAACTTTTGCAGATTACCTTAAACCATGTGAGGGGTTGACGAGAAGTGTTTCCAATACTGTTCCATTGAACTTTATCTGACCCTTCAGTTGTATATATTTGTAGCTTCTCTCCTAGTAGCCCAACCTACAAAGACCAAAGCATTAGAGTGTCTCCAACTGTTCTCTCACAGAAGATGTAAGAAAGGTTTAAGAAAGATAGAAGTACAACTGCAGTTTCTCCTACGGTCATAAAGTGTCCTTTCTTTTATTTTTTGCAAATTAAGCAAATGACAATGCAATTGGTGATCGCGTCCGCGGACAATGTATATTAATATAAGATATCTGAAGAAAACCTGATATCCCCATGCAAATGGATCAAACTCTTGAGTTCCTTGTATCCTCACTTTACGCAATCCAGCAACCCTACGCTCAAGAAATGCCCCCGAATCCTTCATATATAATGAAAAACATAGACATTTCCCAAAATATTTAGGGATATAAGTATTCATAAATGTTAGAAAAATACTAAAAAAAGATATTTATACATCAAGAAGCTATTGGTTACAGGTCCTTGGAAAATATGAGATAGAATTAGTACCGGTAGTCCAACCATAACACTTAGTAAGGAAATATTGTTTGTCCCTGAATTTAATGTGATTGATTGCTCAAGTCTACACCCTGGATAACTACGATTTCCATGTGCAGTTCCTGAAGAAGAAAAGATAAATTCAGAACACTTTCATCAAGAAGGGAACAAAATGTCAGTTGCCTGACTTGTATTAACTTGATCTCCCTAATTGCTACATCCAAGACTATTGGCAGTGACATAAACTTTACTATTGGAAGGAACACAAGATAAGACTTTAGAAGAAACTCCTTTTCTCGTCTCTTTCCTTGCCTCTAGGTCGCAACCCTAAGCTTTTCTTACAAGTTAGTATCTATAAAGAATCCCAAAAAATAAGATTTATAAGATAGTACATGAAATTATGAAACTGCCATTAGAATCCAGATCAAACCATTCCATGAAATCAACTACCTTTTAGAGTAACTCTCTGTAGCCCTAGTAACAAGACATTTCCGACAAAAAGCATTGTTTGCTTACTCTGATCCGTTTACTTTTATGCATTTGTTATTTTCTAGTATAATGACATACTATTCCTTTTTTAGCTAATGAAACTATTCTGAAACCCAATTTTGCTAAGAGTCATTAACTTTAATTAAGCATACCTACATACATGCCGTTCACGAAACCATGTACTACATGGGCAAGAGATTCAGCGTAAAGAACAGGATGAGAATCAGCGGTTTTATGCTCAAAGCTGCATTTAACGTGGAGAAAATCACTTATATTCTAAGAACTATTATGCTAGAATAATACGAAACTCATAAACTCTGGTTTATTGTAAAATTTAGACGAAAAAACTTTAATGTCTCTAACGACATGTAAACGTTTATGCATTTTATCATGCCTTCTTGCATCAGGATCTGAACATGGTCATGGTTTACTGTGTGCATCTTGCTGACACATTACCATGATTTATTAACTTTTCACAGATGCGTTTTTTGCTTCCACTTTAAACAATAGCAAAGGTTTATGTGATGACAAATTAAGTCACCTAGACGATTTTTACCTGAAAGTATACCAAAGAAAATCAGATGCATCTTTCGTTGTATTCATGTGCTCCAATAATATATTTGATTTGATTGATGTACTTCCATAGTTGGGTATATCATCCTTGAACTCTTGCCACCTTGCAGCCGAATCTAATTTTATGCTTGATCCCACCGATCTTGTATTGTATTGGGTGCTTACCTAAATAAGAAAGATTGAAGGATAATATAAACTATGGTTTGGAGCTGAACAATAGCTTAATTTGGATATATTATGTATTGTTGTTGTTAGACATTTGTAAGAATTTAGCATAATTCTGATTATAAACATAGTTCAAAGAAGGACAGTCATATTCCCTTTTGTAATGAGATCCATACTACATACTATTTCGATCTGAAAGCATTCCCTTTTGTAATGAGATCCGTACTACAAAGTATTTTAAGCCCATAATCAGCGGGTACAGATATCTATCGGGATTTATTATAAAAACAAAAAAATGACTATACTGGGTACTATTGAAATAACACTAAGGGCGGATCAGGACTACTATTACATTTACTTAATTGACACCAAATTAGGGTCGTGGGGTTCTTCCTGGAGCAAGAAAGATAATCATGCAACCTAATTTCCGTTCTCATCATAATGAAATCTTCGACTATAATTTCCCATTCATCCTTAAAAGGAGGTTTACAAATTCCTCCATCGTGATTTGTGTACTCTTCCTTGTTTCTTAACTGTTTTGCTTAAAATTGAGCTAGATTGCATAAACACAACTCACCTTTGCAGTATTAAAGATTACGTTCTTGCAATCTGGTAAGATACTAATTGACTTTGGGGGCAGATCATATGAGATATTCTGATACTGCACGGTAGCATTATGTCTCCTATCGTTGTTTATAAGAAAAGCGGCGCATCCTTCAGAGCTTCCTTGAAAAACAAATGCCTGCCAAACAAATATGTTAACAACATTCACTTACAAATTATCAAGAGTACTGGAAAGATTGTTTTCTCCTAGCTCTCCTTTATGTTCTTACCTCTTGCCCTTCACCCAAAGAGAAATTAGTGATTGCTCCAAAAAGCATAGTATTAGAAATAAGCTTTATGGCAGAATGTAACTCCTTCAGATGGCCCCACTTAGGTTGCCTTATCAATCCTAAAATATCAATTAACGTAAAGGTTTTATGCCATGCAAAATAAATGTCCTTACTATAAGAACATATGTAAATGAACAACAGGAATTAGACAACCCACCATACTCATCTAGAGGTGCTTGATCATAATAACTTGTTTTTATGTATGCAGCTCCTGTTCTTCCAAAATTTGTTCCTCCGTGATACTAAATAAACAACATATATAAAATTTAAATACAGTATCTGATCAAACTATCAAATGTAGCAGCAATAGACATACTAATATCAGCAACCATTTCGTATAATACGGATGAAGATGTCCTTACCATGTAATAATTTACATAACTTCCATTCTTCTTGGCAAGAAAAAGTGCCACATTAAAGGCGAGGTCTTCAGCAGATCTTATGTATGGGTCTTCGCCAAATCCTTCAACGCTTCAAAGTAAATAAGGAGGTCTTAGCAAATAGCAAGACTCTAAAGCTCAATTTTTCAGGGTGAGTTTTGACAGCGGAAATAGAGACCACAGTGATGCATTTCCACACAATTAGTGAAAGCATTTCTGAATTTCTAATGGGCTATTAAAATTGTAGAAAGGGGTAACAACCCAAAAGACACTCACTAAGTCACCAGTAGCTCAATAAAATCAAAAATGCTAAATCTCAGCAATCTTAGCATTCTTAGAAAATTCCGAGAACATATATGAATAAAGAGAGCTTCAAACTTACAAAGACGTCCAATTCTCTGTCCACATAGCTGGTTTATTAGGTGAATTGGGTCCCGCAAATGTGTCCCCACAGTACATCCCATTGCAAGTATTAATCTGCAGTGTGAAATGTTAACAGAAACATTAATGCCACTAAGGAAGTGACTTTTGAAATGTTTGGCAAATATGCAAAAACAAAAATTCATACTTTTAGAGTTCGTACTTGGAGTACGTTTCTGGCACTTTGACTCACCACATTTGAACAAACTGAAAATTGGGTGAGTCCTTTAAATTTGTTTTAGGAATTACCAAGGCCCCTGGTTTGAGATACTTTGATGAAATAAACTAACCACTGGATCAGGAGCATCATCTTGCTTGCACATCACCCATGGAACGTTGGTTTGAAGATCCAAAGCCATTTGTGCAGCCCAAATAACATAAGGCGGTCCAGTCACATTAAAAGCCTTTTCTACGGTTTTGTACTCGTTCTCAATCTGCATTAATGCAATTCTTAGAGCATGAAATGAAAGAATAAATCTTAAAGTATAACTCTTTATAAATAGCACGCAGGTCATAATAATTTTTGAATTTGGAGCTGATTTCTGAAGTCTACTATTTCAATGACCCAAATAAAAGACCTTTAGCTGTTGAGCTATTGCTAGTGCGGCAATTTATATCAAGGTTCATCACAGCATTCCTCAAATAAAAAAAGAGATACAAACGTGTAACGATATAATCTTATTGGCTTATAACTTACTTGTGACAATATGATTGGGCCTCCTTGTGATGCATACAGACCCTCGGACAACATCATTTGTACTATATGGGTAGTGAATCTTTGCATGTACATCTGCATTGGGTAAGAAACCCATGATAAGCACAGTCACATACAGCAACTATGTTATTAAACTTTATTATTACTGACGTCACCGAGGACAACTATCATTCAAGGTCGTAGGTGCCTAATTTACAACCTTTTATGTCAACAAAAAATAATAGCTATGAGGACGACCACATTCAAAATGAAATAAAGAACAGGGCCAAGTATAACATTACCTTGAAAGGTTCGTTATCAGATCGATAAACAATGCCTGGAATATCATGCAGCCAAAATGGAAACCCACTACAAAACCACATCAAATAAACCTCTATCCATCAAATGAAACCATAAGGAAAAAGAATATAACATATTTATCTAACAAAAGCACTTGACAATATTTATAATAATTTTCTACCGAGTTCTGAAAGCCACCTTTGCATCTAAGTTCACTGCATTTACATTTGCATTTGCATTTGTTTTACATCGCTTGTAGACTATCATACTACATTGTTACAGAATTCACTGAATATTCAAAATGTTCCCCGAGTACTTTTCATGATAACTAGGACAGCACCCAAACCTTCAGATTTTGTGATACCTATATGCTCATAGTCATATCTAGCTCTACTATGCATTCATTCTCACGACATCCTATCATCAACATTGATGTTTCGACTACAACTAAAATGTTCAGTTTACGCTTTTTTGGATCCAAACTATATGTTTCTTGACATAAAGCTACTTTTATACTCTAAATATTCCAATTATTTTTTCCTTTATCCAAATTTCTCCTTCGAAATTACCGATATATAATAAAACTCCTAAATAAATGACAATGTAGATATCGAATTCTCCTAAACTCATTTCAATTTAATCGAATTTGCCGAATAATAACAAACAACAATATACTAGTAAACAAAACCCTAATTCTCACTCAATTATTCAATTTCTCAACTCCGCAAACACGAACACCACCAACGCGCTCCACCGACGCAAAAAATGGCAGAAGCACTCTTTTATGGTAAATTGGCCTTGAGAGCTCTTCATTGAGATCAATTTCTACATCAGAGATACCCAATTCTTTGATTCGAAACCCTAGTTTCTCACCAACCCTAGATGCAATCTTGGCGTCCCACATTAAGTATGATCTAGGGTTTCTGTTGAGTTTTGCTTTGTAATCGTTCATGAATTCTTGCTCCATTGATGACGCCATTGCCACTATTGATTTGGTTCTAGGGTTTGTAACTTGTGCTGCAAGTTTTCTGCAACTAATGAGTAGTTTTAGGAGATGATGAGTGTTCGTCGCCATTACCGAGTTTCAGAGAGAAAGAGAGAGAGAGAGAGAGGTGTTTTTTGAGGGAAAATGTTTTGCAGGTGTAGTATTAGGCGTCGTGTATTAAAACGACATCTCTTACCAAAATTGCCATCTGATTTGGCTTTATGAAGCCCAGTTGGACTAGTGAACCCCAAAGAGTTGTGAAAACGACTAGGGATCCCGGCGTGGTGATAAAGACCGGCAAGAGACTGGAGAGGGTAATGAAGAAAAAAGCGAGGAGTTCTCTTGATATTTTCTCTACAAAGATAGCAAATAGCTCGAAACATGCATTTACTATATATCTCGTGAAAATTAATGTTACAAAGTACCCCTATATATGCATGCACTGATGAAGAACCAATACACCGCTGATTTTATGTTTATCAAACACACCCTAACTATTAAAATTGGTGGATCAAAGTTAGTCTTAGATCAGGTAAAAGATGTAGTCTACACAGACATATAAGGAGATACGGACTATTAAATTTGTATTGTGGCTTTTTAAGAAGAAAACCCCACACCTAGCCTAACCCAACTAGGTGGTGAAGGTGGGACAATATCAGTGTAATTTATAGGGGCTCAGGCCTAACACTAACAACATATGATTTAAGGAATATTATAGAAACACAGATGTCGTACCCATAGGTCCATTCGGCTTCGATGAAGGGTCCAATCCTCAGAGTAGCTTTCAAACCTTGTGTTTGTACTTCCTTTATGAACATCACCAAGTCATTTCTTCCTTCAAAATTATACTGCAATTAAACCATCACTAAGAATGTGTGTGTGAGAGAGAGAGAGAGAGAGAGAGAGAGAGAGTTTACCTGGCCTGGTTGAGGCTCATGTACATTCCAAAACACATAGGTTTGTATTACATCTATTCCACCTTCCTTAGCTTTACTTATCAAAGATGGCCACATCTGACAATAAATAAAACCACGCATATTAGAGATTTTATTTTATGATCAACTCTTTAATAGAATAACTTATTTGGAATCCAGTAGTGACCCAAGAGGATGTCAAAAACGCCATTTAATTAAATATAATTGTCAAATTATGAACAAACCATTTATAGAACTTGGCTTTTCTTTTTATCATGTAGTGTTTCTACCCGTTTTAACTAGTGTTCTAACATCTCCCGCGAAGAAACATTTGCAAACCTCCAACGGAAATGGTGGCTTTGGATCAGAGTCTGATCAAAAGAGGGAGCACAATTAAAAAAGTTACAATAAAGAAAAAAAACACACAAAATCATGCAAATGATCTTTTTGTTTTGATTTCATCACAAAAGTATATATTACCTACCCAAAACTATATTCTGGTTTATGATCTTTAATGGTGTGCTCTAAAAACTAATAAACATCTTGAAATGATAAAAATCTACACCACTAGAAGAGAAAGAAAGAGAACCTCGGGATACTTCGTGGGTAATGAATAGACCCCGAGAAGAGAATCATACGTTGCCGTTGATAATAAGTGATTTCCGTCATACGTAACATTATCTCCACGAACACCGTCTCCTCCAAATCCCACCACTAACAACAACACCAAAGAATAAAACCAACACAACCCCATCATAGCTTTCTCTCTTAGAATTAGAAACTACTAGAAAAACTTAAGCCATGAGTTTGAAACATTGATAAAGAGATGTTTCCTTGTACTTATTGATAAAAATCTCTTGACAGGTGTTTAGGAGTTACATAGAGGGAGACGGCCGTATGAGAGTGGTGTTCACGTCAAAAACTATGACAAATGAGGAAGAGATTTTATAAGGTTTCTAAAGGCAGAAACCGGGATTTGTTTGCTTGTCTCTTGCAGGAGAGATATTAAAGAAGAGAACGTGTTTTTGGAGAATAGGTACCTCTCAGTAATTTTAGAAAATTTATAAAGTCTATTAAGTTATGTAAAGAGAACGAATGATGCTGATCATTTCGCTATTTGATTTCCTTAGGTGTTAGTACGTTTTTGATGAACCTATAATATAGTAATGCTCGTCATGAAGCATTTTGTTGTGTGTCATTGTTCCGTTAATTTTTTTTTGATAAATTCGTTGTAGAACTTACGTATGTCGATTAAGCATTTGTGATTAAGTAATGGTGCATTCAAAAGAATTGTTTGAAACAACTTGTATCATCCGGAAAAATATTTATTGTGAAAAGATATTAATTTGAATGATTTGGTACTAAGTTTTAAGAGTTCTTGAGTTATAAATAGTATAGATGGGAATTGATTTACGGTAAGTGTATAACTATATCATCAAAATGATGTGCCAAACAAAGATTTTGCCTTACCCATATCTTAACTCACCTAACCATAAGTAATTTAGTTTGAAATAAATAGTATTAAAAGTGAAAATTGATAACCTATAACAATTTTTCAGGTTATTCAAAAGCTAGGTGTCACTCTTTCATTCGTGGTCAATATGCTCTACGACCTGAGGCAATCCTAGCAGGCTTATAAAGAAAATATTTCAACTTATTTTTAGGGTAGAAATTAGATTTTGTAAAGTTTTTGTAAATCCATTTATTTTAGTAAAAATAAATGGATTAGGGTGGGGGGGTCGGGTTGGGGGGGTGGAGCAGATACGATCCCCATACCCGCCAAATTACCCTACCCCACAACCCACCCCAATCCATTTAACAAAGGGGAATACCCAAACCCGCTCGTTTAAATTTGCTTATACCAAACCTGCCCCAACACCGTTTACCGTTTAAAAATCATAAATCACTTGTACAAAAAAAAAAAAAAAAAAAACGCGTTGTAGGAATAAGTTTGAGATAATTTTTATTTAATCTTCATAGAATGAGGAAAAAACGAGCTGAGGATAGAGGACAATTTAACCTCACTGAGCCACTGAGGATCGAGGCAATTTAACCCTCACTTCTGCCTTGAGCCATAACTGAAAACAGTCTCAGAATAAAGTTGAAATGAGCCAGCTAGTTTCGATAGGTCTGTATAAAAGAAGAGAAGTTGAGGACAAATAGAGATTGAAATGAAGTTATGAAGGCAAGACTGTAGGAGAGAAGGAATGTACAGTCTTATGTTTCAGAGTTCATAAATTAATATTAGGTTTAACTTGATGTAAGGATATCACGTCATATCATGTATAATGGACGGGTGACGGGCCAATTTATTTAAGCCTTAAACCAGACCCGCCCATGAAATAAATGAGTTTTTTTAAAACAAACCGCCCATATCGCTTAGTCATACCAAACCCACGGGGCGGGGTGGGTTAAATTGCCAACCTAATTTTTACCTAAGAAAAATTCAAATACGATACAGATGATTAGGCATTTGATTGTATCATAGTTATAATGACAAGATATTTAATAGTTAAGAGGCATATGTTAATAGAATTGTTCAGAGCACCGGCAGAAATCACATGGTGTTAGCTTCCTTAATAAGTAATATCAGGTTCTATACTGTTGGAAAAAGGGTTCAGTGCCCATGAAAAGCACAAGATCTATGAGATCAAATTCTCAATGCCAAAAAGAATTCTTTTTCAAAGTTGTGCTTGGAAGATGCTAATGCTTTGAAGCAACTCGAGACGTAAGTCTTCATATAGTGCTAAATGCTTTGAAGGTCGAGACGTAATTCAGGTTACATGATCACCATACTTTAAAAATAGAGGAAACAAAGTTGAGGTGAGGAAGAGATAACAAAGTTTTCAACAAACTTTGATCACCAAAATACCTTTACTTTAATCAAAGTGATGAGGACCAAATATCTCAAATGTATATCACTTTCAGTTTTGATAGAATCACAAGTTTAATTAGAGATGACTTTTATTTTGAGGAACCCTTAACCTCCAAGGCCTCAATAAAAATCAGATCAAACTAACTTGTCGTTAAGCAAACCCCTTGACAAGGCTAGGCTAAATCGAACCAATACGACCGAAAACGTTGGCCATGCCTGCCCTAAAAAGTGTAAAACCCGTAGAAACCTAAGCTCAAATGGGTATGACGCCCCAAGGCCCTGACATAGCCCCAAGGTAATCACCTATTATTTTCGAGTTTGAAAGGTACTGTACGATTATGATCCCAGGACCTCTTGGTTTTCCAAGCACTAGCCAATGCCCATCACAATAATTTCACCTTTGGTTTCGCTCAGTTTGTGTGATTGTATTTTTGTCGGAGCCTCAACCGTAAATCTCTCTGGTCTTCTTCAAGCACCCTCCAGTAACGTTTCAACGGGAGAACACTGCGGTATTCCATTGTTCCCCACCGCCAACGGTCTACTGCTGCTACTAGAATAGCTGGGCTGGATCCGCATTTTCAAAAGCCCAATAATGAGAGAGAGACGTTATGGAGGGAGGTAGTTATGTTGATTTCAAAACAAAAAAACTTTGAACCATTTATACTTCTTATGCATGAAGAACTTAATTCAACCAAACCCAAGTATTCAAGGGTTCACCGCAATATCAGAAAGGACTAATATCCCTCTCTTTGTAAGTAATATTGTGTTTCGAGTCGTTACAAATTTTGAGGCCAAGCATTATGCTTCTTAGTTGCAGCGTGATCCTTTGATATAAGTTGAATCACCCGTTTAGACGCTGGGTTCAATAGGTTAACGGGTGATTATGACCACCCTCGCCCTAAGATATATAGTTTAGTAATAATGCTGTGATAGAGAATATTTAAGGCTTCGAGATTATTGTGATATCTGCAAATATGCTGTGAATCTTCAAAATATCTCCAAAGTTGTCAGAGAATATTCTGGATATTTGGAAGATATCATAGTATATTGGAGATATTACAATAGAGATTAAATAGTGAGTGGGATTTAAGAGCTCATGGGGCAGGGAATTTCGGGTGTTATTTAAGATGTCGAATGTGTTTGATGATTTGATAAACTTGTGTTTTCTTTTTTCTGGAAAACTTTTAATTTGGTGTAAAAAAAGTTATATTAAGTCGTAAATTTATTCGTAGTTGGTTTAGTTACACATCACTACCAAGGGGTGAAAAGCATTGCAATGTAGTAGTAAGAAGAGGTTGTTTCTGTCTTTTCACGACAATCACGGAGCCGTTTTGCTTTGCGGAGGAGAATAGCGTATGCTTTTAGTTAACTATAATGTTCGCAACGTACTCCTCATATTTGTATTCTCTGTAGGGTATTTTGTATTGGATCAATAAGTGCCGACTAGTACTAATGGGAATATGATTGGATCTTGTATCTGTTTCACTAAAGTTGTTGCGATATTATTGGGAGCTCCACTGACTTTCTCACAGGCAAGTCTTGCAGGTAAGAATGTATTAATTTGTTCAAACATATAACTGGTTGCAGTTAGTAGTCAGTTACATAAAAATAAATAATTATAATGGTCATACTTTAAGGTGCATTTCAATAGAAATTACTGTTCGCGATCACTGTTCACGATAGAGATAGTTATTTTTATCATTGTTTTATTAATCTCTCATACTTTATAGGTTTTTTCCACTTATTATTCTCCAAGTAAAAGTTTTTTTTTTTACTTTCGGTGAGACATCTTCAATTTCTGCCGAATCTGAAATTGGGCTTTTCAAAGGGTTCATGGGTTCAGATTTGATTTGGGTGATTTGGTTTTGGTGGATTGATTATGATTATGGGTTAAATGTTTAAAGATAATCTGAAAATTTGTTTTTTTTAGTTGTGTTTATATCAAATTTGCGAATCTGTAATTGGGGATAATCAATTGTTGGGATAGTGGTTTAGATTGTTGGAGATTAGAGGTGATAAAATCTGATTTCTGTTGTTCTATGATTTCGGGTTTGCTGTGTCAACGATTGATTAGGTTCTTTGCTGAATCTAGATGGTTCTGTTGAACTGTTGCCGAATCTGATTCTGTTGTGGTTTGAATCCCTGCGAATCTGTGATATTCGATTATTTAGGGTTCTAGAGGATTGGGTTCTATGAATCAGATTGAGGAGAGATTGGGGTTTTACTATACAGCTTCTACTCTTGTATTTGTGAATTATTATTGTGTTGTTTTCTAGCTGCTTATTATCAAGTTGTATTTGGTTGTGGATGCACTTAGGATTATGCATATTAGTCAACATGATTTAATAACTGATTATTGTTTAGTGTATTATCTGATTACATATAATTCACGTTTATTATCAGTTGGATAATATATCTGGTTTTAGCCATATATATATATCATTATGCATTTAGGGCGTTGATGCCCGGATTCCAATGGGGTTTAAGTGAGATCAAGTAGTGTTAGGAATGTCGGGATATAAAATGGGCAAATACACCCAAAGGAGTTTTGTCCATGGAGTTAAGCGTTTCTCCTAATTTTGAGATTATCTCGTAAAGTTCATTAGATTACTTTGCACTAATTAAACTTGAAACTATTAGACCACCCAAAGGAGAGACTACGAACTTCTAATTAATTAGTTGGTCAAGATAGGATACCGGTACAGGGAGATGAGGAAACACCCTCTGCCCAAAGGTGAGGAAATGCCGAATCAAACTGTAAGTGGGCAATCTAGTCTGAGCGTGAGTGATCACCAACTAGGGGCAATGTATGTCAAATCACCACCCAAAAGAGGGATTTAATGATATATAATTGTACCCCAGAGGGAATAATCCATACCATAAATAATATAACACTTGACTCGACCATCCTAACCCCAGGTAGGATCGATATTAAAGAAATCAAGTTATACATCTTTTACAGTCAAGTTAAACGTGCATTAAAAATTATTTTCACGTCTAAAAGTCATGGTCATGTAGTTGGACCCTATGATCCAGAACCAACTGAACTATTGAGACATTGACGGACTCTAACTACTCCAGCTGGAAGCTCAAAATCCAGATTGCTCTAGGTTACCTTGATTTCGATTTTTTTCACTGAAACCAAAGCCGCGGATCTCACGGATACCTTTCTGATGTGAGAAAATGGTTAGCAAAATGGGTTGAAGCCAATAAAATGGCCAAATCTCATCATGTTCTTCCATCGATCCTATTATGCGGGGCGGTATCGCTGAGAAAGATACTGCAGGAACTGTAAGATGTCATTAAGAAACAGTTCGAAGGTCCGTCAAGGGAAAGCAGTACAGTAATATATCAGCTTATCATTAAAGTATGACGGCAGTGGAGATGTGAGTGATAATCGTATCCAAATGGGTTGTGAAACATAGAGGGTTTCGTTCTCAGGGATGCAAAGATCAAACTCGTGAAATAAACAACCATTCGTTTTTGATTAAAAAAGGTTTCATCAAAAAAATAGAAGAACTATGGTAGAAAAGGAAAAAAAAACTAAAAAAGATAACTCTCCTCCCCTTTACAACTCTCCCTCTGAACCTAACTTCGCTCATCTCCTCAACACCCTCCTTTTGTGGAGATCTTTTAGCCAAAATCTTGACTAAGTCTTCCAGCAGTTGTGACTAGTACTAGGCCATCTCCAACAGCTCTGACAACTGTAATCTCAGCAACTCTTTAGCTTGTAAAGTGGGGCTTTAAGACGGTTTGGTTGTGCAATTATCTATTACCTGCAATAGTCAAACATACTTATTAGCTCAGTGAACATAAAATAAGGTCCTAGATAATGTGAATTGAAGGACAAAAATAGGCATTTTTATGCTTATCAGTGCACTCGCACATTCTTAAGATCTCAGTTAGTCTAACTTTGAAAGAACTCGGTCTCACTATTATGATACGTTGATGATTCACTTAGCAGTTTGGTCTCTTCCACAAAGGTTCAAGATGTTCCAAGTTCACTACCATAATCAGGAGAAGACTTGGAAATGATTGAATTGATTGCAGCATTGGTCTCTGAGGAAGAACGGCATAGAAAGGTAAACAGAGTCGGCTCATCTGACTACGTCCATGAAGCACTTGTCCATCAATTCTCAGGGAAGAAGACAGTTCAAGAATCAAGGTTCTACGAAGAAAACGGTTCCACTTTGGTTCAGGGCAGGTTTTTGTTTCAGGGAATGGGAATGGGAACGGGAAGCAGAATGCACCTTCGTCAGCAACTACCTTATCAACTATAGAATGCTCTTTTGCAAGAGAAAGGTCATGTGAAGCAGGACTGTCATTCCTACAAAATGGCGTAAATAAACAAGAAAGAGGGGGTTCTAGCAGGCAACCGACAAGGCCTAAGGAGCAGTTTTCTCGGGTGTTATTTTCAATTGACATGCAATTTTTTTTTATGTTCCATAGATTAGCGATCTTAGTTTTAGTCTCGGTGTACTCTTTTAGTTATTTATTATTTTATGGGTTATATGTCTATCTTGACATTCCTTTAGGCTTATATTCTTCTCAAGGCTAGTACTCTATCTAAACGCTATCGTGTTGTAAACTATCTTCGATGTTATGGCACAAACACTAGGACATATTTCTAACGCATGTTAAAGATTAGGTTGTCCGGTCAGATCGAGGAGGTGAGTATTATGGTAAGGGCGTCAAGACGCCAACATTAGTAACCACTTTTTTAGTTTTTGTTAGATCAGTAGTATGTAGACTAATACATTAGAATTTAATGACTCTCAGAGATATCAAAAATGTTTCAGGTTTTATTGTCCTTCTCAACCCCTGGAGATTGTTCCAGTGTGCTCAGGCTAATTTCTAGAGGAGGGAGATCCCTTTACAAATACTATTATAGAGAAGTTGTATTGGAGGATGGGTTGGAGACTCAGTTCAACGCGCTATTCCATCAGTGGTGTATGCTTTCCACGTTTATCTGATATTGACTTGTTGGCGAGTACATTTCCAGTCCCCGTCCGTAGCTTCTGTTCAGCTTTCCTATCATCCACCCCTCCAGTTTAACTTTTTGCTTCACTCGAGATCCTCTAGAGAAAGGCGTTCTTGCAATTTCTTCATATACCATCTTTACTCAGTTGAAGAGGATTTATTTGATTTCGAGTATCCGTATTTTTCAGTACGTCTATGCTAGTAGTTGCAGATCAGACGTAATGCAATGATAAGAGAGATTGCGATTCTCCACAACTCTGTGTGGTAGTTAACATATCAACCTAAAGGTTTTAAGCAATTGATCTACAATGGATCACTGTAATTGTAATCAGTGGGAGACATTCTATATTTTATTTTGTACGTCGACGATATTTTACCTCGCTAGTAGTGAGCAGTCCGATTTCTTCAGCAACAAAAGCCTATGTATGCATGAGACCCGACATTAGTTTGTTTGTTGGGATGTTGGAAGGTATATCATAACCCTTCTATTATTCATTCACTTTGGCAGCACCAAGAAAGTTCTTCGCCATTTAAGAGAACACAGAATTACAGATTGGTTTATAGAGACCGGATGAGCTTATGGTTTTGGGCTACTCTGACTTAGATTTTGCTGGAGTCTCTTGGAGGACGTTATTTTTCGTGGAGTATTGTTGATTTATTTACTATTACTGCATTAGATTGTATTTCTCCATGTGGAGTTATCCCATATATGTTTTGGTACAGTGCAGATTTGATTTTGGATTATTTAGCTACTATTATATTTGGATCCATTATTAGTATGTGCACATATTCATTTTAAGTTCAATTGTAATAAAGTTTTGGATACGAGGATTTTATCACATGACTGTTTGTCTAATATCAAGTACCTATATAGAATACTGAAATGTTTCTCAAGTTTGCTTGGGCTGGATATGGGTAGCTCCACATGCCTTTGGCCTTCATTTCAGTATGAAGCGATGGTCTTTCTTGCATGACGGTTTTGTCTAATATGAAATACGTGTCTGGTAAACACATGTTGCAGGACACTAATGGAAATGTACCATCAATCATTATGGTGTACAGTCTGCACCACGCTGACTCCACCAGTAAAGAAATTATACTTGAAAGCTATTGGAGTTCTAACCTGATTTCTACGTGATGAATTAGGCATGGTGCCCAAAGGCCTGATCAAAATTCGCCGTGAACCGTGTTTAGTCATCTTTGTAGTCGTTAGGTGCCAAGTCAGTCGTGTAACATTGCCTTTGCTAAATTATCATGTGCGGTTTTAAAACAAAGGATGGTCATATCCGATTTTCATAAAAACCGTGAATCAGGCTAAATTATTTTTCTTAAAATCGGTTAGTGTGTGGTGGGAGATTGTGGATTTTCCATCTATACCGGCACTACTCTTTACTTTGCCGTCTGGTTCCGACCGACAGTTTTTAATAGGTCTCTATAGTGGGTTTATTTGCTGTACCCAATGTTTACCCAATTGGTGGTGGGACCTAGTGTCTACTTTATGAGGGCTGTGGGTATAATGGGCAGACCACTCAACCCTAATCAGTTTAAATATGAGGGAAGTCCCTCTTATCTAGACCACTCCAGAAAACCATCCCATTGAGGTCTGCAGCCAATCTAGGGAAGACTCCACTCAAGAACAAGTGATTAACATAGAAAACAGTAAATCAGGTTAGTAGAATCTATTAATCTTTGATATATTGATCATAGTGATTGTACTTTATATGCCTACACTTGCATCTCAAAATATAAATCAGGGCTACTCCTCTCATTGTGCTACCCCCCAGTGCCCCTATTGTAGTAATTCATCCCCGTTTCATATTTTCTTCTTACGGGTTATAATTAAATTTACTAGGGTTCTAGACAATAGACCAAACGGATGCTCGAATAGGGAATAAATGCTATGATGCGAAAATATCATATTTTACATCACACACACAAATTCAAAACTAATAACTTGCAAGTACATGCCCTCAATTTATATCCAAAAGAAACCCACATATCGGTAAAAAACTTTGGGACTAGAAATTTACTTAAATTAATCACCGTACACAATAGTTAAACAACGTCTTTGTTCACTAGTATCCGCTTGCCTCTCCAAGCCCTAACCAATCTCTTCCTCCCTCTTTGTCTTTCTATCTCCGTAAATCACCTAGAATAGCTTGCGCCTCAAGCTTCGCACGCATTCGAATTCCCCGAGCAATTATGAATTGAAGATTATATTTGTTTTTTTTTTCAATTTGAGGTTTAAAATTATTTTTTGGGAATTCCTCAAATCAAATACCAAAAGCGTAAAAAGTTTGGAAGTTAATGGTTTTCTCTTCTCAACAACCTTAATCCTTAACGATTTACAAGAAAATTCAAGATTGTTTTCTAGGTTAAAAAGAAATTGTATTCAAAGAGTAAACCCTAATTTTGATGGAATATCAAATGATTTCTTATTTCATTTTTAAATAATAACAAATTTTTAGAATCAGTGAAAAATCGTTTTCAATGTAGAAAATAAACTTAGCCTATCCATACTTTTTCGAAGAGTTTTTTTTGTGTGTCGATTACTTCTGTAACGATCTCCGCAATTTGCGCTTTCATCGATAATTGTGTCGTCCGCGACACACTATAGTTATGATTTTTATAATGAACGACAATCCAAAATATGGTGGAACTTCATGAACCATTCACATCTTAAATGTTATATCATTTATAGTCCTTTACGACCTGCACCTTGAATATAATTATATATTTGATTTGATGTTATTACAGTGTCAAATTCGGAAATGCCGAAAAGGACCTTGTCCAGATTCAGAAACTATTCGTTATCTTAATATGCATTATCCCATCACGGCTTGTGTTGTCACTTATACACATCTTTTGAATTTTGATTTGTCAAAAAAGCGTCTACTTTTAGTTGTTGACTCATGCTACTTCTATACTATCGTTTTTTTGTCACTTATTTAGACTGATGACTAATCTAACTCGTTCGCGTGTTGAGATAACACAATTTTATTCTTTGGGATTGTCCTACAGCGCAACGTGTGGATCGACATGGGACTTTATATGTTACATCGAGAATTTCTGCATCGCAAACCTACTCAAGTATGGCGATGGTTTTTTATTTTCTGTTTTACATTGGTAAGCTTTTTTTTTCGCTTTTCTATTGGTCCGAGGTATGTAGGATAACTTGATTCCAAAATAATACCAATTTAGTCATGTGGTAATATTTCCTAAGTTTTTCGTAATACTGCTTTTGTTTTTACATACACGAAACATGGTTCTTTGTGAGGTTTTTGTTTTTGCCATTGGTTCAAAGGATACTTATTGGGATAAGTTTTTATTTTCAAAAAAAATGTGTAGAGTTACGCTGACCTTAATGTTCCCTGTTTTCTTCGGTTTTATGTTTTGCTTATATATTTTTCTCGGGTTTTTTGATGTTTGCAGTTCTCTTGTTCTTTACCTGATATACAAACGGGGATTTGCTACTGTATTGGAAGAACTTTATTCAAAATGTCTGGCAATGCTTTGTGTCGTGCCTCTATGCAACGGATACGGATGCGCATTCTTCCAAATTAAACTGAGGCACTCAGCGAAAAGAGAACTCGCATACGAGCATCGAAGAGGAGTACAACGCTAACGAAGACGAAGCCTGTCGGATCACATACCGACTTCCTTAGACATGAGTAATCATTTACCTCGTCGCCTAGAGAGTACAAAAGATGTATTTGCAGAGGTCTTTGAGACCGAGGAGCCATCGCGAATAAGAGTTGGGATTATAAAATGTTGTTACATGGACGATGTGAGCCCCATTAGACATCATAAGCGTTTACATAGTTTTGATCATAATATTAAAGTACGAGGACATCCAAGTTTGTGAAGAAAGGCGGAAAACGGTCGGTTTACTAAGACGAGTAGGTGTAATTATATGATTGATAGTCTTTTGCAGTCATGCTTATATTTTTCTTAAGTTTTGATCATGCTGATATGCTGCCCTAGCAATTCCTCGACGGTGTTCTGAAAAATTCTGTACTTTTGCCACATCAACATTGTATCAACGATATTTCAAAAGGTTCGGGTATTTGTTTGGCAATGAGCTGATAACTACCTATAGGAGTGGCTGTTTTCCATCCCAACTATTATTGGTCCGGTCACATCTGTATTTCCAAAAAAGTTATGGCTAAAAGTATTTGTACTACATATTCCCTAGATTCGATATAAACGAGTTCCAGGACCTACGTTGAAGTATTCGATCATTCAAAAGATGTTATGTCTACAATTACAGAACTCGTCGCCCCCCACATAACCGTTACAACGTGCTCCATGAAGTTTACCCACCTCCCAAATTAGGAGAAATATTATATTGAACTGCTTGTATCCATCTATAATACAGGCATACAATGCCAACGAGGAGCTTCTTTACTTTTCGTTATACCCATCAACCAATCTCTCTGCAAGTGTAATGATTAGCACATAATGATTTACATCAAAAACCTCCCGCAAGTCGTGTTTTTTCACAGGTCTCACTGAGTTTCCACGTAAAATTTGTTCTGTATAGCTTCTATTTGTAATCAAATCATAATCTTTTTACTTAAGTACTTGGCGGTTTACCAACCAAAAAACTATCCATTACAATTGGCGCCGTCTTGGACCCACTTTTTTCTCCACCAAATTTTGTCTTAAATAGTCACTGTTACAACCACATGAAACCTCAGAAGTGCCTCCAGTACCCAGAAACACGAGGACAATCCAGCAACCGTCCTTCCAAAACCATCAACTTACATAAAGTTGTTTTCGAACTCCAAAATAAATAAATCTGACTAAGTCCAACGCTAGAAGATCTAAAAGTCACTCTTAAGCCCTCCAAGTCGAGAGATAAAAAGAGGAAGGCCCTAAACAACCAGCTAACCCATCAAAAGAAATGGAAAGTCTGCAAGACACATCACTGCTTCACTACTCAACAAGGATCGCCCTACCCCCCCACGCCCGAAGTTGATCACCTATCAAGAGCTTCCCATAGTGGAGAATGGACCAAGGGAAGAACGAAACCAAACTTCAAGATCTCGATCAGAACCCAACCACGGCAGAGTATCACGATATTTCGGCTCCATCATCACACACACCACTCAGGGAAGTTCAACTTACTCGACATCAACCCCCATCTCCTCCAATGATGACCAGTAAGATAGAAAGCTAGGACCTGAAGGACAAGAGACTTTGATCCTCCGCTGCCATAGGCACCACATACTTCATCGTTCGTCGTAATTAAGTGTTTTGCTGGATGGTACAACTTCGCCAATACATTTATAGGAGATTGCACTTTGATACTAAGACATTAGATTTGTGGAAACTCAGTAAATCTTAGAAAACTACGACCTCGTGAGAATTTAGTAAGAAATCCACTAATGTTAGTTATTACAATTGTTATGAATAATAAAGATGTGAGTGATAGAAGAATGTATATTTCTTTCCCCCCCCCCCCCCCCCCCCCCCCCCCCCCGTTACTACCTTATTTATAATGGATACGGGCATTTACAAACATAATGGTTTTCCTATTTGATAGGCAATGGGCGAGCTTCGCGATCTTCTTGTAACGCTCTATTTGACAAGCAAAATGGCTACTTAGTACGGTCGAGATCTCAAGTTGCATGTTACATCTTCTCGAATGCAGAATACCTTCGACTAAGTTCTGCTAGTTCTCCTTGTCCTTCTGGCGAATATGCTACTACATCGCCCATCTCGATACAATTACTTGTTATGTGTCGATAAGAAATGTGGCTAATTTGAAATGGGTTCCTTGATTGATGGTGTGTCAGATTCAATGGAAAGTAATATTGTCTTTGACTCTTGAGAATTGGATGGTGCATTGATTGTTCATATAAATTTCATTGTGTATGGTTTGAGAAGGTCATTTGCTCCCTTTGGTAGATAGTGAAGAACGAGGGCTCAACTCGTGTAGGAGGCGTTTCGCCTCCGTGTTGAGTGCAAGTATTGGAGCTAATGAGACGGTATTTTGGCAAATTGTGTCTGTCCGTCGGCCGCTTGTACCGGTAGAGCTAGACTACGAGGGATGATTCGCGGTTGAGGCGAAGTGGCTAAAGAGGATTAGTACCAATGTCAGTTACACTATGTTATCCTTGAAGGTCTGGAGCGTGTTGGTATCTTGCGCAACCGTGCGATGACAGTTGGGAGGGGAAGACGCGCCGTGAGGACTAATGGTTACGCCGTTTGGGTTGCCTTGGTTGTTAACTATTTTAGTAAAGAGGAATAATTGTAATCAGTATCTTGTGGAATAAATCTCGTTTATCCATCTTTCTGATTTTGCATTGCCCTATTTGTATCGCATGTTTCTCAAACCTTTGTATGCTTGTAACCCATGTCCTCTCGAACATGCTGTTCCAGAATGATCCATATCTCGGACATGGAAAATATCTTCAGGATGATTGTCCCAAAATATAAAGGAAGTGATATTCCTTATTCGCCGGCATTGATCATAGGGCGAAGATATATTGGTTTTAAATCTTTCATTCTGTGATAATAGGGAAGTCTTGGCTTGGAGATTATCAAAGTGGTATGCGATGGTAAGGACTCGTTCATGCCATCAGAAAGATGCGGAGAAGATCGTTTGGCTATCAAGATAGCTAAGGTGAGAACAGTACTTTGGGCATTTGGTCATTGACCGAGGATTGCTACATATAGGGTGATAATACTGCATTTCTGTCTCTAATCAAATCAGGTTGATACTAATCGTTTTCTGGTATGTATCTTCGCAGATGAAGTTTGGGAAGTCTGATGAATGTCGTTGATCTTTTGAGGCTCATTGCAGAGGATGAATTTGGCAAGAGGATACACGTGCTACATGAGTATTGTTGATCCCTATGGTCAAGTGAACC
This sequence comes from Kingdonia uniflora, assembly GCA_014058105.1. Taxonomy (NCBI): domain Eukaryota; kingdom Viridiplantae; phylum Streptophyta; class Magnoliopsida; order Ranunculales; family Circaeasteraceae; genus Kingdonia; species Kingdonia uniflora. The sequence goes on from JACGCM010000580.1 coordinate 1,612,177, forward strand.
AGTTCCTTGCTTTAATGTACCTACATGTAAGCTGTGATGTAATGTTTCTCAATAATTAATAAAAGGGGCTATTTGAATAAGTGAATTGTTATTGCTTCTCGATGTATGGGTAGTTGTATATATATAAATATAGTGGCATAAGGAATTGGAGGTACCATCTCTTTTATCAACATAAGAGCTACCTGGGAATATGATGTACCAAAGAACGGAGGGTATATGGATGGCTTGGACACAATGCAAAGGCTTGTTGGCTCGCAGGAGGCGAAGGGTTTAAGACTGCGAGAGAGACATCCGATGTGTTAAGCGCGGTTAATTGAACGGTTCGAAGGGTGCATGAAAACAGTTGCATGGGACTATAAATTCCCCCGTGTGGGCGACTGTTCATACTCCATTGATTTTGAAATTTTTTTTCCTAAGCTCTAATTCGTTTCGTTCCTCTCTTGTTTCTCTATCCACCTTAGTAGAGGTGGCAAACGGTCAGGTTTGGTTCACAGGTCGGTCAGAACGGTTTCATGGGTCAAGTAGTCAAACCCAAACCCGACCTGTTTAAGTAAACGGTCAAATATGCAAACCCAAACCCGACCCTAATTAATAAACGGTCAACCCGACCTCACCTGTTTAACTAAACGGTCAGGTTTGGGTCGTTTGGGGGAATCGGATTTGGTCACCTGTATACACATTCAATTCAAATATCAAATTATCAATCGTTCAGTAATCAGTATTCACTTCATAATTCTAGCATATACCAGTTTAGTGTTCAGACTATCCAGATAACAATTTCATACTTCATTCAACAATACAGTTATACAGAATACAGATACAGCATACAAATTACAAAAATAGTTTCAGACTTTCAGTTCAGTGTTTAACAATAGTATTAGTTTCAGTTTCAAACTTTCAGATCATTCCAGTTCAACATATTACATATAAGTAATAAACATGTTTCAGCACACAACCATATAGCAGTTTAACTTCAGTTCAAAAGATAACAATTAAACAAATACTTTCCACTCAATAGCAGTTCAACTCAAAGTTCAAACAATAACATTTTAATACAAGCATCACCGATGTTTCAAGATTCACAATAAATAGTTCAAATTGTTCACAATAGATAGATCAATAATAACAGATCACAGATAACATATCACCAGCACAAGTGTTCCACAGATAACATTCACAGATTCACAATTCCACTGAACCCTAATATCAAACCAAAATCCTTGAAATCCTTCGGTAAGAACCACTAAATATCAACTCAGACTCAGAAGACAGATAGTATATATTCAAACTCAAAGAGAACAGAATATGTAATGGATTCCTTCCAAATCCTTCAAGAACAGTATATCAAACTCAGTAGTATATATCAAACTCAAAGACGAAGAGAGTTTGGAAATCTTCAAAATCCTTTAAAATCGAGAGTGAGAACAAGAGAAAGAAAGCATTAAGACTGTGAGTTAGGTTTTTCGGTTGGCTGAGGTGAGGGTGAAGAGAGCTGAGAATTAGGTTTAGGTCCTGTTTCGGCTAGGTTTAGTATGTATCTAAGGAAGGGTACCATAAATTACACACAAAAATCATTATTTACAATTACCCAATTCAGTTTAAACGGATCACGGGTCAACCCGAACTGTTTAGAGTAAACCTAAAACCCAACCCTTTTATTAAATGGGTTAGGCGGTTCGGGTCAATGACCCCGCGACCCATTAAGCTAAACCCAACCCTCTTAAACAGGTGGGTTCTGGTCGGGTTGCGGGTCACTTTGCCGACTAACCATTAGTAAAGTGAGATTTGAATTTTGATCAAGAAGGCCAAACTTGCAAAGAGAGGGATTTGGAAGCGTCACGAATCCAATGTCAGTTTTTAATGTTTTGAGGAATTGTTTGCTTTGATTCGATGCTTATTTTGTTTTGATCGTGATTTGGTTGAAAAAATATATAAATAAAGGTGCCAGGAGTTGATTGGTGGATTTGAACAGGATGATATTGTTAATAAATTGAAAGAGAACAAACTGTTTTTAGGGTTTGTTTCCTTTATTATGTTTTTGGATGATATGGGGAATGTTAATCGATTTTGACGTGGTAAATTGGTGATAGGGTTATGTTATTATTTTATTGCAATGTGGTTTAAGTGAGATGTGGGAGGATGAGGTTTGGGTCACTGTCATGTTACGGTGTATTTGGAGTGATTTTAGTCATAGGATATGTGGAGATGTTTGCCTGATTTCAGTGATTTGGGCTAGATTCTGCACTGGAGAGAACGCAATCAATTTTTTTGGATTCGGTTCCATTTTGACGAGAATCTGGATGGAATTGAAACTTGATAAAAATACATTAAAGAATATATGATTCTCGATATAGAAAGTGATATCGATGTGAGGACTTTAGTAAAATTATGTTAAACTTGTCGATACTAATGTATAATGTCGAACTGATAGTATAGATAGAATGATTGATTGGAGAATACATATCGACAACAGTATCGATACTAACATATGAACATATATAATGTAATATATGACATTATACTACTTTAAAAAGGGAATATAATTTTTAGGTTAAACAAATAGTTGAACCAGTTTAAAACCTAGTTGTGATGCTTAGATAGAGAAAATCTTCAATACCTGTTGCACATAGAACCACTAGTATCGATGGTGACCACTTTGTCCAAGATTGGGTGGTAGATATAGGGTGGGCAAAACATGTGGAGGTTGCCCATAGTAATTTGTGTTGATTTTACAAGATCTTAAAATATACTTAGGGTGTCCTCACATAATGAGTATTCTTATTTATGGCGAAGTATTAACAATAAATTTATCGGCAACAGAAGACTCAATCAGTTTTGTCCTCATAACGGGGTTGAGAAACCAATCTACTTCATCAACAAAACTCTTATGCCTACTGAAAAAAGGTACACAATAACTAAAAAGCACCTGCTAGCTTTGGTGTACAGCTCCCAAAACTTCGACTTTATTTCCAAACATATCCCGTCGAGGTCATCACCAAATTCCCTATCAAATTAGTCATTTCAAAAAAGAAGTTCATAAGGGTTCAATAATGGTCCGTCTTCCTAGGAGACTACGACATCTCTTTTGAGCCCCAAATATTTATTAAAGGACAAGCAGTAACCGACTTCTTGGCAGACTTCCTTGTCGAAGATCCCGAATGGGAGGAACTCGAAGAAGTACTCGCCGATGACTAAATTGTAGAACTAGACGCCTTATTATCCACAGGGAAATGGCCAAGCCGAAGCTATAAATAAGAACATTAAGTCAGGATTACGAAAGTGCCTAGATGAAAAGAAAGGCAGATGGGTCAAAGAGTTACTCAGTATTTTAATTAATGGGCATATAGGACTACCCCTCGAACATCTACAGGTTGCATACTATTTATGTTGGCCTTCGGTACTAAAGTTATCATTCCTTTTGATCTCGACCTACCAACTGCTAGACGACAATTCACAGATAAAGAGAACGAACTCGAACTTCTATTCAACCTCAATTGGATAAAAAAAACTCAAGATCATGTCATTGCAAACTTATGGCGATACCACGACACTCTTAGAAAAACCTACAACAAGAAAGTGAGAAAACGCGCATTCGACATCGGCGATCTTGTACTTCGACGAATTCTAGACAGTACTCAACCAAAAAACTTAGGAAAATTATCAATAAATTGGGAAGGGCCTTACATTGTAAGTGACAAGACCGATAGTGGTACATACTTGTTAATGATTGAAGACGAATTACAACTCAAATTCCCATGGAATATAGCCCAATTGAAGATGCTTTATAGATAAGAGTTGTAATTTATTTCTTTTTTAATAAAGAAGTTATCCTTCATATCGATTCAATAAATCTTCTACCTTAAATTCTCGACACAACTTTATAGAGTTAGTGTTAAATCTAAGTCTCATTTATTCGACAACAGATATCCTCAAAGAAGGATACATATCTTCCCATCGTTCCTAAATTCGTCAAGCCAAAACATGGTTGTCTTATTCTTCTAAACCGGATCTCCCATAAAGGGGAATATCTAACCATCATTCCCAAATATAGCAAGCCATAACTTGATTATCTTATTAGTCAAACTACATCTCCTATCAAGGAAATATATCTGACAATCATTACTAAAATTTAACAAGCCATAAGATGGTCAAACAGATATCCCATTAAGGAATTACGTACGGTAATCTTCCAAAAAAGACAAGCCTAGCGCAGTTATCCCACCAACCCACTCAAATACCCCTTAGGTGGGCAACATATCTGAAACACTTAGCAAGCAGTTGATTTTGTTGGCTATCTCGATCTAAAATATATATACATCCAACATTACATTCAATATGGTCGACTTCCTATCTATCAGTCATCGACAGTTCAAATATACCATTTCCCAAAATTAACCACTGTTAAACAAAATCATTCAAAAACAAATTAAAGTTATCAGGTCCAATCGACCACTTGTACAAATGTTGCTTTCAAACTTTCCAAAAAATATACTACATTAAGACTTATTTACTTATCTAGAGAAATTATTGACGCAGTCATCTTCACTGGGAGACCGTGGGTCATATCATCAAGAAATTCCCCTCTCATCTGTTTTGCACCATCGACCAAAGCAGGGGTAACATCTTGAGTCTCAACAGCCTCATCTTCGACATCTGAGTCAGTAAATTTAGCCCCAACAGATGCAGCTAGACCCTTGTAGAAGTCTTTTCTCTCCTCCACGAAATCGAATTGGCTAGAGAACTTGGCCTTCGTGCGCTTCAACAAGTGGATCACCGCCAGATCCGACTCTGCGGCACCCTCGGCAAGAGCTTTCGCCTTCTCCGCCTCCATCGAATTTTGCACAGCCAAGATCTATTCGCGGAGGTCATCTTAAAAATTCGAATTCTGAAGGCCTATGGCTTCCTCCCTCTTCTTCGCCATGTCAGCCCTCACCTTCTCGATGTTCTTCCTTCTCTCTCTCTCCCATATTTTTTTGGCATCGTAGATGGCAGCCTCCATCGACTTCGCCGCACCAGCCTTCAACCTCTCAAGTTCGGCTTCAAGCTCTTCCTTCTCCCCCGCCAGCTCCTTTTCGATATTTTTGGAGACAAGAAGCTCATTGTCTAAGCACTGCACACCCAGAAGTAGAGGCTCACCATCGAGAAGCAACTTCTTGATCTATATTATAGTCAAAATATGAGATCTTGGGGAAGGGACCAACTTTGTTAATCGAAATAATACATTAAAGTTCCTCACCTGGTTCATCATATGATGACCTTCGATGAAGAAGGTAAAAATACTCTTACTCCAGTCAAGCAGTCGTCAAAGTCCAGCTCCATCGACTTCGTCCCAGAAAAAAAGGACTCAATGGTTCGCAGGGTCTCTTCTTCAGAATTTACCAAGTTTCCAGAAGACTTTGACTTCAGGGAGTCAAGAGAACTTTTCTTACCCCCAGCCTTCTGCTGAGGCATCGTAGCCGCCTTCACTGGTCGACTATTTGGGAAACTTTCCATCCCTGACCCAACAACTTCTTCTTTCCCCGTCTTTTCAATAAGGATTTGTCGAGTCAACCACTTAGAAGGTTGGGCAGGTGCAAGAGGAAGAGTAGCAACCCTCTTTTTCTTTCCACCTTTCCCAAAAACCCTAGTCAACAAAGCCTCCTTTTCTACGGGAGAAGATTAAGTGGTGTACCCACTCAGATTAGGATCATCGAGAGGGAGGCTTGCATCGGCAGCTCTTTTTTTTTTAGCCGACATCTTCCCATTGATCACATAAACTTCATCTCCTTTTATTCGAGATCTCTTTAACTTGGCCTCCCTGAACAAACCTTCAATTGTCTCTTGATCCTGGATGAGGGAATCAATTCGACCAAAGTAATTTTGATCCAGGAGGATCTAGAGTTATTTGAAGATTTATCAAAGTCGTTCGAACGAAGTTGAGTGTCGTTCGAACGAGTTGTCATGTCCTCTGGAATTTTGGCCCAAAGCCATATTTCGTTCGAACGAGTTGGGTTTCGCTCGAATGATCAGACAACTTTTTTAGGGTTTAGACCAATTAGTCGTTCGAATGACTCCCTAGTTCGTTCAAACTACTCTGGCAGTGTTTTGATTCTCAAGCATTATTTTGCCTCGAGATACGTTCTATTTTATAATTTCGAGTTCCCTCTATATAAAGGAGACTTAGGTTATCTTTTTTTCTTATGTTAGATCTGAAAGAGTTCTGAGAGAAGCCTAGGGGTTTTGAGTGATTCATTATAATCTACTTTGTTTTTTTAAACAATTGAAGCTTTATTTTTCCCAATTGGTGTTCTTTGTATTTTCTCTACTAACTAAAAGCTTCTCAATAGTATTATGGATTAAATTTGTTCTGAGATTGAATAACTTTTCTTTCACTTTTGAGTTTTTATTGACCTCTTTAGCAACTACGCAAACATATACCATCAATTAGCATATAACAAAGGAAATAAGTTCGATAAAATAAATTAAAAAATCAACATGCACACATATACCACTAACCTAAGTAAAAGTTTTTCCACTTTAGAGGTTCCCTATGTTCCTTGGGATCAAACTCGTAGTTCCCCAACACGAGTATTCGATCAGCAAAATATTTCCCCCTGTCAAGACCATGTCATACATCAGGGGATTATTGATAAATCTGGCTAGATACCTATAACCAACTTTGCTTCGATTCTGCTTCATTGTGTAATATACACACAAATCATCCACAGATATCAACTACTCTCCCATCTCCTACAGACGAGCATTCAACACTGCCACCACTCGAAACATATCATAAATGTTCGAGTTGAACTAACGAGGGGCAACGTCGAAATAATTTAGAAATTTCTTTTGTCAGCTCGAAGCGACAACTTCAAGCCTTTCTTAATTTGTTCTCGATGCACAAGAATACCCACCATTGGGAGTTCTTGATCAGTCATCTCTCCATAATACTCCTTCAACCTTACATCTTCGGGGATACCATACTTCTTTTTAAAATTTAAAATTTCATTCGTCTCTGAATTTCATTCGAATACACTAATGTTTGTTCGAATATACTTTTTTTTGTTCAAGCAAAGACTGTTTTTATTCAAACAGATGTACAATTCAGCCTATTGTTTAAGCGTTTAAGGGCATATTTATCCTATTTTGTAACTAGGAACTTGTAACCCTTATAAAGGGGCAAGGCTAGGCAAGAGAAGATCAGGTTAGATCAATCAAAGTTCTGACAGAGAGACTTAGGGCTTGAGAGAAATTCGATTGTAATTTATTATTGATTAAGCAATTGAAGCTCTAAAAGGGATTTTTTTTCCAATCAATTTATGTGTTCTTAGTACTATTCGTCTTTTTAGGGTTTCTCAATTCGTATTGTGGATTAGTTTTGGACTGGTTCAGCCATTTCAAACTTGAAAATCATATCATTTGCTTTTAAGTTAGTTATATACATTTTCTTACACTACATAATACTTTGAGTTATTACCACACAGACATACAGAAAAAATTAGTTACTATACTGTTGTTGAAGTTTATGCTCTAATAACCCATCATATCTGTTACTAACTATTTCTCGGCTAAAAGAACAAATCAATGTTTACTAAGTGTTAATATTGACAATGTTTTCATTGACAAATATTTAAGTTACTTATCTAGTTTCTCAAAGTTATTGCACAGGTATATTTAACAACCTTCTCAAAGACAATACAGATGGCACCCAGTTTCCTGCCAAAAAATTAAACAAAACAATTTTTTTGATTTTACGATATCTCCGGCAGTAATTCAAGCCAAAAACAGTGTCAAATCAGGTAATCATATTTTCCCCAACTGTCAATGTCTATAAACTTCCTATTTTCATAAAAACCTCCTAACGCACACAGTAACACCTATGACAACTCAAATCAATCCTCTCTCCACCTCACACTAAATCAGATCCACCCAAATCATTCATATACTCATATCCTTCCAAAAAACACAATTTAACATAACCTTCATCTCCAATTCACCCCCAAAATAGATAACAGCCAAAAACCCTAAAAACAAGCTTCTACAAATTTCTCGACAAATACCACCTATTATTTTAATTAACTCACACACCACATACATACAAGTATTACCTATATTGGGTTTCAATCAATCATCATACAAACATAAAATAATATCGAATCAAGAAAAGTCACAAACAAAAAAACCAACCTTGGTAACGAGCAGCTTGTAAATCTCTATCCTTTGTAAATTTAGCCCTCTCAATTAGTATAACAATCTCCTCAATACCAATGATGGAAGAGTTCACGAGAGAAGAACACAAAGAATCATAGATAAGTTGATATTTTTCAAAAAAATAGAGTATGAACAGTCGCCACCCAATGAGGTATTTATAGGCCTTACGCGACGATTGGACGTACCCCTTCAATACCCTTTGGCTAACCGTCTGGCAGTTCGCCTAACATGTATTTTGTCAAACTTCTGCATCCTTTGCCTCCTAATGGACAATAAACTATTACAATGTTGCTTTAAACTATCTACATACATCCCTACTTCCTTTGTTCTCTCCATCTTTACCAATGCAGAGTTCTTAAACTAACAAAAAGAAACTGAACATCCAATTCCTTATAAATTAATACACCACCTACAGGATTCACCTAGCCATTGTTCTTTACAACACTACACCATATCTTTCCTTTTTATCTACCTCCTATATTAATGGGACTGTTGTAACTAAAATTTCAAATTTCAAAAAATATTCGACAATAAAATCTCATTACTAAGTCACACATCGAGAACCATATCAATCGAAAACTCGTATTATTATCAAGAACAATACATCACATGGTCACATATAATTATATTTGAAACAAGACACATGATTTGCTTGCCCACGTGGAATCAATGCTCTTCCAGGAGCAAGAACATCTTATTGTCTAATCTCATCCTATGCGATATACCTCAGGGCAGCATGACGATGGTTGATCTCACGCACTTCATCTACAAAAATTGCATACCATAACTAATGATCAACTTCCACTTCCATCTGCCCTGGTGACATCCCTGCAACATTTAAAAGGCCCCAAGGAGGAAACACATTAGCAAGGAACAGCTGCCCAAAATACCGTTCCTCCACTTCAGCCACCTTAATGGTCAGACAACCTTCATTTACGTCTTGCTGACGACGAGAACGAGTTCTCACCATTATAGTAAACCTCTACACCTTTTTCCTAACAGAATAAACTATTTATAGAATAAACTCTCCAAAATATATACAACACTGGTCAAAGATACTTACCCTATATTCATGCTACAAATCAAGAGATTTTTATTTCCCAACAACTAGTAATTGTATCGAGAATTGGGCGATTGTAGTAGCTTATTCCCCAGATTCGGTAAGAACGAACTATCAGGACCACGTTGAAGGTATTCAATCATTCGAGATGATGTCAAGTCTACAACTACAGAGCTAGGCTCTCCACAATAGTCGTTATACTTGGTCAAATACAACCATTGCACGTTCTCCGTGAAGTTCGCCCTCTTCCCATAAAGTTAGAAGAAATATTATTTATAGCTGCTTGTATCCATCTATAAATACAAGCAGAGCATATGTCAACGAGGAGGCACTCTTTACTTTTTGTTATACCCATCAACCAATTTCTCTGCAAGTGTAATAGATTAGCACGTAGTGGATTTACATCATAAAATCTTCCTTGTGGTCGTGGTTTTTGTTAGGTTTCACTGAGTTTTCACATAAAATTTATTGTGTTATAGCTTCTATTTACAGTCAAATCATAATCTCCTTACTTAAGTATTGGTGAGGTTTACCAATCGGAAAACTAGCCATTATTACAGTATTGTCAGGTGAGAATTCTTAATCTTCGTGAACAACATAAGCTGCTCTCATATATCAGGGTGATCACGGTTCATAATTTATCATCATTTATTTACCTAACGAATCATGGGGCACATGAAATATTTGCACGATAAATTAGCAAGAAAAATAGTATATTGTAGTAAATCGACAAGAAGAAAATTCACATCGTCTGGCTGGATTTTTTGATTTACTAACCGATAAAGCGATCATATCATCGACCATGCTGATCATCTCCGTTGCGCTTCACGCACTTTTAAAATTAAACCACAAGAGGCACATGACAACAAACAAGGTCAAGCAAGTTAACCGCTGACATATTACAATGAACGGGAGGGGTTGAGGCACCCCAAGCCTCTAAGCGATGAGAATCTAATTTAACTTCCCTACAAATGTACTCAAAACGGAAGCCATCCAAAAAGAGAAGCGTAATAGAGCATATCCGATACTAACGTAAGGGATCCCCAGGAAAGGTTTAGTCATTTCTTGGTACGCTTTAACAAGACATTGACAATCTGACAAATGTACCACCCTTCTTAGTCCCAAGTCCCTCACAGTTATCAGCCATTTGAGAGCCGCTTCAGCCTCTGCGTCAATCGCCTTGGTGTTGTCATGTACTGCAGCAATAATATTAAGATTAGAGTTCCATATTACATAGCCTAATCCACTAAAAGGTCGGTTCTCACACCATGACACATCTACAGTGACAATATGTCGCCCTTCATCAACAAATGCGGAACAAGTCTTACGGTTGATTTGTGTGAATGGGAGGAGGAACATTGTCATGACTAAATAAACCCGCCGTTTTAGGTTTTGATGACTTAACAAACCCGTCGTTTTTACACAACAATACATAAGAACACGGCCTTTTACTGTTTTACATACCTACCCGGATTTTTTTAATGCTAAACGACACAAAAAGTGAGAAAAAAAAAACAACAACAACGGAGCATTCCTGTCGCTGAAAGCTGCATCTGACGTGGATTTGTAGTCCAGCTGGTGCCTATCTGTTTCAAAGCTCCTCTAGATATGTCAAAGCCAGCTGACATCATCCACCCAAGTGTCGCAATGACGTGTACATCTCATCTTCCGTCAGATATCTTTTATTTACTCCGCCAAAGAATAAATTTAGCACGGGTCAAAACAATAAAATTAAATAAAAGTAGTCCAGCCGACTTAACTGAAAAGATTTCAAAACCATGACGTGAGCAATGACAAAACCCACTGGATAATTGCACGAGACGTGTCCACTCCACTTGTCGATACAACTGCATTACTGGTCCAAACGCCACGTGTCAGAAGCGAACACTATTACCGACGTAAACACGTGCGAGTTTACAAGTCTTTAAATAGCAACCTCCCTCTTTTATCACAAGTTTCAAGAGCTCTGTTTCGATAACCAAAACAAGAGAAATTTGGAGAGAGAGAGAGAGAGAGATTCCTCGAGATTTTTATAAAGAAAAGAGAGATGAACGGTGGAAACTTAGAGTTGCCTCCTGGATTTAGATTTCACCCAACCGATGAGGAGCTAGTGATGCACTACTTGTGTAGAAAGTGTTCTTCGATGCCGATTTCCGTTCCGATTATTGCGGAGATTGATCTTTATAAATTTGATCCTTGGCAACTCCCAGGTATTTCTTATTTTTATTTCTCCTTAAATATGGTTTATTAAAATTAAAAATTAGGCCATAATTTGCTATTAAAAATGATTTTTCGAAATGGTAATTATATCGACTTAAGCTTTTAAAAATATCATAAGTTCGATTTATCACCAACAGGGCCACTCGCCAGGATTTAGACTCACTAAACCTGGCCAGGGCCGGCCCTAAAGTTTAGAGGGCCCAAGGCGGTAAATTAAATTACATAATAATAACAAAGCTAGGAATTGAACATCTAACCTTCAGAGTACTCCAACCAATGACCTAATGGGTTTTTTTTTACGACTACTTATAAAATTTGGGCCCCAATTTGAAACCTAGGCGGCCGCCGCCTCCTCTTGTGCCAATAGTCAGGGTCAGGCCTGGCCTGGCCTGAACCTGGCATGTGGTTAGCAGGGGTTCTTACGTGCCCCAGGAATTAGTCATGCAAATGGTGATAAATTATGAATTTGGATCACCCTGGTTTGCACAAAATATATATATAATAAATCACAAAAATTATAATTTAATAAAATAAAAAAAATCCACAATTTATTTACTTAGATATTTTTTGCCTCTAATTGATTTCATTTATTTGATAAAGATTTTTGCCAATTTAATTTTAATTTGAGTGAAATTATATGATGTGGTGCAGGTTTGGCTGAGTATGGTGAGAAAGAATGGTACTTTTTCTCACCAAGAGACCGAAAATATCCGAATGGGTCAAGGCCGAATCGGGCCGCCGGGTCCGGTTATTGGAAGGCAACCGGGGCGGATAAACCAATTGGGACTCCAAAACCAGTTGCGATAAAGAAAGCATTGGTGTTTTATTCAGGAAAGGCGCCTAAAGGGATTAAAACAAATTGGATCATGCATGAGTACAGGCTTGCGGACGTAGATCGGTCGGCTCGGAAGAAGAATAACTCAAGGGTATGTACCAAAATCTTCTCATTCGGTGAATTATTATGCTTTCTTGAATTATCATGGTTCGTTAAATTAGAATACGACAAAATGGTAAGAATACGACATTATATACATTTACTATGTATTCACGTATTGGATAGCGTCTAATAATTTTCTAATGTTGATGCATTGCAGTTAGATGACTGGGTGTTATGCCGTATCTACAACAAGAAAGGTACAATAGAAAAGGTACCTAACGGAGAGAAGAGGTCCGTAAACAGAACATTTGAAGACCAGAAGCCAATTAACATGGCAGCTCCACAACCGGTGCCGTCACAAATGATGCACGACTACCATTATTTTGATGTAACAGATTCGATACCAAGGTTACACACGGATTCAAGTTGTTCTGAGCACGTAGTGTCACCTGAACTAAAATGCGAGGAAGTCCAAAGCGAACCTAAATGGAGAGACTGGGATGGGGAGTTAGGCATGCCATCATCCTTTATTAACGATCCCTATGTTCAATTCAGTAGCAACAATGAGTTCTCGCCATTGCAAGACATGTTCATGTACTTGCAGAAGCCCATATAAATCAAAACTAAATGTAGTTCTCATATACGAGGATACACAGAGCTCCAGTGGTGGCAGATGTATATATGGATTACGGTTACAGTTACGGTGGTTTACTTGAATACTAACACGAGATAAGAGTTGGATTACCTGTAGACTGTAGTATGTATTATAGCTGGTTATTTTGAGTTCAAATCTTAAATGCGGAGTTTCTTTTTTCTTACTTTAAACTTCACACTCGATTTTCAATTTCCCGTGAGCCTTTGTTCTTGCAATGAACTAGGAGATATAGTATCTGACAATACAATCATCTGATGCGCACTACTTAGGCGAATGGGGAAGAGTGGTAGCGGTGGTCATTTGGCTCCAGTCATCTGGCTCCCTTTCATCAATGGAGCTATGTTGCGCTATGCTTCTTTTACGCAATAGAACTCCTTTGCTTCTTACTTGTGGAGCTATGTTGCAAAAGGCGTTTGGAGCTGCACTCATAGGGATACATGGAGAGGGGCCGAAATGGCTAAGCCAAAGGGAAGCGCAGGCTACAGAGACTTTCAAGATGGAGTGGTTATTGATTTATATCAGATAACATATAAGAATCAGGCAAGGGGAATGGTGAAGTATGTGCTATGCACCTCTAAATATCAACACACAGTGAACACACTCCCCTTACAACTAAGTAAATGAACTTTTATCAGAGTGAGCTCCAACAAATGAGTGAACTTTTATCTCAGAGCGAGGGGTGTTTACCTTCATTTTAAGTTAACAACTCACCAATGGATTTACTTAGGTTAGTCAATCTCCGGCATTGCCCATAGGTGGTGATGGAATTCGTTATGGTCCTCAGGAGCTTCACGTCAACGGAAACCCCTCCTAGAGCTTTGAGGTTTTCGTACTTGAGTTCCAAGCACGTATAACTATTACGTGTGGCATAACTATTACGTGTGGCGAAGTTTTTCCTCACAATTTTTCAAGGTTTAAATATTCTTTGTGAACCCGGCTTGTGTGAGATACGTATGCACCTATCTTTACATGAGGCCCCTCTGAAAATATGACATGTCTACAACCCACTCTCGACAAATTAAATCTCCTTAATTATATTTGGAAAAACCAATTTTACCTCTCTTTCAATCACAATCCGATGGTTATGGAGTGTACTCACTTAGGAATAAAATCCGGTCCAAGTGGGAACCTGAACTGGGTTGGGGTGTCCCCACTGGACTCCTAAGAACATGATGGGCAACAAGATAGCTATCGATATATTAGCAATCCAAATTCAGAAGAAAAAAAACTCTTTTTCAGGATAGTTATCACTTAAATCGCGGCTATTTGAAGCGAGCCAGTTCATATCAGCGTGTCAGTGGGCCAGCCAAAATAAATTATTTTTAAAAAAATTACTATTAAAAAATTGTTTCATTTTTTAAAAATATTTAATTGCGCCAATTGAATTGGCACCAACATTTTTAAATTTTTAAAAACTTTAATTTACTATTAAAAAAATTAAATATGTTGGCGTCAATTCAATTGGAGCAAAATATTATAACTGACATCCATCCCCACCCTGAAAATGACAAAAAAATTACCTCTAGCTTAATATTTTTTTTGAATTTATGCCTACGTGGCTCGCTAACTTAATGAGGCTGCTGCCCATGCTCTAATAGCCCATAAAGTTTAGGGCTTTACGGGAAGAGTTTTACAAATAGTTATTTATATGCTTGTAGAGTTCAATATTGTAACCTGCAACCTCATGGTTTTTATCAATAAACACAAGTTATCTATTTCTCTCATATTAGCTCAAATATAATAGCTTAATTCTCAGCATTCACCACTTTCCAAATTTAATTTAATACAAGATTGTATGAATATACTATTAACATTTTATAGAACTAAACATCATGTTTCATGGAGGGATGTCAATTTGACCCGCCCCGCCCCTTCCCGAACGGGGCGGGTTTGGTATGGATTATAAAAATCTGTGGGAGAGCGGGGCGGATTTGGTATCTCATCGAAAAATTCGCCCCGCCCCACCCTATTTAAATAGATTATTACAATTGCCCTTAACATTAGTAATTATAAACATAAATAAAAAAGTATTTATTAAAAAAATAACTTTATTAGTTAAATAGGGCGGAGATGGTATTTAGTATTGTAATAGCAGAACAGATCTGGGGATTCCTGTTTAACTTAAACAGATTTGGTGGCGGGTGAGAGAAACTTAAGCGGGGGATGGGATGTGTGCACTGTGGTGTGGAAATACTCTAAATAGGCATCCACATTTAGAACTACAAAATTGTCTCCAACAGTCCTTCTAGAGAGACTCTGATGCCGTTTTGGCGCCACAAATACACAACCAAAACTCTGAAATTGGAAGAAACCCCAATTCTCACAGAGAGAGAGAGAAATGGCGGAAATCACCTCTCCGATGGAAATCGACATCTCTGACTCGCCAATGAAACCCATCGACAAGGGCAAGGGCATCTTCATCGCCCCATTAGTACCCAAAGCAGCAACACCATGGGTGGAGAAATACCGTCCTCAATCCCTCGCCGATGTCGCGGCTCATCGAGACATCGTCGATACAAGTAAGTAAAACCCTCCTAAACTTTCAACATTAGGGTTTTGTTTCTCTCCGAATTTCACTAACCCCCATTTACTTGATTATTGTGAAACAGTCGATAGGCTTACAAGCGAGAAGAAATTGCCACATCTCCTTCTCTATGGACCTCCGGGAACAGGTAAAACCTCGACGATTCTTGCGGTGGCGAGAAAGCTTTATGGGCCTCAGTATCATAATATGATACTGGAGTTGAATGCATCTGATGATAGAGGGATTGATGTTGTTAGACAACAGATTCAGGATTTCGCGAGTACTCAGAGTTTATCTTTTGGGTAAGTATAAGTTACAGTAAATTGAGTATTTTAGTTATCCATTATGTAATCGTAGAAATTCAATTTCTGGGTATTTTTCAGTTTGGGGAACAATGCTTATGCTAGTTTTGTCCAGTATTGCTTCGTAGTTAATTAAACTTTTGGTGATCGTCTCAACATTATTAATTTTGAGGGTATATTACTATTTATGCAAAAAAAAAAAAAACTTAATTGGCGGAAAGGGGTATTTACATCGTTTGCCAAATAATTTATTAGTGCTGTATAGAAAGTAAGAAACTGGCACGATTCTTCTGAAGTTTTGTTTTGTTATGATTACTATTATTTTACCGTGAAGAAAATGAAACGCTAAACAATACGTTATTAGATAGAAAGGAGAATCATGACGTGTCGTGTACTTCACCCGGACTTTAAACTTTTTTCTGTACCACGAGTAAAACTTAGCCAACAGCTCATGTTGTTTTTAGTGTAAAGGCGGACGTGAAATTGGTTTTGTTAGATGAGGCAGATGCCATGACAAAGGATGCTCAATTTGCTCTACGAAGAGGTGAGTCCCTTCATTATTCATAATATTCTCCTTTTGTACAAGGAGTCCTTTGTTTATTGCAATATACTGACATGATGATTTGTGTGTTGTAGTTATCGAGAAATACACAAAGAGCACCAGATTTGCTCTTATTTGTAATCATGTCAACAAAATTATTCCGGCATTACAATCAAGATGTACCCGATTTCGCTTTGCTCCTCTTGATTCTACTCACGTCACTGAGCGTCTAAAATTTGTAATAGAGGCCGAAGGGTATAGTTCCTTTAACTTTTCAATTTCATTCTTTTGATTCTGATTAATATTTTGGTGAGTAGAGATTTTCTTCTTTCTCTGCCTTTGGTAGTATATCATATGTTCATACTTTCAGATATATTTATCATTTATGTTGCACATGTTTAGGTTCATAGTCTGTGCTTTGTAGTTTCATTCGGGTTTTTGAAAAGATATGGGTCCGGCTCCGAACAGATGGGTTAGAGATAACATTGCTATAAATTTGATATACATTTTGGTTAAACAACCAAATACCACAGCTTAAAAAACACATTATCTTGTGCTCTGTATTGACTGACGATGAAAGGAAATCGTAAGAAGCCTACAAGGTAGAAGGTGAAGGACTAGGAAATTTAATTCCCCCCTGTTAAGTAAATATATGTGAAGAAAAGGAATGCGGAAGAAAACCCAACTATATGAAAAAGAAGATGTAAGAAAACTTGTGAGGAAGGGCCTCCCTCTCTAACTATACAAAGCCAATACACCTAGATGTCCCTATCAAATAATGTTTATTTTTTATTTTTGTTTATGTGAAATTAATTGATCATAGTTCAGACAAAAAGTGTTTTTGGCCAATATTGTACCACTGAACCTTGGTAAGATGACTAAATAAAGAGTAACACTGTACCAGCGAAAAATGCAACTTCTGAATGAACATTACGCACTTAGAAGTGATTGAACGTCCTGAGTATTACTGGTAATTGAAACAGATGGGATGTGGCCGTTCCGTAGCTTAGGAGAATCACATAGACCTTGTTGGGGTTGATGCTATGATATGCACGAATTGTCTTGACCTATAACTCATGAAAACACGCAATGTTCAATGTGGTAAAGCTTTGAAAAGAAATGTCTTCTTGTACATCGAATTAAAAAAGCTATTACGTACTTTATCACTGATATTAAGTCCATTTGCACTCAGGCCAAACTGCAAACATGCATGATCATTTGTGATGTGGATATTGACTTGCTAGTTTTCCTTTATTCATTTAGGGGAATAAATGTAGCAAACGATGTACTGTTGTGTGAAATTTATCTTTACTCTACGTCTCTTCTAGTTCCCTTTCAAGTATTTTCTGTTTGAACTTTCATTTTTGTTTTCCTTGTTGAAACTAGGCTCAATGTTGATGAAAGTGGCTTGAAAGCATTGGTACGGTTAAGCAATGGCGACATGCGGAAGGCTTTGAACATTTTGCAGGTTGTAACATTTATATATACATGGTTTTCTAAGTTCTTGAATTCTTTCTCTTAATACCTTGAATGTAACCCCGTGTAAGAAGACGACACCTTACTCCTTGTCTGTTAGTAATACAGCCTGTTCCTGGCGAGAGGGGAAAAGCTATGGCCAATATTATAGTAGGACCATTAATATATTAGAAACCTAGATAAAATAGAAAGTTGTGACCTATCTTATAGTAGGCCTATTGGTTTCGTATAATCTAGATACTATAAAAGTGAATTTTTGAACCCGTTGTGTTAGTTTGGTACAAGAATAGGGGCACAATCTTCAAGCTATACTATTCTTTCTCAGATCAGGAGTTTAGACATTCTCCTTAAAATACAGAGTAGGCGAAATACTCGTGCTGGAGACTGTATATCGCATAGAGCAATTTTCATTTTGTTCTCTATATATCATATAGAAAACGTATAAGTTATCGTACCCTCTGTTTAGTTATCCTACCTCATTTATTTCCCTTAAAGCATATTTTACGCTTGTATCGTTTCTATTTTGTTGTGATCACTAATAAAAAGAAAGTTTCTTTTCCCTTTACTCTAACTAAGTCTGTTATGACCTTTTGAACATTCGAAAGAATGGTACCGATATAAATGAGCAGTAAAATCTCATATATGTGTCTTAATGCCTAGTTTTTTTATTAGCATTCCCCACTACTAACTTGTTGATCCTTTTGTGCTATGTGCAGTCAACACATATGGCTTATCAGCATATAACTGAAGAAGCTATTTATTTGTGCACCGGAAATCCGTTGCCCAGAGACATTGAGCAGATATCATGCTGGCTGTTAAACGAATCAGTTGGGACCAGTTTTAAACGTATCCTACACTCCTGCTACATCCGTTTATGTTTACGATACTCTAGATTCTTGTGTGCTGTTTATGTTGTGTTATTTGAGAAAAAAAAGTACAACTAAATTTAACTCTACTATATTAAGAGATGAGGAATGCTAAGAACCTCAATAAATAGTTGTACCCTGCTATCCATAAAAAAAATCTAACATACGTGTGTAATATGAAGCTTCTGACCTTATTATCTCTATATTTTATTCAATATTCACTCGACGCTGCCAACAAATTATAATATATTTTCTTGCTCTAAGACCATTTGATCCATGTGTTTGAAAATACTCAATAGATCTAGCGAATTCTGCAGTCTCAACAGAAAGACTATAAACTCTCTTGATACGGAATCATGTATATTGGATTCACCATTCAAAAAAAATGTATATTATATATTATTAAAATGCAATTTCACTAAAACATTGGTAAGAATTTGAAATTCATTTCACATGTGATTATTGATGAATAGTGCAACTCTTAAAAGAGTTGTTTCTTAGCGTTCCTCAAAAACAAAAATCAAGCTTTAAATAGCTGCTAAAAGGATCTAAACAGCATTTAAAATGTTTTTCTCGAATTGTTGGAAAACAACGTGTCCAACATTCAAATTCAGATTTAGCTTATGAATATGTGTTCTTTATTTGAATAGGGAAAATGACATACGGGAAAACTCGAAAGTCAGCATTTTGCATATGGTTTTGCGTTCTTTTTGTACAAATATTCCAAGTTATGTTCTTTGTTAACATTAGAGTTAATTCTTGGGGATATTCACATTTATTTTGTGTACATATTTCGGGTAGACAAACTTGGATTTTCTTTTTCCTGAACTTGGCTTTGTGTAGACATTTCTGAGATGAAGATGAGAAAAGGACTGGCTATGGTAGACATTGTCCGAGAGGTTATGATGTATGTAATATATATTACTACTTGCTGCTTCATTTTCTGAGGGGGAATAGTCTAGATGCTTCTATTTCCTGAATCTCAATCATATATTGTTTTAACAGGTTCATCTTTAAGATCAAGATGCCATCAGACGTTCGGGTTCACTTGATTAATGACTTGGCGGACATTGAGTAAGCACCCCCCCTTTTCCTATTTCTTGTATCTTAGTGGGATAATCGATTTTTAATAATTTATATTTATCTTGTTGATTATAAGCGCAATCGAGTTGTTAAGTCATGCATCTTATGGTGTATTATAATACTATTTTTCCTCCAAAAAAGTGTAATTTTCATATCATGCTACGTGAAATTTGAATATTAGACTACTGGTCAAGTAATGCACGATAGAGACATCACACACATAATGAGATTCAGAATTTAGCTTTTTGCCCCAAGTCGCTAAAAAATAAAGAAGAAATGGTGATTGATGTTGTGGATCTTTGAGAGAAATTACATTTTAAAATCCCTAGAGACAGACCTATATAATACCCCAAACTTTTCTTGTTCTAGCAAACTGTCATAAATCTTTCTTTACCTCAAACTGGAGCTTATGGCTTCAAGTCACAAAAAATAAAGAAGAAATGATGATTCATATTAAGGATCTTAGAGAGAGGCAAAAAAACATCTTAACCACGTGTGTGTCGGTGTGGGTGTTCAAGGTGATACAGAGATGTAACGTGCTCAAAGAGTATGAAATAATTTGTTCAATAAAGGTAAAAACATCATAGAAATAGAGCAAACAATCATAAAGGTTAGAGCATCTCCTAGAAGGCTTGAAATTTATTTTGCTCAATGCTTGAAATTTTCAAGCATTTGAGAGATCTCTTCCAACAAGGCTCAATGCTTGAATTTCATTTAAATCATCAGGAGGCACATATTTTGTATTTAAACTTGAGGCGCCTAAAGCTTATGCTTCTGATCATTTATGTTAGCTAATGATGTGCATTAGCTTTAGGCGTCTCATAGTCTGAGTCTCAAAGAAGCCAAAGCTTCTATTTGGTTATGCTATAATGGCTAGTTTTTCATTGCCTATATCTTGATCCTTTTTTCACCTGAAAATCATTACAACACATCTCAAATCTCAAATATCATCCTTGAACAATTTCTTCTTCAATACATGGATGCTAAGACGATTTTCGAGCTTTTGAGCGATTATTCCATCGATGAAGATGCGATATTGTTAGACTCTTTCGTCCTCCAACAACGATATTATCAATGCGATCAAAGAGGAGATTATCCTCAATTAAATCAAAATCAACAACCTCGAAGTGGGAGAATCTTCTGGTGGCCAAAGGGGAAGATCGGTTGTTGGGCGTAGGGTTCTTGATCGCGAACAAGCTACTTCAACAAAAATACAATTTATTAACATTAACATTTCCACCAGAGGTATCGCTTGAACCGATGTATTTTCATCCGTATTATGAATAAACTAGTTGCTAATGATAACAATTTCGTGAGAATACACAATTGCGCGAAACAACTTGGATTATGCCCACATCAAGAACTAGTGGCAGAATTTTGTATGTTAGCATACGGGATGTGCGCGGATAATGTGGATGAATATTGTCGAATGGGTGAGAGCACCGCAATTGAATGTCTTATTAAGTTTTCTAAGACGGTAATTACTAATTTCGAGGAGTTTTTGAGGTCACCAACCCCGGATGATATCCAGCGGTTGTACGTTGCGGATAGTCGTGGATTCCTCGACATTCTTGGTAGTTTAGATTGTATGCATTGGGAATAAAAAAATTGTCCCAAAGCTTGGGCGGAACAATTTTTGGGGTATAAGAAGGAACCGATTATAATATTAGAAACGGTTGCGTTGTACGACCTATGGATATGGCATGCATTTTTTGGAATGTCGGGTCGTAATAACAATATAAACGTGTTAGACTGGTTGCATCTTTTTAACGATCTTATGAGAGATCAAAGCCCATCTTGTAACTTCACCATCAATAAGGTTCTGTACGATATAAGTTACTACTTAGGGGATGGGATATACCCGAAGTGGTCAACTCTTGTCCAAACAATATGCCACCCACAAAACAAATCTGTTGCCCTATTTGCAAAGTTCTAAGAGGGATACCATAAAAACGTCGAAAAAGTTTTCGGTGTGCTCCAACTTCGATTTGGAATAATAAAAAGAGCGGCACGAATGTGCTCTCCAAAGAACCTTGATAGAATTACGAAAATGTGTATTATAATTCATAACTTGATTGTTGAAAGTGAACGTGACGGCTACGAAGTAAGGATGGACGAAGGATTTCAAAGAAAAACACGTGAAGTAGAGGTTTATAGGGGATCTAACACGCTACAACAATTTATATGGAAGTACAAAACAATAACGGATAAGGAGAAACACGAGTATCTTCGAAAGAACTTCGTTTCACATTTATGGAATGCCTATGGAGACACATGATTCCTACTTCAATGTAATTTCAATTTCTTCTTCTATTTAATTTTAATTTCTTCTTCAATGTATCAATTTCATGCTCAATAATTCAATTTTAATTTTATGTTTTCAAATTACCAATATTAAGGTTTGTAACACATTTCTTAAACAAATTTCTTTGACAATAATTAAGCATTACATAAGATCAAACGAACACATTACATAATTACGCATTATCGGAATACAATAGAAATAAAATTAAAGGTCGGGATTGTACCCCGACCATTCTTCAATGGGACAAGGATCTTCTCCTAAGTCTTCTCACGATAAATCTTGAGGAGGAGGAGGCGAGATGTAGTTATAGTAAATTATATTGTACGGAGTTCATTGTACTTCTCGTACCATTTGTCTCTTGTGGAACGGAGATCATAGTCGGTGGGAAGACACTAGCCTCTCAAAGCATCTTCCTTTCGTAACTTGTGGAACTCTTTGCATTTCTCTTCAATTATAAGAAATTGGTGGTACAATTCCATAGGCTCGCGACGACTTATATTGCTTAAATTCTTCGTTCGCCCGGCCCCAAAAGTTCCCATGGACAACATCGAGGCTCGACGGTTCATCAATACATTCCTCCACGCACGAGTGAGGGCGTTGTCATCCTTCCAATCGAACATCCTTAATATGTCTTTAAGGGGAGAAGCAAATTTGGGGGAGAATAGAGGTGCTCTTGGGTGAATTTTATGGTGTTGGAGGGAAGATGGTGAAGTGAATTGAGTGGTAAAAGCAAAATTAGCCGTTTCTAGCCGTTGGAGAGTCAGACTACCACACGCATAAGCCTTATGCGTGTGGTGACATGTTTGAAATCGTCTCGCGCATAAGTGTTTTGCACCTAAGAACGAAATGTTTAAGGCGCATAAGGGTTATGCGCTTGACGGTGAACTCAAAACTCAAACAGTAGGCTTGAATGCTTGAAATTCAAGTATTGTTTTCAAACATGTTTGAGGCAAGTGCTGGATGCCCCAAGCTTGAATAATCATACATAGCATAGTTTATTTCAAGCATTGAGGCAACTGCTGATGATGCTCTTAAACAACATATCTACTGTAAATGTAAACGGACCCAAAATATAGATATATAGTTCTGTAAAACTCTTATATGCTTCCACATTTTCCTTGATTTTGGAGAGGAAGAGTACAATCAAGTCTGCCGGAAATGACACAATCACATTATAGATCTTTATCTCTTGATTTGACTAGTTGTTTGAGAGTGTAGAGACTCATATAGTAGCTCAACTTGCTTGTTCTGGTGTGTATATGCAGGTATAGGTTGAGCTTCGGGTGTAATGATAAGTTGCAGCTTGGGTCTTTAATAGCTTCGTTCACACGGGCTCGATCTGCTATTGTTGCAGCTGCAAACTAAATATGACATGAACTCAGGTACTTCTTGCCGTCTTTTTCTGCAAACTAAACAGAGGAATCTAAGTTGGTGTATCTGATTTCAGGTCGTCAGATGGCGCTGTTGTGGTCTACTCCTGAAGTTAAATACAAAAGCCAATGGCTCTCTTATGTTCATCTCTAGATGGGTGATTGCTTTAACCGTGGTGGCGTTGTGCATGTTTCTGTTTTCTATTATTTTGGCAGTGTCTCAGTCTCAACTCCATTGTGAAATTTACTCTTAACTGATAAACCGTGTCTTTTGTTTGATTCTTCCCTTTTGCTTATTTAATGTATCAGATTTGAAGTGATTACTTCCGCTAGTTCACAAGTTCAGTTGGCGCTTTGTTGTATCTAAAAGTATAGCATACGTTAAGAGTAGGATGAGGTATCAATACCAAGCTCGAAACGACCACATCAAAAAATTCCAAAGCGTTTAACCAGTTCCAAATTATTTATAGCAATGCCACTTCAAAAAGAGGTGCCATCCGCTAACATTTGGTATGCCTTGTTACCATTCATCATGATTCAAATGCCCAATTTATTAGCTATAGTTGCCGTTTCTACATGGTTTCAAAGTATCGTCTTAGGCCTAGAGCTAGCACCACCAGATGCCCTTTCATATTTCTAGTAAGTTTTCTACAGTCTTGGGAGCTCCAATTCATGATACAAATAACGTGTAAATGTTTAATTACACTTGGGTATATATGGCAGGAATCTAAATTAGGCAGTAAAGACATTAAATTGCAAAACCTCATAATTCATTAAAGCTAGATTATACTAATTTCTCAAACTTTATAAAAACGTTTGATCCACTAGCACACTATAGTCATTCACCTGTACAACAAACTTTCTATCACAGACCTCACTGCATTCCCTTGTCCGCCCGTTCATCTCTCTCCCTAAACCGAGCATGGGAACCATTGCTGATTTCATATTAAGCATTTACATTTCATATGGTCGAAAGCACAATCTCTTACATCTACAAAACTGAATCCCACCATATAAATACTACTTACAACAATCTGCGTCTCCATTTGATTCTCAGTTTTCTGGGGAGCTAGGCAGTCCATTGGTTTCACTACTAAGTATGTATGTATAAAGAAGAAACGTGCATTCACACACTTCCGTCATATGTGCTGTTGGACCAGGCAATCTCAATCTCAAGTGATCGAGAAGAACCATCTTTGTTTTGGTGAGAACCATCTTTCTTGTGCTCGTGGTTGAGGCTGACGAGTCCACTATATATTCCTTCTGTTACAACTTTATCAATTTGGATAGTCACTCTTCCAAGAGTTGTCTGCAACATGTGTCGCACTGTAAATTTTATGTCTGGGAGCACAAACTCAAAAAAAATTAGTACAAAAGGTGGTAGATATATATACCTTTCCGAACGTATTTTTGCTTTTGCAGAGAATGTGAAGTTTTTGTCCCTTTGGCGGTACATCAAATGCCCACGTGAACCCTTCTTTCCATTCTGGACAATTATTGTGATTCACTACCTAAAAAAACAGAACGATAAAAGAATGCTCGAATCAAACTGAAAGGCTGATTTAGAAGATTAGTATTGATAACAATGTAGAACTTATGAAGAAATATCTATCAAATCTCACCATCCTGTTGTCTTTATGAGATCCGAAAAAAAATCTATTTTCGAAGTTATGCAAATGCAGGAAATCAGATATCTCAAAAGTATTTCACTATTTGGGAGAAAATCATAAAAATAATGAGATATTCAATAAAGCTTCACCGTAATACAGAAAATATACCTTGGTCTGGCGTGGAGGACCATTTCCTAGAGTCAGCGTACAAAAGGCATTTGTGCTTCCCATTGTCTGTTTCAAGTTATTCCCACGCATGATTGTGACAGTCAAACATCCCGGTAAGCAGTGCAAAAGGCTGTCCACTCTTTCATGAAAACTGGTTGGGCAGGTCTTCATTAACAATTGCAAAGTAGGAATGGCTTCAGCAGCTATCATTGCTTGAGATTTAGCCATATCAATGGACATGGTCGGCCATGAATATTTTAAGAGGCAAAGTATATTTAACGCGGATTCTTGAGCGGGTACAGATCCAGCTTGGACAACTCCAATCAATAGTGGTATACATAGTGTAGCTGCTTCAAAAGTAAGAAGTTTTGGAAAGTTGGAAAATATCACATTAAGTGTTCTCAGGACCTCTTCAGTGATAGTTGCTTCAGTGATAGTTGCTGGTAACCACTCATCTTTCCGTAGTGCAGCTGAAAGAAGAGGTTGTTAAGAACTTAATTAATAATTAGTATGTTTTTGAATACTTTAGGGTTATAGCTGGCCACTTCTCTATTTTGCATATGAGTATAAGGAATAGACTTTAGTCATCTTAGTTTGTGGTTTCGTTTTGTTCCTTCAAGGTTTCTTCTATTACCTCTCCACTCTGTTTTGCCTCATTGTTTCCATCGTCTGTCTTTGATGTTGACTTTTGATTTGCCACTTTATCAAAATTTATAATAAAAAAATAAAAAAATACATGCTTTGAATTGTCTGGTTGGCGATTGGTTAGCCACATTTCTCCTCCTTTAAAAGGTTACATGTTTTCCAAGTGTTATACGTGAACTATCTGCTGTTCAGCATATGCCCCTTGTAGAGGATGATATGTATTGAACTCGGTCAATGTATTGTAAAATTTTCAGGATAGAAATGTACATATGTTCATCTTTTAACTAAAAAGATAAAATATATCCTGTACATCTATAAGCATTCAATGTTTATTCTTTCACAAAAACGATCAACAGGTATATCCACAGTACATTGTACCGGACATTCAGATAATTAATAGCATATATTGTGACAGCATCAGATATTTAAGCATGGAAACTAAAGAGTTAAATATTGTAAGCAGCAGATTATTTTCCCATAAAAAATAGGAGCATCTGCAAGCCAAAATTTGAATATGTGGGACAAAATGAAAGGGAATACCTGCGAGAGATCTGATGAGCTCATTCGATACATATTCTTGAAGAGTATGGTTAGAAAATAGGAATTTGATAAGCAATGCTGCCTGTCCAGCAACTTCGGAATTTGTAGAAAGCAGTAGTTCTTGAATTACTAAAATGCCACCGGCTTCTGCGACAGCTCTCCTATTTGTTCTACTGTGCATAACCAAGTTTTGCAACGCACAAATAGCCACCATTCTCATATCATCAGTTGGCTGGTCCTCAAGTAAACTTATGAGTGCCCGACATGCCGATACAGAATCCCTGGCCCTTGCAAGTCCTTCTTGTTGGAAAAGATCTCCGAGAGCAAGAGCTGCAAGCAGTCTGCCGGGTTGAGATTGAGTTTGTGGATCTAATAGATATTGAGATAAAGGAGCGATGGCGTACTTCGAGACTTTCATTTCACGCACTCTCACATTATTAAATAAAGCTTCGAGCAATCTTCCAGAAGCTTCTTCACATTTATGAGATCTTAGAAGGCCGAGTAAGGCATCTATAGCACCAGCCTCGGCCATGAGTTCGGCGCTACAAGCATCAGTCCTCTCTTGAACAATTAAGGCATTCAGAGCTACAGATACGGTGGTTATCAATACGGAGTTCAACATTCTCACAAGCACAACTAAAGGAACTTTAAAGCAGTACTCTGCATTTGACTGCAATACATTTGAGAGAACCATTGAAGCTGTTTCCCACAAATCAGAAGGCGGCTGGGGATCATCTTGAATGACAACCTTAGATAACTCGAAAATACCCCCAGCATCGGCTACGGCTTTTGGCCAGCTTGAAGAAATACTTTCCAACGTCTTTATCGCCGTTAGTTGTAAGCTCAATATTCCAATTCCTGCAAGTTGCACAAGAGGCACAACTGCATTTTGTGTAGTAATATCTTGTTGAAAATGCTCTTGTGCTAGAAGATGCGACAATAATTCAGTACCAAGTTGTTGAATAGCTTGTGAAGGAGACTCTAGATAAATAATCAGAGTTTCAATAATTTCACTAGGAGTGAGTCTCAAAGTTGTAAGACTTTGGGGTTTCTCTAGAATGTTAACAAGGGCTTGCAATGCACTATGTTGTCCCTGAAGACTAAAATCCGGATGGAGCAAAACCAAGAAAAGGGGTTCGACCACTTTCGCCGCAGCAGAGCTTCTGGCAACTGCACTACTATTTGTTATTATGCGAAACAACTCTGCAATTGAGGAGCATATGTAGCCTGGAACATCAGAGAGTAAATCAAGACAGGTATCAATAACCCCAGCTTTTACCATATGGAGCTTATGATGAGTACGATCTTTCCCAAGCTTTATAAGAATCTGGATACTTGCCTCTGTGATTCGAAGATTGGATCTAGAAACCAATCCAACAAGAAGATCCACTATATCAATTTCTGCTGCAACTTCTAATTGTTGTTCATCGTCCAACAGTATGTTTAAAGCACACACACCAGATTCTATAGCTAAACTTGCCTCCGACTGCATTAGCGATATAAGGGGTTTTATACATTCAGAAGCAATTTCCGTTCTTCGCAGCTTTGAATTACCAAACATAACTAAACAAAGTAGAGCGGCATCTGTCTTCAAATCTAGCGATGAAGTTGATGATAAATCTTGTATAAAATCTCAAGTGGATTTCCTTCAACGTCTGCTATTGATGATTCAATTGAAGAATTTCCATAAGTCAACTTGATCAGAGCAACGAGAGTGGCTTGCAACTCTCTTTCTGATCCACAATTAAGCATGTCGAATAATGGCTGAAGTGCATGCCTGGCCAATTCGGTCTTCTTTATGTTCTCAGCGTCAAAGAGTTCGTGGAGAGCTCTGGCAGCACTAAATCTAGCGCTTTTTGATCCCAAACGCAAAACAGCTATGAGTTGATTTAAAGAACTAAGTGAAGCTTCATGGTGCAACAAGTCGGGGTTGCTAAATAAGATTCTTAGAAGTTCGGCTATGATAGTCTCGGTTGAGTCTTGAGGACTCAAAGAAAGGTATTTAGTTAAAGCATCTAAGGCACCAGCATCTGCCATAGCCAGTTTATTCATATCACTACCATTCGCAATATGGGTCAAAAGACGAACAGCAACCGGAGGAGCACCTGGTCGATCCGGAATTGGTCGCAGAAGATCCACTAAAAGAGGTATCGACTTTCGCCCAGTAGAACCTGATCGTACATCTTCAATTTCAAAAAGGTGGTCAAGAACAACTTGATCCGGGTTGCATACCAACGAAAATTCCTCCGACAATGCAACGAGATTTGGCATATCAGATTCGATATAACCAATTAAAGTAATTAGCCCTGCAACTGCACCTGAATTTGCGATAGCCAGATGTATTCCCTTGCTTCCTCCACAAACAAGACTAGCCATGGCTTGAGCAGCAAAGTAACGGTCAATAACTTCATCCGACCTGAGCAAAATGGCAAGTGAAGGTATGATCCTCATGGTAGTCGGAGATTGAACAACATTAGCATCCTGGAAAAGAATAGCCAAAAGCAGGGAACTGATCCATATGCCTTCTGTATCCTCAAATTCTGCCTACAATTTGAAGAAGTATCAGATCAAACAATCAAATATATGGAGATTCTAATGATCAGGTCAAAGATTATTATTTTGTCTAAGGTAATATATAGCTAGTTTTTAGAATCTTAGATTGTTTATTGAGGTCCAGATGATAGGTTTTTGAGATAAGGTTAAATGATTTGGGTGATAATGTTGAGATAGGATCTAACACTATTAAGAGTAGACTAACATCGCAGTTGCATTGTGGGTTTATATAGAAAATTCTGTACATACTTCCAGAATACACTACAAAAATTCTGGCTGAATCCCCAATATCTACTGCCCCCACTGAACTATATTCCTAGCTTCGCCGCTGTATATAGCGATATATTAGCTACTCTTCTGTTTTAATCTTGCCCAACCCATAACATCATCAAGGACAAATATGGAGTAACAGAATATGATCACAATTAAAGAGGGGGTTTAAGGATCTATGGGTGGTTACCAAGGAGATCTAGAATCAAATAACAAAAAGGTCTTGCGAATTTTTCCGGAAGTTCTAAAAGAGCTCTTTTGCTCATCCACCATAAGCTCGTAGTATTTTTCTTCAGGAGCAAACTCTATTAAAGAGGAGTATTTGTTAATAACATTAGCAACTAGCCAGAGAATTTTACTGAGAAGACATTATTGGACTTGTCAACTAGAACTGTTGTGAGGACAAGTGTTTTGTCAACTAAGTGAAGGTCTGGAGATATAAATAAGCTTTGCCCATAAATGAAATAAGAAACAATGTTTACCATACCCTTATACCCTTCTGCAAATGAAACCATCATTAATAACAAGCTTGTGAAATCATTGACGGTTATCTGGTACTTCACACAAGGCAGAATCACAAATTTATACTTTCTCAAAAGGAATTTAATGGCCTCCTGATATTGATGGATTGATGCTTTTCTTATCAAGAAAATATTTCAAAGAATTAATTCTTGATAATTGAAGGGGTGGCATATATAAGCTGCCTTCTCACCTCTCTTCTCCTGCCAAAACCTAAATCATTTGGAGCTGTTCAACTACAATTTACTAAAATATGAGTGGACCTTTTATCCAACTCATTCGACAAAATCTAATTCATTTGAGTATATAGCACCTCAGTTCTAAACTGAATTGGAATTTATTGAAATGCCAATTGCTAGTTCACTGGTGCTTAAGAAGATAACTATCAAGTCTAAGGTCAAAGGTTCGGAATGATGGCCAGCGTTGGTTCAATTTCCAATAGCTGCAAAAGCATGCAGAAATCATATTTTTGGGTTGCGAGAAAATCATATATAGTATATATTGTCTGTGTGTGAAAGATAGATGTCTATTTTTATTATATTTCTTCTACAAGCATATAAGATGTCTATAAAGTAAGCAGTCATGTACCATTTTGAGGAGGACAGGGGGGAGAAAATGAGTGATGTTAACGATATCCTGCTGGCATAAAAGACAAAGAGAACCAAATTGGATGAGCATAAAATACCTCTGGATTAGCAGTGCAACTGGCAAGCTTATCAGAGAGAGCCTCAACTCCACCAGCTTCCATGACAGTAACTCTGTTCTTTGCATGAAATGAAGATATTATTGACAACAACCACAATGCAACTGTTCCCCCTAAAACAGTCGCTGGATCTGGAACTCCGAAATCGTCATTGTCCTGAAATATTGTCCTTTCAGTATAACCTCTAGGGTTCTTACTTCAATTTCAAGAGAGGAACAGCCAGAATTACGCTTCATCATATCTACAAGAGCGTAAATGAGTGGCTTTAAAAAACCGGACGCTTCAAGTGCATCAATTGATCGACTCTTGTGTTCTTTTGCAGCACAAATGAGCAGCGCAGCTGAGCCAACCTTCACTTCCAAAATTGGTGAGTTCATTATTCTATTAGTAAGACAAACTAAAGATTTTGGTTTCCCAACCAAGAGATCACCGAGTACAACGGGTTGATCGTTGCATAACCTAGATAAAATTTCAATTGCCTTATCTTGCATCAAAGGAGACCCTTCAGCAAGAACATGAACTAACGGCTCTAAGCTTGAGGGTACATCAGCTAAAGCAGAACATGGAGGGTACGTGAGGTTGACACTATTTTTTGTTCTAGCTAATAAAGCAATTACATCTAAGGCATCCGTAGAATCTATCCCATTAATGTCCATTGATGATAAGGAATCAGCAAGAGAAAGAACTGTGAAACGACACTGAGCATTTCCACTGAGCACATCACCCACTGAAAAATGGTTCAATAACTGGTGAAGAGCACGCGATGCATTTTTCTTACCTTCTATAGTCCCTTCTCCAAGTACTCTTGTCAAAGCTGAAACAATGTCTTCAGCCAATGCTTCTGCAGCTATATGAGGATCAGAAAGAAGATTGGCTAATGCGGCAACTGCAGTCTCAGCAGTTTCAATTGAAGAGGTTTTGGCCAAACTAATTAGTGGTTTGACATCCCCCTCTGAAATGTATGACTTTTTGTTTTTGGACTTAATCGTAGACTGAGTTGGACGGGAAAGTGCACCCAATGCTCGAGCCGACTGGGTTGCAATCCCTTGAGTTTTGCTTGTCAAAAGCTTCATACAAGGATGAACGATTTCATCTGTTGCTAGAGTGTCACAAATATCTTGCCTATTGCTAAATAAATCTGCTAAAACAGAAACAGCGTACTCTTGAGTTTCCTCGTTCGACGAGTTGAGAATCTCAACAAGTGATCTGAGACCTTTATTAGCCGGTGCTCCCTTTTGCACGAGGTCTTTGTGGGATGCCATAGTAAGTACATGACCCAGCACTTTAATGATGTGGGTTTTTGATCTTGGACTCTCTGCCAAGAGCAGGGCCAACAGCTGATTGATTGTGGCAGCGTCGGCTGACCGGATAAGCTTCGTAAGTGCCATAGCTGAAGCTTCTTGTCCTTTTGTCCCACCGCTTCTTAAAAGCCATAGGAATGCTGGAACTGCTCCAGCACTTTCAACGCAAACACGGATATCTGCACTGTGACAACATAAATTCCACAACACGTGTGCCGCATCCTCCCGTGCTTTTTGAGATCCCATCTCTAGTAACTGCACCAATGGAGGGATACCTCCAGCAGCAGTAATAGCCCACTTGCTATCATCAACTTGATCAGTCAAAATTGCAAGCAACTCGACAGCGTATTCTTGATGCTGTTCGCTCGATAGTCCCAAAAACGATATCAACAACTGAACACCCCTCTTTTCCCAAGGGCCTCCCATATCCCCACCCCATCACAGCATAAAGTTGTCAAGGAGATTATCAGATACTCTTGCACATCAGATGATGCCATGGTTATCAACCCGATGAGTACTCTCTTAGTATCTGAATGATTGAGCCATTTTGAGAGATAGCTGTTACCATAGAGGCTAGCCAGAGCTTCAAGTACACGTTCTTGAACAAGCTTATTATCTCGAGGCTTTAAAAGCATTAGTAGTATGTCTTCTATTTGCGCCACATCAATTGGTTCTTCTTTCTCAAAAATCATTAAGGAGTAAGCAAGGGCCCCAATTATATCGGCAACCGGAGCAGCCAAGCGGGTGACTGAGATAGTTCTCCGAGGTAAATTATAAGAGCAGCCATCCCACCAGTTACGTTTGCTAGAGCACGTATGGCATGGCCTTGTAGTGTGTGCCCAGACTCACCTTGCATACACTCTTTAGAGGGGCTACTACGACCCCAATGAAAATCGGTATCCCATCTGCATCTACTATAACTTTCTTAGCCCTTGGCGACTTGGATGAAAGAGCTTCCAAAGCATCGGCAGCACTTGCACGGACTGAAATATCGTTTTCATAACCAACCAAACGAAGAAGAGCTTTCACGGCTCCAGCATCTATAACCTTAGGAATGCTATCGGGAAAAGCCAACATCAAACGAGCCAATAGAGACGCCGCATTGGATTGGGCAGCAGCATTATCAGAGGAGAGAAGCCCCACAATAATATCAACACCACCTGCATCAAGTGTAGCCCTCCAATACCCATCTTTGTCACCGCAAAGATTCCTCAGAGCCCCGGTCACAAATCCCTCAACCACTCTGTCTTGCTTTATTTTTGGATTTAGTTGATCCCATAGAATGGAAACGACACCTTCGGTAACAAATATTTTCATACCAACATGATCATCTGATAGTCCGCCAGAGGAAACTTCAAAAATTGCTTCTGCGGCCGCCTTCCTCGCTTCAGTAGATTCAAATTTCAAAAGTGAAAGTAAATGAGGTATGCACCCGCCTAGAAGTACCTTCAACCGCAAATCTTCTTCTTTGCAGAGGGCACTAAGAGTTGCAGCAACATTCACTTTTGCCACCGGTGTTCCACTTCTAAGAACTGATATAAACAAGGGCATTGCTTGAGCATGGGACCCAATAAGTGCCCTGGCATCCTTTCTCGCTCTGGCAATACCGAGCAAGCGTGCTGTGATAAGCTCTTTCTCATGTGGTGAGGACATGTTAGCATGTAGCTTCTCAACAAAATGAGCGACGGTAGCCATTGTACTTTCTGGATCATCCATATCTGTTGTTCCATTTGGTTCCCTGATAAGCACCCAAAATCGCTTATTTAAACAAAATTACAACTTAACACTACAAAGCAATTCAAAATATGTATGTGATCAATTAAACTTTCCGATTATCATAAAGTTCCCATCGGATATTCTTAGACAGACATAATATAAATATAATCTCTAAAGACAAAATAGGTATATGACCATGAAGTGGAATGGGGTTAATAATATATGCCAGTTATAGAATCCCAAATGGTGATGGACCGGAGCCGGAGGTCTACAATATGAGAGCCAGTTACCCTGTAGTCCATAGCTAGAAGTGAAAATCGGTGATAACTTCAGGGTGGTCGGCAAAAAACTATCAAACTGGTTTACGGGCTATTGCACGAGCCCTAGAGGATCTAGTGGGAAATTGACGGTCTGGCCAGATGTCCGAATACTTCTAGCTACAAAACAAACATAAAACTTCCTACCACAAACGCCTCGCCCCCATATCTCATTATGTAAAATTACATTTTCTATAGCATTTCAAACCATATTAGCAAATATACACAATCATTAAAAAGGGAGTTTAGCCCAATTTGCAGAAATCATAATACCATAACAATGTGATATATTAAAACAAGTAGAGATCAATGTACAACTTGCACTTGCCTAAGCCGAGACAAAGACGATGGAGATACGCGTTGCCGAGGCTCCGGGAGGGTGATTTTGACATTTGCAACAACCACCTCTACTCACTCTACTCTACTACCCCTCTCTCTCCTCAAACCCACCTATAATTCAAACAAATTAGTTTCCGATTCCAAATAAATTAAATTCCTCTATTATATTTTATCCCCTAAATGATGATAAACTCAAAACCACAAAAACGTTTTATTTCAGATCCACCCACAACGATACCTGTACGAGAATGACAATGTTCGTCGTTAAATTTAGCTGTTTCGACCACCATATGAGGTTAAAACCTAAAACAATTCTTTGAATCAAACAAACAACAAGAGAGGGAGAGAGGGCTTAATGAGGGAGAAGCTCACGACAGTAAGCCCTCCTTCTTAACACGAAGAAATAAATCTCGAGCTCAACAATGGCGGTTGTGATCCCGATCTCTTCGCAGAGAGAGAGAGAGATGAAAAAACGGTGATTGAGTCTGTAATTTGATTCGGCGTTTTTGGGTTTTGGGGAAAAGAAGGTTTATTGTTCGTACGGGTGCGGAGAGAAGGTGATTGGTCTGGTTGTATCTGTGATTAACCGA